>CM062805.1:484612584-484639832 GCA_031772625.1 Pinus tabuliformis | reverse complement strand
TACAACCCAAGTAGAATGTTGAAATTGCTGATTTAAAAGATAATTTTTCTTATCAGTTTTATGATCTTGTAGTTGATTATGTGACAGGCTTCCTTGATGAGCAACATACATTCCTTTTTGGCTATGTATCAACTTTTTTATCTAAGCATTTCATGTGGTGTATACCTATTCTTATTTTCAGTCTTCAGAGGCATGGAGGTATAATCTCCAACACTCAAATGTTGGCTTGGTACCATTGGAAGGTGGATTCCACATGAGGGAATCCAACCATCTATATAACTAGGAGTTGTATATAAATAAGCTCAGGGGTCAAGAATTTATTTCAAGTTGTAGTATTTTCAGCTCAACTTTAGTTAATCAATAAGGGTGATAGCCTAAGTTGGAAACAAGTTTGGAGAGGTTTCAGTTTTTCATATTTTAGAGGGAACTAATTTTCAGAAGTTGTAGTCATACTCCATAACCAACTAAGGCCACTTATATATGGTTCTCAGAAAATTCATAAGAAAATCACTATCCCCAGTTGGAGCCATATGTTGTAGCATAATCTGACCCAACTAAAATGTCAAATATTTTAAAAGAAAACTCTAGCACATAGTTAAATTTGCTAAATTTGACAGTACTTGTCGATATGTCTTGGCAACTCCACAAGTGGAACAAATCCTTGGTGTTCTTAAAAAGGATTGAAATGGGGTTAGAGGGAATACTTATGGGCCTTATTTCTTGAAGAAAAATGTTTGGGAGGTGGAGCGGCAGACGAATCCATTAATGTGGCTTGATGTCTGGCTTGATAATGTAATGGTAAATATACCAGAGTTGGCTATCTACGATCATCATAATGATGTGGTTCAAGGCTATGAGCTTCTGAAGATAGAGGATATGTTTTTATTTAAAGGTATTGCTGAAGATGAAATTGTTGCCTTTAATCCTCAATTTGTCAACCAGAATGGTCTTCTGGTTTTAAAATTTTTTTGAGATAACTTCCAACAAGATCTAGGATCCTCTTGGCTATACAAAAATGCTAGAGAGGATTTGATGCAACTGTTTGATCTTTCTGTTCTATCAAAAATTTGTTCATCAGACAAAGATGAAAAAAGCTGTAGCCCACTTCTTTCTTCCAAGAATAGAAGAAAAGAAGACTACTCGCTACCCTTGGGGATTCTTTTGTATCGGCTGGTTCACAGGTTGTCACTTTCAAAGGTCCCAAATGACAGGTCAAAGTGTGCTAAGCTTTTCAAGAAATGTTTGGAATTTTTGAATGAACAAGAGCATTTGGTGGTTCGTGCATGTGCTCACGAACAGGTAGCAAGACTGATCTTGAAGTGCTATGATGAATTGGGCTCGACAATTGATACTTTGCTTTTGGAGTCTGAACCCTCTATTATTGATGTTGAAAAAATATCCTCTCTGGAGCTTTCATCAGCAACATCCAACTCAATGATTCTGGAACATTCGTCTATGAAAAATGTAGAAAATGAAATGTTCATTTTTGAATCCTCTGATAGAGTTATTAAAAATTTCATGATACATCTTTGGAAGCTTCAGTACCAAACACATCTTTAGAAGGGAAATATTTTCCTGCGACAGAGAGCAGAGATGTAGGGCCTCTAGCAAGGAGCCTCAAACCTATAAACGAAGATACTCTAGCCATGTGTCAAAATGAAGAAACTTCTCCAAAACTGGTTAAGGTTGTCACTGATCCTATATCTGCAAAATTAGTTGTTGCTCATCATGTTTCACAAGCCATCAAGTCTCTTAGATGTAAGCGCCAACTTCAAGATATTGAATTGAAGATTATGGAAGATGGCAATAAAACAATGGGAAAATATCGTCATGCTCAACAAATTCCTGTATGTATCTGTGGTGATATTGACTGTATTGAAGTGTGTGACATACGAGAGTGGTTAGTAGGATATAGAATGGATCGAAAACTTTGGCAGCTTGTTCTATTGTTAGGAGAGTCTTATCTGACACTTAGAGAGGCTTATAAAGATGATGGGCAACTACATCGATCGCTAAAGGTTGTGGATATAGCATGTGTTATCACCGTAAGAAACTCTCCTAGGTTGTATATCAGAGATGCTCGGGAACATTACAAACTCAACAAAATGTTGGATAAATGGTGGATGAATGAAAAAAATGCTGCATATTCAAGCCAGATAACCGCTTCTACTATGCTTGACCCCAAACATGGGTGAACACCCCCAGACTACAAGGATTTTAACCACCAATTACTCACAATTTTAAAGAAAATGTGATGATGGAGAACACAGATCACACCAACAGATGCACAGGACTCTGTGATGGCCAACTGCAACCAGTTAAAAGGTCTGTAAATCTGTTTTCTAGTACATAGATAGGATGACAACTCTCTAGCATTAAAATAACAGAAACCTGCAAACAAATTCAATGATACATTCTATCTCCTAACACAAAGGTGGGATGACAGCCCCTCTAATGCTAAACATTAACAGCACATGAATAAATGCAAAAGAGGCACAACCTGGAAGAAGAAGAAGAAGTGGACAGTGAGCAATTAATAGCAAAAGAAGCTTGCATTCGCTGAAAATGAAGACTAGACGTTGCAGGTATCACAACAGTTACAATCTCCAGAAGTTGAACCTTACAGAAAAATAACACTCATCAGCGTATTACATTCTGTCTTATGAATATATGGAGGTTGATTACAAAATATCTCTGCTATGCTATGCGTGGAGGTGTCTTAATGGACCACCAACCACATTAATTCTTTGAAATGGGCCTCTGCTGCAGTTTGACTACTTTAATGGATGAATTTGATCTTTCTGGTGCTCTGCAGTCCTTCCTGAATAGGTAGAGTGTAATATGTACAAAGCTCCATGACTGATTAATGCGGTTATCTTCTCGAGCCCTGTACTGTTTGTCCTTCAGCCATCCTATCTTTAATTGTAGGTAGTTGAATCTTTAATCCATAGGGTACAGGTAGCTGTTGGCCTCGTTTCTTTCTCCTTCACGCGCAAGACAACTACAAACTTGAAAATTGTATTGAAAAATGGCAGGAGGTGATCGAGGACACAGAGGCATTACAGGGATCAATAACAGTCGTTGGATCGCAGAGATCAACAGTGGAGATCAATCGGAAGAAGCTATTGAGAGTAATCGTGGGTGAATGAATATGGGCCATTGGATCATGGGCGGGAATGATCGGATGACCATTGCACGAGGAAGATGCATGACGGCTAACGAGTATGGGATCCACGATTTCGTGGGCGAACGGTTTCCCCGCACCGCTTTCGGCGCAATGACTATTTCTGTAACATAGGGCGCGATCAAGTAAGGTTGCGACACGTGGCCGGCGGGAAACCGCTTCCCCACGGGCTATCGAACGTACAAGTCCGTTGATTTGGGGGAAGCGTCAGCCGTCAGATCTGTGATGGACAGTCAGATGTTAAGGAAAGTACGCGGGGTTTAACTGTATGGTAAACAAAGTGGAGACCGTCGGATCGTGGGCGATCGACGGTGGAGATCAAGGCGGGGGTATAGCGGGGTTTTAAAAGAGAGCACAGAGTTATATGCTCAGGTCATATGGTGACTCAGAGCTTAGCGCTCAGGGCTTTAAAAATACAGGCTTACACAGTGAAACAAAGGAGAACAGGAATGTTTAAACGGGGAACAAAGAGGTTTCGGGGAAAGAGAAATAGATAAGGCAGGGCTATGGAGTTATAATGAGAACGAGGGAGAAACGGAAACCAACAGCTGCGAGCACCTTAGCAACCAAAACCAACATTGTCCAATCTGATTTTAACCTTTAAACACTAAAGCTATAACAGAGCTAACAACATGCTTGGTATATGGGTCTATATTTGCGTCTTTATAAGAATTTGAGCATGTCTTAGCTGTGGAGAAAAGAAGTTCAAGACTGTGAAGTTCATCCCATGCCTAACTCAAGCCAAGAAATCAAAGAAACAATTCCTTCCAGAGTGGTGGTCCAGAGGTGTTTGAAATTCATAATGAAAATGAGACTACACATGGTCAGTTTGGTGCGAAAGGTGTATTCTGGGGTCAGGTGTGGATCCTTGTTGGGGACATCTATGTTGAATACCAGAGACTACAAGGTGAAGAACTACCAGCTGGTGAAGAAGAAAGAGGTTCAAGACATGAATTAAAAATGGCTTCAGAAGTTGTGAAGTCAAACGACTCAAGAAGAAGTTAGGATAGTCAAAGTGCAACTGCAATATTTGTAGTTTAATAAACTGTAGTTGCTAGAGTGATAGGGAAAGCACTAGAAACTATTAAAAATCCATCTACAGAAAACAAGATAATGAATAAGGCATCTTTAATTGGGATTATGGTGATGACCATATTCTACCTATCCGTTGGTTATGCTAGTTACATAGTATTTGGAAACCATGCTCCTGACAATCTCCTAATGGGATTCAGATTCTACAATCCATTATGGCTTGTGGACTTAGCTAAAATTTTGATTGTGATTTGCTTGGTGGGCACTCACCAATTGTTTTTCAACTGTTGTATGCATCCTTGGAGGAATGGAGTGCTAATACATGCACCAAGGTATTTAGCTACCTCATCCAAAATGAATATCAACTTTCTATCCCTGGATTGGGAGAGTTTAAACTCAAACTATTTTTATTGTTGTAGTCCTTCCCTCTCACCTTTCATTTCCCCATATAGATGCACTCAATGCAAACTTATCTCTAGCATTCGAGTTTCAAGTGGGTGACCCTGTAGCTCATCTGTATGTTGTGCTTCTTCATGACAATGGAAGAACTTGTGGGTTTTATAGCTGTTTTTGTGGAGTTTCTTTGACAGCATTACACTCCATTTTAAATGAGGTATTGATTTATCACTCATGGCCAACATTTATGTGTAAACTGTTAGTGCCCATTGCCAAACCCGAGAACAAAATGATCAAAGGATCTCGATGGTTTATGTGGTGTCATAAGGCAGTTTTCTCAAACCACTCATCCAAAAATTAATGATTATTAATTGTTACAACATCACCCCTCACTAATTCCAGAAATTGCCAAAGTGCCTCTAGGGAATGGTATTGGGTTTGCAAAATTGCAAGTGGTTTTATAAAAGAACCGAGGATATAGTTAAGAGGCATATTCATTCATGCCTGCACGTATTTCAAGTGCCACATATTCATGTGATTTGAGCCTAGTCAAAGGTTGGAAACACATAATTTTATTAGGAATATTGTATTAATATCGTAAAGGAGAGATTTATATATATATATATATATATATATATATATATATATATATATATATATATATATATATATATATATATATATATATATATATACACTAAAAAATAATTATTTTGTAATTCCCTCATTTTCAAGAAGCTATAGTTTGGAAATTGTTTGAGAATCAGTTTTCAAACTGATGATAATAGTTAGATAGTTAAGAACTGATAACAAGAATACAAGACCAGAAATGAGACATTAGTAGGGGTTCGGAGTTCAGTCTTTATGACTAGGTATTGCATTCCAAAAACTTTTTGAACCCTAAATAATATATTTCAGTTTGATTCCAGTTAAGTGAAGTTGCATCCATTATTTTTCCTCTCATGTCTCAGTACTCATCCATGTCTTTCCTTTTCTTGGACAATGTGAGATGCAACAGGTGTTTCAATTTAATTTTAATGAATTTACTTAATTGTATGAGTCATGATAATCAATATTGAAGCCCTTAATGGGCACTACACATCCAGGAATCTCATTCACATTTTCTTCGTCTTATATTATTCTTTCCGCAGTAGTCTAAATTCAGATTTTTAAGTGCCTAGTTTGGACTATGTTCTCTATTCTTCTTCAACCCACTCATCTAGTCCAGCATCCTACAGCTCTCATAGCCTCCGACCATTTTTCTTTGGAAGGCTAAGATTTCAAAACTAGAACTTTTGGTTACAAGCTGTCATGGTCTGTACTTCAAACCAATAATTTTAAATTATTTTTATTCAATTTCAAAATATCTCGGGCACTGGTTCCCCGACAGCTAGGAACTACCTCCTAAGGTACAACACAATGAATCTTTTAATTAACATTCCAACCAGGGATCATGATCATTCTCATCCTAAAAATGCCTCTTTAATGATGTATGATCATATCTATCCTAGATGAATTTGTTCTTCCCATGCGTACTACTTATGCTTCTAATGAGGATACTAAGAGAAAAATCCTTCTATAAATAACTACCATAACTTCTATTTCACCTATCTTTCATGCTTCTCTTAATTTGATGTTATTTACGGTGCTGGACATGCCAACGTGTCAGGGGATCTTCCTGGTAAGAAGTCCGAACTAGACCTTAGACCGTTTGGTGTAGGAGTCCCAGCAGTTGGTCGTATGGTATCGCCTTGACCGCGATTGCGCATAGAGGCAAGTAGGATGTCCTTGTTGGTAGCAAGGATGTGAACAACACAACATGCCAAGGAAGGTGCATGAAGGGTTCTAACACATAGAAAGTGGAATGAGTGCACCCCTTGGAAACCTGTGGAAGCATGCAACTTGGAAGGGAACACATGAGAAAAGATACATCACAAGCTAGAAGACAGGTGTACCAACAATCCAAAGTGATGGTTAAACCAACAACACATCTCAACAAGATTCATAGATAGATATATAGAAATAATCCATACATACATGCATAAGCAAATAGATACATATATCATTAGTGTAACCAAGACAACTGAAATACAATAACAACATATGCATGAAACATGTTGGCTCTATTATATTAAGAAAGTGAAAGTTCTAATCATACATGAAACCATGACCAGCCACTAGTTCCAACAGCAGAACGTTACAGTCATTGTCGCCTACTCCTCCAAAGAGATATACTAGCTCTGCACTGTGGAGAAGCCAAGGCTCATTACAATACACTCCAATATTTCTCTAAGACACTCCTATAGGAAGCTTGGCTCCCAAAAGCTTTTACAATGAGTTATGAGGTTCTATAAATAGAAAAGGGTGGGGTGACCCTTGACATTCCCCTTTGTGACTCTTCACCTACCCTCATGACTCTTCAATTACTATTACATTCAACCATCGGCACTTGGTATTTCACTTTTACAAGATCTACACATGTACCCGTGTGAGACAAAATAGGCTTGAGAAAGACATGTGAGATATCTCTAAGACTCAGACAATTGTGGGAAGACCAACTCTTCGACATCCTCACGATGATCGACGGTGGCGAACTAATGCCAAACTTGGTAGTCTGTGATGGTGTCCACATCCTCAATGGTGACATCCTGCTGCAAGCGAACTCTCGCCTCTATTGCATCTGGGTACATTGGTCTAGCACCTCTGTCCATTTCATCTTCTAAAATGCACTTCATAATTTTGAGCGTAGCCAGACTAGCAACATACTGATGGATAGTGTGTGCACTAATTTCCAAATCTATGTTGGTGGCTACATGCATCAATTCATCAAAGTATATGTCCAACTTCGTTCAGACTTGGTTCTTCAACTTTTCCTCAGTGAGTGTGCCAATAGATGGGATCACGTGTACATGCACAATGACATCCATGCTTTTGAATACCCATGCATGCGAAGCTTGCAAACTAGTGATGAGCTCTGGGAGTTCCTCATAGTTCCGGATCTGACTCTAGATGCATGGCTTCAACGCTACTGCCTTTGGCTTCATCATCTTTAGAAAATGCAATGGGTGCCTTTGTATCTCATTATCCATGTGTGCATGTAGTCAACAAAAATGTGCAGATTTGACAAGATGCATCCTCTCCTAGCACAGTGCTGTTGCCAACTGTTGAGATGCCCTCCTATTTTTGTTTCCTATGTTTCTTACATTCTTGTTCAACTTTCAACTTTGTATGCCATTATTTATTTGTCACTTGTTTATCCATCTACACACCTTTATTCTCATTGGATTTCTTTTCTTGTAGAGGATTCTTTGTTTGTAGGTTTAGGATTGCTCAAGGGATGAGAGCTACCAATTTCCTTGCTTACATCCATAACCTTTGCATCATTGTAAAAATTATTTACCTTACCTTCTTCATCATCAATGGTTGGGGAATGTGGTCATCTATAATTTATTTATTTATAGTGTATTGCAATGATACCCTTGGAATCATATCTATGGAATCTTATTTCACTGGACTTAAAGTTTTCTAGATCACTAGCTTCCACCTCTATTTATCTAAAACTTCAAAAATAATATGTGCCTACATATATTGGAAAAGTAGGCTAGGGTGCCTTATTTACATGTAATAACATGCTCATAAGTTATGTTGTGATTTGGTACGCAACTTCCTACAAGACTATTTTATCTTTAAAAGACATGGGAAGTTGGTGAGGAGGCTTGCAAGCTCTAAATACCCTGATATAAATTGAAAATGTGGGTGTGAACCAATTCTTCATATATTGTAATGTTGCCCTATCTCTATCTGATATACATGGAGATTATGTGTGAAAGTGTATGTGATATATGGGTGAAACAAAATTCTCATCAATTTGATGATACATTCCCCTATAGTCAATGTCCTGTAGAATCCTACAATAGATGTGAATAGGTTTTATGTTTGGAGAAAACATCTACCTCCTTCCTAATGACTCAAATTGACACCTTATACATATGGCATCCAAGAGATATGATTGCATGTAAATTTAGGTTGGTGTGCCCATGGTGGCTTCTAGGCTCCTTTTACATTTTCCATGATAGGGGTTTCTATAATATCTTCCCAATTAAATATACTCCCATCTTGATTATATGTGTACACCATTGGTACTTGATTCTCTTCAAATAGTTATACATGTTTCCTAACATACAATCTACAACACATTGTTGCTACTATCTGATATGCCTTTTTGAGTAACTTTGTATTATATATCCCATCAGATCCGTATTAAAACTTACAAGGATCTTGCCACTAAGTCTTAAGGATATATTTTTTAGCCAAAGGAAAATAACAAAACCAATTAGCTATAAGGGACACCTAGTAGCTTGGTGGCTTGTAATATTCGGTCATATAATGATATATGTGCGCTACTACATTTATACCATGGGTTTCCCATAAAATCATGTCTTTTGCATCTATGCACTTATTTCTCCATTGAATAGTTTTGTCTCATAGTAGGATGATAAAGTGTGCTCCTAATTTGTGGAGCTAAGATTTATTGAAACTATGATGCACTTCCCTATCCTCTTCATCTTCATGCACCTCCTTTCGAGAAAATGATTGATAGATACCAAACCAATTCATTGGTATTGATTTTTCCACATGGAAAGTTGCATCTACATATATGGGAACTGATATTATAGAACTTTCCATTGCCCCTTCTTCACTACTTTCTACAGTCTCCTTGCCTTCTCTTTCCTTCATTGGAAGATCCATATATCCCATTGATGAGGAGATGTTGAGGAAATCCTAGTCTACGGTACCTGTCATCTCTAAAATATCCATGATAACCAACAATTTCAAGCAAAAAAAAATTCAATTTAATGTGTTTCACAAACTATATCAGGTTGGTGTGTTATTTAACTAATAGGATCTTTGTTTAATAAATCAATGGGTTGTTGTGCATGTTATAGATGGAGGCTATGTTGAGGAGGAAATGTGCTACAATGGTGTGAAAAGAGATAATAGCACAAGGAGATAAGGTGGGTCACCATAAATATATTGTGTTATTGAACAAAGAAAAGGGGAATCTAGAGGTTGATCTCATGCCATAGTGCATAAATAAGAGGAATAATGCACCTTAGGACATAGGGAAGAGTATTGATGATGAAAAAATCACAGTAGAATTTTGTTTGGGAGCATTGTTACGTAAGGAGAGGGTATATATCTAATGGGAAATATTGTGACCCTACACAAAGGATTGCGAGGGGATTAAGCTAAGCTCAACATTGTTGCATAATATTCTAGTAGAGGGGTCCATTGTGCGAAGAGTGGCCTCATTATGTTCTATGAGATCACAGAAGAGGGAAAATGACTAAGAGTGGAGCAATATAAGATTAAAGGGAAAAGGAATGTTTTAAGAAGATGAAGAGGTTAATTGATAAGGTTTTATAAAAATGTAAGGGAATATGGAAGATAAATAGATGGGAAGTCAAGACATTACGTGAATAACAAATGACAAAAATATGAAATGTCACATGAACGCATGGGGACCTACTTGATAGCTAACATGCCAGTTTGACTCCTAGAAGTAGTGGGATCTCCAACAGTAGAGCATGAATGACTATTCCTTTTTCCAATGACGAGACAAAGGCTTTGGTGGCAAGAAAGTGTTGTATTGATGGCATTGTCAGGATGGCTAGTGGTTGTCAGTGTGTTGGCATTGATGTCAATTGGATGACTACGGTGGATTGGGGCGTCAGATTCTTGGCATCATCTTTCAGGTAACAAGTGGGCTCACTAATAAATTAGACCCTCTCCATTGGAAATTACTATGAAAGAGATTTGCAATGGTATGAAAAATTCAAGGAAAGGCCATCGGGATCAAAAGTTATTAACTGTTGAAGTTTGTCCAAAACAGGTTAGAATATTGAGGTAGGATAACTTATCGGAACCTCCTGCTAGAGGCTACCAAAATATCAGGACCCAATATTGGAGGATGGGTAGGAAATCATTTCTGTGGGGAGAAGTTTTAGAATCCAAAATATCGGCGGACAACAGATCGAAGATTGGGATTTTAGAACTCTAATGAAATTCCCTCTGAGAAATGCTCTGATCTGATAAGACAGTCCTGATATTGGAACCTCAAAACTTCTTAACGAATGAATTCTTTAAAGGATTCGATAGTGTTAAGTGTCTAGAAATGGTGAGAAGTGAAATACAAAGGATTTAATCGAGAAAACAAAGACTAGTGGACCCCTTTCTCTCTCCTCCAGGTGGACACATGATAGCAGTTTATTGTCCCTAAGGGGCTGAGGTGGAAGATGACGTAATCATGGCATGGCCATACGGCGAGGCATGTGGTAGGAAGGTTAGGCATTTTGGGTGGCCTAGTTGGCCAAATCTTGGTGACATGTGTCACCACAAAGGAGGAACCACGTGGAGTGATGATGTGAGTTCAACGTCACTTGGAGGTTGAGGATTTCATAACTCCTATGTAAATTCCCTATGAGAAGATTTCTAATGAAAGGGGCTCTAATGAGACTATAACATGGTCATGAAGCCCAAAGAGGAAAGGGTGAAGAGGACTTCACAATGGAATATAGGCCCCCAGTAGGAGCATAAGGCCTTATAACCTAAAAGATAAGACATTGGTTAAATCACCTAGTCCCATGGAGGAAACACAGGAAAATGCCAAGCAAAAGGAGCTCAAAACCTCATGACCTCATAACATCATTTGAATAAAATTTATGAGATATGGTAGCTCCGATGTTTCTACACCGAAAGGCTATACCTCTACTCACAACTCTCGGTCCCATGGAGGCCAAACGATAAGGGCTAAGAAAAAGGGGCTAAAGGAAAATCATATGCTCGCAATTTCATAAGGTTTGTTTAATAAAAGTTACAATATGCAGGAGGTCTAATATAACACCACAGTGGAGTATGAAGTCACTAGTCACAAGCAACGATCCTATAGATGAAATTCAATAAGGAGCTAAAGAAAGAAGGCAATAAAGGCCAATTGGAAGCTCAGAATTTCAAAAGGTCATTTTAATAAAAGTTACAATGAGTGGGAGCTCCAATACAACATAATTGTATTAGAAGCACTTAGTCACAGGAAACGGTCCCATGGTAAGAAGTGTGATAAGGAGCTAGGCTTGGAGGAGCTAAACACCAATCAGGACCTTGCAATTTTGTAATACTGCATTAATAAAATTTCCTGATGTGTAAGAGCTCTGATATAATAGTTAAGTGCATTGCAAGATTGGATGAGTCGACAACTAAGGGAATTAAACAAGGTTGGTTGTTGGAGCTATTATGAATTCAGAAGTTCGTTGAGACTTAGGTAGAGTCCATCTCCTATTTCCTATCCATGTCTTACAGTCCTAAATGAGGAAATAAGAACCCATTCTCAAAGTACTTGTTGTGGGTAAAAATGCCTATGCAGCACGATCCTATCCACCTAAGGTGTGACAGTGCCTTAGCAACAAACGAGTACAGCTATACTGGTTTCTTCCTTTATGAAATGTGAAAGAAGAGAGATCAATAGACTTACCGGTGTCTTCCGTTTTTCCCTCGATCCAATCTCCCTTCTCTTTGGGTGTTCACAGCTACTTGCCTTCTTGCTTATCCAGCTACAACTTCCTGCGAGATCACAAGAGAACAACTACTTGCGACAAGAGAAGAACACTACACAAAGACAAATGTTCACATTCATAACTAGTTTAGGATTAGAAATAAACCGAATACACTAATACATTCATACATCAAAATACATCAGCATATAGGAGAAACCAAGATAGGTTTATTGATGAAGAACAAGGTTCAGGAAGAGATACAACCCAGAGGGCTCCAATCCAGCATCTCCTTCCCAGCAAATGAAATTCCTATCTTCAGCCCCTTCAAAGCATTAAGCACCCAATTCCAGTCTCAAACCAACAGCAATTCTTTGCAATAACAAAATTCCAGCCTCTAGATCTCATGGAGGAGAGATCCATATATAGATGTTTGGAGAGAGGATGAGTCAGCTTGAGATCTGACTAGTGTCCTCTCCCTCTATCAGTTCTTGAGTCCACTTGGAGGTTCTTGCTTCCACTTGGAGATTTGGAACCTCTTACTCATCACCAGTCGAATTCCCTGAGGCAAGTGTCATTTTGGAAGCTTCCTGGGTTTTGACACCTTGAGAAATGAGCCTGCCACTTGTCCACTCTCGTTCAGCGCAGGTAGCCTTTGTTCCAGTTGACATTCAACGCAGGTAGCCAGTGTTGGCTTTGACATTCAGCGCAAACAGCTAGTGTAGCCACTGAAATGATCCTGAATTGACTTGTTTTTGAGCAGTTTCAGGTGGAGAACTTTTGTGAATTGCTGTGGTTTGTTGGCCTTGTTCCTCTAGGGGTAGGAACAACATGTTTAGGGACTTTGGATCCCTTAGATTATGGACATTTCATGCTCAATGTTGTAAGGCACAAAAATGTCTATAACAGTTTCCCCCTAAAGTATGAGGCTGTTTATCGGGTGAAATGCTTTATCAGGGGGATCCGAAGTTCATCCAATGCTGGGAGGAGACTTGTAATACAATACATTATTTTCCATACTGCTTTCATGATCTAGCTGAGGCAGGCATTCCCATGCTCAGCTTTATAAATTCATTTTTCTGTACATAGAACAGACAATCGTCTGATGATAGACTGATAATTTTGATGAAATTATCATCCTCTGAGTAGGATGATTATCTGCTGCAATGATGTACATGTCAATGTCTTTATCTTTCCTGAATATATATATCGCAGCCCGGATGGATGAAACTAGATCCGGGGTCTTCAAACTCGTTCGATCTTCACTCTAAGTACAAGTCGATCCATGTGAGAATTGTTTTGAAGTCGAACATGGAAAGACATCGCTTGATTACCGGTCAATGATGTAAACCGTTAACAAGCGCGAGAGCAATCATCGATAATGATAATGACCCTCAAGGTACTGCAGTACAATTCACGTGGTGTGAATAAAGGACTTGGCGTCGAACACCACGCGAAATCTTTCGGTCGAAGGTCATTGATGTATACCTGTCGCCGGAAGTGAGAAACTTGCCATTGTGGCATGCAAGCTTCAAAGTACTGAAGGGGTTGTTCCTAGATCAACTTCTTGGATAATGAGCTGATGTCGACAAGAAGCGATCCGTCAAAGGAGGGCCTTAATGAATCCCACATCAGTGACACGGAACGGAGCTAATGATTTTAATGGAGGTGAAAACGATCTGTGACATATGATTCAGGGTGGCGGTCATGAAAGGATGAAGGATAATGTATGGCAGTGGATGGGACACGGTTGACTCTTTCTGAACGACTTCTCTTGAACATATGGCGACACTGATACGATGGATCAGTAGCATTACCCCAAATATGGATGGTATGGCGAGACCATGGATGTGACCGGTGAATGAAACAACCCAACCCGATTGTGGTACGGAGGAAAAGTGTCATGTTCAAGAGCGACTTGCTACCATCAAAGTTTTCTTTAGTTTCTCCCAATTTTTCCCAGTCATTGCTGACCAGTACCTCTTTATTTTTGTCAAGCTTGAGGAGGATAACATATGCTTGTTCTATAACCTGCCCTTCGGGCAAGCCCATCGCTATGTTTTAACGAGCCTAGCGATAGTGAAACTCGTTCTCGTCTAAAGACAAGTTTGTCGCTATTTAATGATTTTAACGAGTCTAACGACAAGGATAACTCGGTCCTTTTCATTTTTAGAGAGTCTGAAAAGGTACATAAAGTTAACTCCAAAAGTCCTTTTTCGTCATCTAATCCCTTAAGTCCGAAAAAGTATAAAACAATACAGAAGGGATGAGTTTTCGATAGTTTTAACGAGCCGAACAAAACAAGCGCTCGATCTTTTTGTGCAATAATCCCTCAGGTCCAAAAAGATTAAAATCTAGAGGAGGGATAGCTATTCCAGATGCTTTAACAAGTTGGAAGGCCAAAACTCGGCAATCTTTTCATATTTTACGAGTCAGTTGAAAAGAGCTTAAAGAAGACTCGTCTTTTGAGGAACGAGTGATAAACAGGGATAGCAGCTGATTCCAGGTACAGGTTGGAATTTTCCAATCACGGCAGTGTCACAAGGATGGCTAGGTGTAATCACTCTTCGCAGCTATTCCTCAAAATGGGTAAACAATCATATGGAGGTGAACGATCGGCCAAATGAAAAGTGGAGGTGACGGTGCAAACACGACCAAGGCTTTAACGGCTGATTATATTACATTCACAGTGGTTATTTACTAGGATAGTTCATTTTTTAACGAGCTTAAACGCGGATTGAAACAATTGCTCGATCTTATGTTTATTTTTTAACGAGCATGAACTATGCGCTAAAACTGCTCGGATCTTGTGTTTATTTTTTTTTAACGAGCATGAACTTTATGCTAAAACTGCTCGATAATTATATGGTCAAATTTTGATTTTTTACCATGACTAGCTTTGCCCTTTTCAAAGATAGTACTGTATCCTCAATTGCTGCATCAAACTAGTTAGAAATGAATAACATTTGAATGGAAATGAGAATATAACCCTAATATTTCGCTTTGAACTACGTAAAAATCAATTAAAAGGTGTTTTTACCTCTCATTTTACCATTTCATTTGAACTTGGTTTGTTGGAGCTTTGGAGGTGCCTCTCCCCCCTTGATTTTCACCAGCTGATTTCGAGAGATTCTGCGGACGATTTTCGGCGCCGTCTGGACCAGGTAGGAGCTAAACTCTAGCTCTTTCTTTTCATGGTTTCCTTTTTCCATTCTGTGCCTGTTTTCCTGTTCCCATGAGCCCCTGGGGTTTTGCTAGGGTGCTCTGCCATCAGCGCAAGTAGTCCATTCGAAACCTGCGTTGAATGTCAAGCTGCCTGAAGGCAATTTGACCTTCATCGCAGGTAGGACACTTGCCAATTGCGTTGATCATAGAAAAGCAGTTCTATTGCACAATTTTTGATGAAATTTTGGCATTTTTTCATCAAATCCAGGATCTTACTCTTACTCTTGTTTATTTTGCGGGGACTTTTGAGCAAAATGACCCTCACATGGCGAGAACGAGAACATGAAGAGGAGGACATGATTGCCCTCCATGACCCTGTCACGGTGAACGCGCTACGGAACTGTGGCCTGCTGAAGTTCTTCCGTATCCCTAGTATGAGAGCACAGATCTCTTTACTGTAGTATATTCTTGATGCTTGGGATCCCATTAACCAAGTATTTCAGATCAGGATCAAATCCATCCCTTTGACCGTGGTAGACATTTACTTCTTGACTGGTTTGTCGAGGCGGGGTGCCCCCATTTCTTTGTCTGGTTCGGCCCGAGGGAAGGACTCCGTGAGAGATTATGTACGCCAGTATTGCAGGGAGGGGTCCTAGCCGAGCAGCGACGGCAAGGTTGTTATCTGTGAGATTACTGACAGGTCTCTCAGGTCCATTCTGTATACTATTGGTAGGATGGCCGGTAGCGCATCTCTACATGTTGCCAACAGATCTTATGTCCAGCACGCCTTGGAGTGTCTCCAACCAAAAGTATTCAACTGGTGTGATGCAGTACTTCTTCAGATGAAAAGTCAGTTGAACAAGGTAAAGGACGGGAAGCTGAAGAACTTTGGATTTGGTTCTATTCTGACTGCCTTTGCCTTGGAGAAAATACCACTGATGCAGCCTCAGTATATTGCACTCGACTTGCCTTCTCCTACCGAGCCATGCATGCAGAGATGGGTTGATCACATGTCTAGGCATGCTGGTCAATCTCAGATTTCTTTCACTGATACCTTCTTCAGGTGGTTCGAGCGTCAGGAGATGGTCTATTCCGAGTATCCATATGTTGGTATGGATTTCCGAGGTGATCCGGACTTGGTACTACCGGACGGCGAACAGTGGGGCGCTATCGGTAAAATCTTCGACCATATTAATGTTTACTGTTCTTATTTATAATGTCCTTGTGCTTTATTCTATCAATATTTTAATCAAACTCATGTGTGCATGCAGATGTTGGTCCTGTTCGTCCAGCAGTTCGCCCGAGAGCGCCAGTTGTTGCCCCAGCAGGGGAGACTACTGGGAGAGTTATTCTCCGCGACCTTGACGTAGCCGAGACCCTTACAGCTGCGCAGGAGCAGGTTGAGAGCCTTACTCTTGGCATTCCCGATGTGAGGATTGACGAGTTACCTTTACAGTTGCAGCGGCATACTACTGGCGTGCCTAGACGATGGACTCGTCTCTTGCGCATGATTGCACAGGCCGTGACATGCTATCATGAGCATCACTAGGCTAGGGTGCCCCCTAGCATTTTTGAGTTTTTGGGTTATATGATCGATTTTGTCTTGGTTACAGAACATTATGTATGAACGATAAACAACTTATATATATATTTTGATTTTCGGGGTTTATTCTGGTTGAGTTATATGATCCATATGTACAACATTGATGATGTGTCTCTTTTTATAAATGTCGCAAATGTCTATCTAACACATAGTTTGCTAATGAGTCTGTTAATGTGTTTAAGTTTCTGGAAATATGCTGGTATTGAATTGAATCAAATTGTCTTTCCAAAATCTTAACCCTTAGGAACATGCGATAAATAGCTGGATTGCGAATGGAATATATACCATTGAGTTGTAGTATTACGAGTTGTGAGTCTAGCCTGACAATTAGTCGGCGTATACCATGGGTGATGGCATCAGAGAGTAGTTTTATCAACGCGCTCTACTCAGCGATGTTATTCGTTGATTACCCAATACACACACCTATGAAACTTACTAACTCGCCGCTTGGATAAAAAATGGCCCACGCTGCGGAGGATAGGTTCCGCGAACTACGACTCGCTCCGTCGGCATATCCAACACATGTCTCCAGAAGGTTTGACATCTGCAATAAATGTAAAAAGGTGGATCACTCGACCAAAACAAACACTTTAGCGAAAACAAAATACAACAAAAGCATACAGGTTACTATTTAAGCATAGTAACGCTTGAGGTACAACCCATTACAGGGTTGCGCCAGTGGAATTCCGTCATAATCCCTTCACTCATAGGCTCCTTTTGCTAACACTCGTTTAACAATATAGGGACCCATCTATAAAGAATTAAATTTACCTGCTCCCAATTTATCGGATTCTTGGTCATAAAGCAAGACCAAGTCACCTTCTGAGAAGACACGGGGTTTGACATTTTTGTCGAATTGCACCTTGACTCGTTTCTTATGGGCTTCATTAGCCAAAGAGGCATCACGACGGGTTTCATCCAATTGGATTAATTCCAAGAAACGAGCCTCTTCTTCCGAAGTTCCGGGGAGGAGGTCAATTGCGAGTTTAAGAGACGATATTTCACACTGGATTGGCAAGACTGCTTCCAGGCCATACACCAGTTGGAAAGGTGTGAACCTGGTCGCGTTCTTTACCGATGTTCGGTAAGCCCACAAGGCTGAGTACAGGATTAGGTGCCACCTTCTTTTGTGAACCCCGATCATCCTTTGCAACATACGCTTCAGGACCTTGTTGATTGCTTCAACTTGTCCGTTGGCTTGCAGATAATATGGGGTAGAGCTGTTGTGAGATAGCCCTAGCTTGGCAGCTAATTCGACCATCATGTGATTGTGAAAATGCGATCCATGATCTGTAACTATAGCATGTGGTACGCTGAACCTGGAAACTACATGATTGAAAAAGAAAAGGGCAGCTGTTTCACCAGTGTTATCTAATGTAGGCATCGCCTCGGCCCATTTGGTAAAATAGTCAACAGTTACTATAATATACCCATGCCCCCCAGTCGAGGTGGGGTTACATTGCATGAAATCGATGCCCCATTTGGCGAAAGGCCCAACAACAACTATCGGCTGTAAAGGTGCGAGTGGTATTCTGGTTTTGCTATCGAAAATTTGACAAGCATGGCAACTTCTGACTGGGATTATGCAATCTTTGAACATGGTTGGCCAGAAGTATCCTGCTCATAAGATTTTCTGTGCTGTAGCATATCCAGATTGATGCCCCCCACATGCGCCTGAATGACACTCATTCAGGGCTTTTTCGGCCTCTTCATGGGTGAGACACCTCCTCAGAACTGTATCGATACCATGACGGTAAAGCATATCACCGACGATCATGTAGTCTTTCGCTTGGTATCGTATACGTTTCTGTTCTGAGTGAGAGGTGTCAGGCCTGAATTTTTGGGTTTGGAGACAAATTATTATATCTCCATACCACTCACTGCTTGCAGATATCAGAAACAAACTTTCATCCATGATTGACTCTTCTGATGTTTCATCGTTGGACGACGATGGGAGATCGCACAATAATTCTGCGAAAACTAAAGCTTTTTTTGATTTGGATTTTACAAATTCCAGATCAAACTCTTGAAGGATCACTATCCATTTTGAATACTTGCCCCCCCGCAACTGTCGCGACAATATATAAGTCATGGGGTTGCAATCTGATAGAATGGTAGTTTTCCGAAAGAGGACATAATGTCGGAATCTTTGTATCGCTTGAACAGCAGCGAGTGCTAGCTTTTCAACATAAGAATATTTGCTTTCTGTATCATTCAAGTTTTTACTTAAATAATATATAGGATGTTCAATTCCATCGACTTCTTGAACTAAAACCATCGCAATGGTCGTATCCGTTGTAGCCAGATACAGGTTAAAATCTCTTTGATAGTCCGGGGCATACATTAATGATGCTTTTACTAGAGAATCTTTCAGAGCATCAAAGGAAGCTTGCGCCACCTGATCCCAGACAAAAGGTACATCCTTTTTCAAAAGACGAGTATAACCTTTAGCAAGTTCTGCGTAATTTGGAATGAACCTCCTCAGAAAGTTTGCTTTCCCTTGGAGTTTCTGAATCTGAAGCAAATTTGAAGGTGGAGGCAAATTAATGATTTCCTGAACCTTACAAGGGTTGAGACAAATCCCGTCCTTAGAGACTACAAATCCAAGTAAACGACCAGAACCGACGCAGAACACACATTTGTGTGGATTGAGTCTTATCTTGTAGTGTCGGCAACGTAGAAATATCTCTCTTAAATGCTGCGGATGATCAGTCCACTTTCGCGAATGAGCTGGAAGGTCTTGAACGATGTTCTTGATGTCATGGAAGGCATAATTCATTGCCCTCTGAAACGTCGCCCCTGAGTTCTTTAAACCAAAGGGTAATTTTCAATAAGCGAATGTGCCCCACGGACAGATGAATGCAGTCTTTGACTGGTCCTGTGGGCGGATATTTATTTGATTATACCCGGAAAATCCATCCATAAATGAAAAGATTTCACATCCGGCGCATTCATCAATTATCTGGTCGATGAAGGGTGTAGGGTAGTTGCCTTTCAGACAATCTTGGTTTACATCCCTATAATCGACACACACTCTAATTGTCCCTTGTTTCTTCATAACAGGGACAATATTCGATACCCAATCGGTTAGAGGAACCGGGTAGATGAATCCAGCATGGAGAAGTTTTTCAACTTCTGCCTTAATGGCAGCGGCTTTCTTGGTGTGCACCTGCCGAAGCCGTTGTCTTACTGGTTTAACATCAGGATACATTTTAATTTCATGTTGAACGATACTCGAGTCAATGCCTGGAATTTCATCATATGACCAAGCAAAGACATCTCTGAATTCGCGAAAAAGAGCGTTATATATTTCCAGTTCTGAAGGGGAACAACCTTTGCCGACATAAATATTCTCTACAACATTTGTTTTAGTCGAAATATTTATGGCTATAGTCTCTTTAATATTGGATAAGTTTCGCTCGGAATCCACCGTATTTACAGTATTTGATAGGAATTCAAAAACTGAAGGGTGATAAAGGTCATGTTGAGTATCTTCTTCATATTCCGGAAGAAGGGAACGATGGTGGCAATCATTCCATGGTGCCCCCTCAATCAACATTGATTGTAGAATTCCTTCGTCCGTCCCATGTACTTTCGACCAAGGATTAATGGGGTATCATATTCTCTAGACCTATCTACCCAAACGCTTGATGAGCGTTGATTTGGGTTCGCCTCCCATGCTCGAAACATTGATTGCTACAATATTTCTATAGGGCTTGGGGGCAAAACCATTACATTATCCATTTCGACATCGTCTTCTGAGATCTTCGTGGAAGATATCATGTTGCAGGCTCTTACGAATGCTACTTCTCCTATATAGAATGGAGGTCGAAGTGCGAAAGTTCGCATTAATGTGGGGTCTTTTAGTAGGCCTACTCCGATGTCTTGAAGCGAATGGTTGCTTCCATGGATCATGGGAATGCTTCCTGTAACTTGTGAACCATTTGGGAGGAAGTTTTGTTGGTCGACGATCGTAATCCCTCCTTCAAACGGGAATGGGATCTTCCTAAAATAAGTCGACACAACAGCTGCCATGGCATAGATCCATGGTCTTCCCAGTAGGATGTTGTAGTCAAGATTCCCATCGATGACTTCAACATCTATTTCTACTGTTTTTCCTCCCAGTTCAACCTTCAAGTTATTAAGGATACCGTACGGGGTATAAGTCCTTCCGTCGAAAGCTTTTAATGTCGTCGAAGATTGCGACAAGGTTGGAGATCCTAAAGTTTTCCAGCAACTCATCGACATAATACATGTAGATGCCCCCTCATCAATAATCGTTCGGTGAACAGTTTTGTTGAGGGCTTTCACTTGAATAAGGAAAGCTAGTTGAGCTGGTAACTGAGGATCGTATCCTTTGTGATCGAAGGATACAAGATTGGAATCCTTAGTATCAACCCCACCAATAGCCGATAACAAAGCCTGCCTTTGGGATGGACAATTTTGTAGTACTTCAAGATTCGACATAGCAGATGGTGATTGGGCCAAATCTTCCACTATGTTATAATGCTACGCCGCTCTGGCGCGAGGATTAAATGTCGACTTGTGTACTACTCCCTTTGGCGGTTTTATTGTTAATTCAGGAATGATGGGTGGTACAACTTCTGTCGAAGTTGTTGTCGAACTACTTGGTTGATCTTTACCTTTGTCGTTCGACAGCTGCGGATTCCCGTAATCTTTGCTCCTTGTCGAAATCAAAGCATCATTCTGCTGTTTTCAAACAGACAACATAAGCACTTGCGACGGGGAAGCATTTCCACTATCAACCAGATTTTGACCTAGATTGGGAAATGGATGAGTTAACATAGCTGAGGTTTGCGAACTTTTGAAGAACCTTTTAAGCTCAGCTTTATAGGGACAATCCCTTGTCCAATGATCCTACTCATCACATATTTGACATGGATATTTCCTATTTCCAGGAGGGTTTGAAGAAGTTTTTTTAGGGGATGACTCACCCTGTTTCTTCTTTTTCCCCTTGTTTTGCTTCTTCTTGCTCCCTGGTTGTTTGGTTTCTTTGCCTTTATCTGCTGATACGACATTTACTTGCGAAGCAAGAATTTCTTCTTTTGCATTTTGATTCGAATTCTTACGGGCTTTCTTAGATGAAGCCTTTGTTAATTTCGTGTTTGCCGTGCCTATCACATCATCGCCGGCATGAGAGTCACTATTTGATTTAGGAGGAGGAATTGAGAATTCCGGTTTAGGGGCGTCAGGTATTTTGTCGTAGAGCGTGCCAGACTGAGTATAAACTAAGTCTAGATACTGTGCACGAGCAATAACTTGCTCCTCTGTTACGACTCCCCCCTTTGCCACATCTTCTTTATAGCAGGAAGTAACGACTTTATAAACCATTCAGCTAACAGCTGATCAGGAACGTATGTTTTCACCATCCTACGACGACGACGCCACTCATGTATATGATTGGATATATGAGTGGCAGTTGTCTGCTTGAAGTTGGTTAATATTTATGTTCCCGTTTCATACCTTATCGGTAATTGAAAATGTGTTAAGAAAGTTGTGGCTAGGGAGCTAAAATTGTCGAACGAGGCTCTAGGTAATTCAATATACCATTTTGCCACTGGACCCGTTAACGTCCTCTGGAAAAGGCGAAGCCTTATCGAATCATCATTCAGGGTGTTTGATGAACACCACAGATGAAAAGTCATCACGTGATTCGATGGGTCTTCACCTGGATTTCCATTGAATTTAGGAATGTCAGATGGAAGTTTGTGAGGAATCGCTGGCCACCAAGGGGCGTAAGCAATTGGATCGTTGGTTAACCGGTGTAAATCGGGTAACTCTAACATTGCCACGAATGGTAACTGTTGATTCAGGTTAGGTGAAGCATACCCAGGGTACGATGGAATCGCTTGAGCAGTGGGCCTTCGCATACCAGCATAATGTAATTGATGTTGGTATGACTGATACGGTTGGTGGACTTGACCACTGTAAAGCGGTTGGTTTTGACCGTTTTGAATATACGATTGTCCACTATTCGCAAAGATCTGCTGCTCAGAACCTTGGTACACGTGCTGTAATTGTGGTTGTTGGTATTGCACCAGCCATGGTTGTGAAGCCATGTTCTGTTGTGCTATACTAATTGTTGGACCAAGGTGTGGGGTAATTGTACCTGTTTGGACCTGTGTCGCCCCACCAGTTGGCGATTGTGGTTGTGTCCCAGGGTCAAGGGGCTGTTGCATTACAACCTGAGAAATCTGAGGTTACAATACAACAGGCAACGT
The DNA here is from genome assembly GCA_031772625.1 of Pinus tabuliformis. Taxonomy (NCBI): domain Eukaryota; kingdom Viridiplantae; phylum Streptophyta; class Pinopsida; order Pinales; family Pinaceae; genus Pinus; species Pinus tabuliformis. Next base: position 484,616,663 of record CM062805.1, on the reverse strand, counting down.
TTGAACTTGCGACACTGTCACAATAGCTGGTGTGGTCGGGATGTTCGATATAGGTACACACTGTTGCATAGAATATACAACCCTTGGTTGTGGAGGTAGCATAGGTACCCAACCACTTGATGTAATTCTAGTATAACTTGAATACTGTTGCGAACTCCCGTATGGATACCCTCCCGGAGGGGGTAATGAAAAGGCATACTGCCCCCCATACGGTAGCAATCCAGAACTCAAGGGAATTGTTTGTCCTTGTGAACTGGATTGCCCAAACTGACCTCCAAATGGATCAATTTGGCGAGTCTCAACATAAGGGTTTCCGGATATTATTTCGGATGAACAAACTGGAATAGACCACACTGTCGAAATAGTCCCTTGTTGGACTCCTTCTAGCGGTTGCGAGCTAGTCGGGATAGATGGTATGCCGGCAAACATTGTCGGAGTGATAGCAGGGGCTTCTGCTGTCTCTGTGTCATTCGACACAGTCCTAGATGTTGACGGTTGTTCAGACATTTTGAGTCTATCCAATAGATTGCCTAGCGATTCTACAGGAACTTCCACTTGTGGTGGACTAACTTCTGATGAAGGAAATAGAGTGACCCTGACTCCAAAATGGATTGGAGTACTTGCTTGCGGATCCTCTGCAATTTCCTCCATCGCAATCAAACCTGGTGGAAGAGGAAGACCGTCAGGTCCGTAATATATTTCTGGTGTCGAAGAAGGGGTTGAATCGACAACGACAATTGTTTGAGGAGCAAGACTCTCTGAACTGGTTACAGATGGAACTGGTTCAGTAACACAAGTATTTTCCCCCAGACTAGGATCAGTGTTACTGTCCCTCTGTGGCTGTTGAAATTCTTCTATAGAGGCAGGGTTTCGAGAAATGTTTGGAGTAACCGGAATCTCAGATGTTGTTGGAACACTTGTTCTAACTTTGATAGGAGATTTCAAACCGGTTAAACGAGTTCGCTTTGTCCGTACTATTTTCGATTCCGGAGACAAAGACGGTTGACTCGTAAGTCTCTGCGAACGACGGGATTTCAATTGACTTTCTTCCACGATTGCGGATTTCTCGATCAACCAAAATACAAAAGGGGAAAGTGTGTTTCCGAATTAAATGAAATTTTTAGACGCTTTTAGACACAACTTGCTTTTTCACTTTTAAAGAGTCGAGAAAAAGCTAAAGATGACTCTAGTCTCCTTCGATGTTTTAACGAGCCCGAAGTGACAAATGCTCGGATGGACTTTTTCTGTTATAGAGTCTGAAAAAGGCCAAAAGGAACTGCTCTGGAGTTCTAGGCAGAGGGTGTGCCAAACTTTTCACAAAACCGCAGAATATTTTTTAGGGTACGGGCAGTCGATCTTCCTGAATGTTGTGTTCAGTGCATTGCGATCAGTAGGGCGGCCGACACGGCTTCCTAAGGATAAAGGTTTTATGCCTATAGGGGTCTCCCAATATATACGCGACGGTACGTGGGAGCACAATCCGTACTGGCGCTATCATCCCTCAGGAGGAATCACCCACCTTCCACGAGATCGACAGTCACCAGGCTTAACGACGCCGGAACACGTCTCTAGCCTAGACCTCTATGTTGTGCGTTATGTTGCAAAGCATTGTTAAGTTCATTGAATTTATTTTAGGTTGATCTTTTTAAAGTTTGCCTTTCAAGGTTCACCACGAGATGTATGATACAAATTCCTAAATGCATTCTAAAGATGATAAGCAAGCTTTATATCTTTTCAACTTTGAAAATCCTAGCTACTAAGGGAAAAGAAAGACACCATCTTTTCTCAAAGAGCAATCAGCACACTCTAATGCACTTTTCCTAAATCCAACATGCAAACTATCAAATGCAAAATGCACAATGCAGGTGTTTGTTTTCCGCTTTCTTAGTATTGATGCCTACAAAGAAAGCTTTTTGCACAACTTTGAATTTGCTTTTAAATGATCAATACAAACAAGTTTAGTTTTTCGAAATCAGAGAAGATAGAAGAGATTACAACACTTGTTTCGACACTTAAAAGACACAAATTCAAACCAGTAAGCAAAAGTAAATGTATAGTCAATCTGCAAACAGCCAATGAACTCTCTTCTAAGATCACAATCAACAGATCTGAATCAAGGGCTACAGGATGACTATTTCACTCATGCAAAGGAAGACTGTAAATGACGCCACAAACACACGAAAACACTCACAGTCTTTTTGTACAAAAGGAGGTGGAATGTAAGCAGAGAAAAGGAGTTTTCATACTGGTACCTATGCTGGTTACAGGCCACAAAAATCAGAGATCAAAACAAGGCAAAACAGAGCAGAGAACCCCAGTTGCATAAGAGCAAATTGGTTCAGTGCAACCTCAACACAGAGGTTTTGACATTCAGCGCAGGTAACCTTCACAGGACCTGCGTTGAAATGCAGAATCCCTTCACTGGGTCTGCGCTGAAGGAGAAACTCTCGTTTCCCTCAGGTTCTGGGTCACAGTTTGCTACTTAATCAACTATTTCAGGCCAAATAAAAGCAACAAGCAAGGTGTAATCAAAGGGATGCTTTGAGAGGCTACTAAGATCTATCACAACGATCATCAACTCATTTGTGAATCCATTGTTCAGATCACAGACAAGTCCGGCAATTGGATCAAAGCAGCAACTTTCTACTTTGCATCCGGGAAAGATGCAGTTCGATTGTTGCTGTCAAGTCTATGAAGTAAACAAATGATAGAAACACAAATAAAATGACTAAACAAATCTCCCCAGTGGAGTCGCCAATTTGTTATGGGGAAGAATGCCTATGCAGGACGATCCTATCCACCTAAGGTGTGACAGTGCCTTAGCAACAAACGAGTACAACTATACTGGTTTCTTCCTTTATGAAATGTGAAAGAAGAGAGATCAATAGACTTATCGGTGTCTTCCGTTTGTCCCTCGATCCAATCTCCCTTCTCTTTGGGTGTTCACAGCTACTTGCCTTCTTGCTTATCCAGCTACAACTTCCTGTGAGATCACAAGAGAACAGCTACTTGCGACAAGAGAAGAACACTACACAAAGACAAATGTTCACATTCATAACTAGTTTAGGATTAGAAATAAACCGAATACACTAATACATTCATACATCAAAATACATCAGCATATAGGAGAAACCAAGATAGCTTTATTGATGAATAACAAGGTTCAGGAAGAGATACAACCCAGAGGGCTCCAATCCAGCATCTCCTTCCCAGCAAATGGAATTCCTATCTTCAGCCCCTTCAAAGCATTAAGCACCCAATTCCAGTCTCAAACCAACAACAATTCTTTGCAATAACAAAATTCCAGCCTCTAGATCTCATGGAGGAGAGATCCATATATAGATGTTTGGAGAGAGGATGAGTCAGCTTGAGATCGGACTAGTGTCCTCTCCCTCTGTCAGTTCTTGAGTCCACTTGGAGGTTCTTGCTTCCACTTGGAGATTTGGAACCTCTTACTCATCACCAGTCGAATTCCCTGAGGCAAGTGTCATTTTGGAAGCTTCCTGGGTTTTGACACCTTGAGAAATGAGCCTTCCACTTGTCCACTCTCGTTCAGCGCAGGTAGCCTTTGTTCCAGTTGACATTCAACGCAGGTAGCCAGTGTTGGCTTTGACATTCAGCGCAAACAGCTAGTGTAGCCACTGAAATGATCCTGAATTGACTTGTTTTTGAGCAGTTTCAGGTGGAGAACTTCTGTGAATTGCTGTGGTTTGTTGGCCTTGTTCCTCTAGGGGTAGGAACAACATGTTTAGGGACTTTGGATCCCTTAGATTATGGACATTTCATGCTCAATGTTGTAAGGCACAAAAATGTCTATAAGAGTACTAGCAAGCTATGTTAAGCCTTGAATAAGCATGGAAGTCACAATAAAATGGGTAAGCTGATTGAGATTAAATTATCTTATGGAGGATTTCTCAGGGAGTAAGTGAAGAAATTGGAAGCCCATCCTTATGTTCAAATTCCATGACATAATTCACCCATTCGATACAACAACAACATGGAGGAGCCCTACAAAGTTACACTCGGATAGTGATGGAAACTTGTGACAAGACAACATTGAACAGTGTGTAGTAGAGGAT
>CM062805.1:484270084-484607584 GCA_031772625.1 Pinus tabuliformis | reverse complement strand
GGCCCAGATTCCTCCCACTGAGTTGTTGGCTTGTGAAGGCCAATGGTCGCCCTTCCTGCATTAAGACCGCCCCAATACCTGTACCTGAAGCATCACATTCAATGACAAAGGATTTGGTGAAGTAAGGTAGTGCTAAGACTGGAGTGGAACACATGGCGTTTTTTAGAGCGGCAAATGCCTGTTGTGCTTCCTCGTTCCAGAAGAAGGAATTTTTCTTTAAGAGTTGAGTGAGGGGCTTCTCTATGCGGCCATAGTTGCGGACAAATTTACGATAATAGCCTGTGAGACCAAAAAATCCTCTCAAGCTCTTCAAGGTTTTAGGTTGAGGCCGTTCTTGCATTGCCTGGATCTTTTTGGGGTCCACCTTGACACCTTCACGCCCCACAATGTGGCCCAAATACTCAACTTCTTCCATGCCAAACGAACATTTAGACATCTTGAGAAATAATTTATGCTTGTGGAGCAGTTGCAAGAGTAGATCCACATGCTGAAGATGTGCCGCCCAAGTGCCACTATAGATGAGGATGTCATCGAAGAAGACAAGGACAAATTTTCTGAGATATGGTTTGAGAATGTGATTCATAAGGCTCTGAAAAGTAGAGGGGGCATTACAGAGACCAAATGGCATGACTAGGAACTCATAATGGTCTTCATGAGTTCTGAAAGCCGTCTTTGGAATGTCGACTTCCTTCATGCGAATTTGGTGGTAGCCTGAGCGAAGATCCAACTTAGTGAAGAATTGAGCCCCATTGAGTTCGTCCAGCAAATCGTCAACCACCAGGATGGGAAATTTATCTTTGACTGTCAACTTATTGAGGGCCCTGAAGTCAGGACACATCTGCCACTCCCCATCTTTCTTGAGGACCATGACCACTGGGGATGAATAAGGACTAATGTTGGGACGAATGACACCTACTTCCAACAATTCCTTGATGATTTTTTCTATTTCATTCTTTTGGGTGAACGGATATCTGTATGGCCGCACATTTGGGGGTTGGGCCCCTGGAACCAAGGTGATGCTATGATCATGTTCCCCTCGCGAGGGTGGAAGCTCATGAGGCTTGTCAAAGCCCGTCCGATGGTTATTTAAAATCTGTTGCATCTCAAGATGAATTGGCAGAGACATGGTTTCGACTACCTGGATGGCATTAAATTGAGCGACCACTCCATGATGTCCCGTTTTTAACAATTTTTCCATCCTATGCGAGCTGATGATAGAGGGGGCTCCCACCTGGAGTCCACGGAGGGTATGTGTGGAGTTGTTATGCTTAAAATTCATATATAACTCCTGGAAATCCATTGTGATTGGCCCAAGAGTGTGGATCCATTCAGCGCCTGGGACAATGTCGCACCCCCCCATGTGTATAGCAAACATGTGGGTTTTCAACTGATAATCCCCCATTTGAAGTTTGACATTTTCACAGCGGCCTTCACATTTCATTGTGCCCCCATCTTCAATTTGGACTTGGAAGTTAGAAACTACCCGTACAAAACAATGCGCTGCTTCTGTGATTTTTTGATGGATGAAATTATGGGTACTTCCACTATCAATCAAGACTACTACTGGGCGATGTTTAAGAAAACCCCTGGTTTTGAGAGTTTGAGGGGAAGAAATTCCTGCCAATGCATTTAGCGAAATAACTGGTTCGTCAGATACAATCTCCTTTTGGTTGTCTTCTTCGACCGCCTCTGGTTCCTCAAGTGGTGGATCTTCCTCGGTGGAGCTGTAGTCAGTGGCATCTATTTGAAAAAACTTGGGCTCCTTGCATTTATGACTCGGGGAATATTTTTCATCACAGTAGTAACATAGTCCTTGCTTCCTTCTTTCGGCCATTTCCGCAGGTGACACCTTTTGAATCTTAAGTTTCTGAGTCGTGTTGGGAGCCTGTGGGGGATGACCTTTAGCGGGGAAATTGGGGCGGCTATATTGGGCTGCTAATGCACGTTCCACCTTACGAGCTATCTGGCAAGCCTCTATCCACGTGGGAGGGTGGTGGAGTAGAACTTGAGCTTTGATGGCTTCTTTAAGACCACTGATAAAACATTCCATGTAGAACTCATCTGTGAGACCCTTAGTGCGGAAGGCTAACGCTTCAAAAGCAGTAATATATTCATCCACTGTACTCGTCTGTCGGAGCTTAGTGAGACGCCCCAAAAAAGAGTCTTCCTGTTCAAAGCGATTTCGAAGAGCTTTGGTAAATTGGGCCCAATTCTGAAAACGTCCATTGCAACGTTGATGCCATTCCCCCCATTGCCATCGTTCATTGGCCAAGTACATGGTCCCCACCATAAGCTTAGTCCAATCATCTAGGATATGATTCAATTTGAAATACTGCTCCAATTGTGCTAGCCATGCGGACGTGTGAGAACCGTCAAATTTATGCATATGCAACTTGGGAGGTCGCTGACTGGGTGGTGGATGGGTGTGCCAGACGTGAGGAGAGTGGCTAGACTCACCCTCATGGTATTCATGGCCATTATACACCTCCTCGTGGGCTGGCTCCTTGCCCTTTGAGAGTGCTTGCTGTATCTAGAGACTTAGTCAGCTCATCTCACGTTGGAGGGAGTTCATCGCCGTTTGGATGGTGTTCATAGAGTCTTCAAGTTTGTCCATCCTTTCATTGGCCATCGCTTGAGCTCTAGTTTCTACCATACACCAACCGGATGAAAAATTGGGACCGCCTAAATTTTTTTTTCTAATAAATTGAATGGTACCACCTTGCTCAGCTCGCCGTCCTGATTCTGATGGGCTAGATCACCAATAAGCACCCCGGAAGATCTCAGACTCGTTTTTTTTTTTTTTTTTGGAAAACTCCTAACGGAGTTTTACTCCTTCTTGATCAATACTGCAGTCGCCAAATCCTCAAAATGTCAAAGCTGCCAAAAGTCCTGCGAAAAGTATACCCCGGTATAGGAACCCTTCACAACAACTCCGATCTGGTGGATCTGAGAGATCTGAATGGTGGAACAACTGCTGCTGCGGATCTGATGGAGCTGCGGGACTGATGTCTGCTGCTACGGCACTTCTTTGCACACGCGGATCTGGAATAGATGATGTGTGATCCCCCGATAGAAAAGGGAACTATGGTCTAGAGGAGTGTCAGGTGCTACAGATCGCAATATACATAAGGGTCTGACAGTAGTACTCGGCCCAATGTTTCAGGGCTCTAACTAAGGAGGATCGACCGTACCCTTAGCCGTACAACCCGACTACCCTATCGTACAGGCGAGTAATCTCTCTGAGTGCTGTTCTCGGTGTACTGTAGCCACAAGATGGCCGAAGGTTTATCTATGGCGACGTTTCAAGGGAGCCTAGGGGGATTCCTATGTACCCAGAGGGTACGTGGAAGATAGTCCGTGCGCGGTTCTGTCTAATGCACTACTACTCGAAGGGGTACCCACAGGGGTTACAAGGGAGTCCAACAGACGTGACCACCTCTTGTATTTCCTGCATGCATGCCTCCCCAAATCCGCAGGTTTATGCGCTCAACGACAGATCACGTGGTTTAAAGATGCCGGAACACGTCTCTAGCCAAAAAAAAAATTTTTGCTAAAAATTGGAGATCCCGCCGAGCCCTGGAAAGTGCTCTGATACCAATAGTTATAGCTCTGATACCACTTGTTATGCTCTTAACCTGTAAAATAATACCCAAATACATAATATGCAAAGAAAAAGATACCCAGAACACAAAATAGCAATGATTTTATTATTCAGATAGCAATGTTCACATGCCTCTTCGAGGGGGCAACCTCCAATAGAGCAGAGCTCAATTACAAAAAGAAGACACAATGATCCTCGCAGGGAGTCTCTATCCTTTATATATGACTCATACATGCAATACCACGGGCCAATACCGTGGGTTTTATTAATACCATCTATCTAATATTACGGCCCATTTGCAACTAAATGTGGTCCCGTCATTAATTGCGGGTTAACCACTTACAAATATTAATATGAGCTTTATTGACTCTTTGACTATGACGTGATCCCATGACATAAATAAGGGGGTTAGGGTGGGACCCTAACATGAAATATATTCACAATCTAAGTCCTCTAAAAGAAACATGAACTCAGATGATGAAGAAATCCCAGATATGAGGTTCGCATATCTAGAAGGAACAGATTCATATAGTGAAGATGAGGAAGAAAGCACAACTCCAAAGTGAAAGACACCCTCCAGGTATATATAGAAAGAACATCTTGAAAGTCAAATACTTGGAGATCAAAGACATGGTGTTCATACCAAGATAAAACTTGTTGGAAATACAAGTTATCAAAATCTTGCTCTAATGTCACACATCAAGCCCAAGAATCTCATCCAAGCAAATGAGGACAATTTTTGGGTGAAATTTATGAATGAAGAACTTGACCAAATGAAAAGAATGACACTTGGGAGCTTGTTCCAACACCTAGAGAGAAAAATGTCATTGGGACCAAATGGGTTTTCAAAAACAAGTTGAATGAGCACGGTCAAGTGATCAGGAACAAGGCTCAATTTATCTAGAAAGGGTATGCTCAAATAAAATAGGTATATTTTGAAGAAACCTTTGCACCAGTAGCAAGACTAGAAGCTATTAGAATTTTTCTTACCCTTGCTAGTCATAAAAATATCAAGGTATATTAGATGGATGTGAAATATGCATTTTTCAATGGAGATCTAGAATAAAAAGTTTACATTAAGCATCCAGAAGGATTTATGCTCACCACAGATGAAGGGTTTGTGTGCAAACTGAAAAAGGCTCTATATGGACTAAAATGGGCTCCCAGAGCTTAGTACGAAAGGCTCAATAAATATCTTCAACGCCCTTTGAAAAGGGCATTGTTGAAAAAAAATTATACATAAAATCTGAAGGTGACCATCTACTAATTGTATTAGTGTATGTGGATGATATAATTTTTGGCAGTGACATGGAACAATTGGGGCATCAATTCACAAAATGTGTGTAGACAAAGTTCAGAATGTCCATGATCAGATAGTTGTCTTTCTTCCTAGGATTGCAAATCTCTTAGTATCCAAGTGGAGTGTTTATCTCCCAATCCAAATACCTTTGAGAAACTATGAAGAAGTTCGGGATGGAATATTGTAAGCCAGTGAGAAAACGTATGGTTACATGCTACAAATTATGCAAACAAGATGAGACACCAATGGTAGATCAGATCGAATGCAAATCCATGATAGGAAGTGTGTTGTATCTTACGGCTTCAAGGCTAGATATCATGCAATTTGTGGGTCTTTTGGCTCGATTTCAGGCCTTCCCTCTCAAATGTCATGTTGTTTTTGTCAAAAGTATTTTCAAATATCTTCAAGGAACAACAGAATATGGACTTGGTATGCTAAGAGAAAAGAATTCAAGTTGAAGGCCTACACTGATGTTGATTGGGTTGGCAGTCTTGATGACAGGAAGAGCACCTCAGGTGAAACTTTCTACTTGGGAAAATGCTTGGTGTCAGGGGTCAACAAGAAACAAGCCTCCATTTCTTTATTGACTGCTGAAGTAGAATATATTGTGATTGCTACCTGTTCCACGCAAATTCTGTTTACGAAGAAAACATTAAAAGATATTCAAACACAATTGATTGATCCTATTCGAATTATGTGTGACAATACAAGTGCCATCAACATATCTAAAAATATATTCATTCATTCAAATACCAAGAATATTCCTATAAATTTCCATTTCTTAAGGGAACAAGTTGTAGCTAATACTTTCAAACTTGAATATGTTGCCACTAAACACCAAATTGTTGATACATTTACTAAGCCATTGACAAGATAACCCTTTGAATATCTTAGGTAACAGATAGGAGTTGTGACTCCTCCTTCCAAATGACTCCATTTTTTGGGGTGTTGGGAGCTACTCAAGATGAGGGATACATGGAGTAGGCAGCAGTGGTTTAGGGGGAGTATTTGAGAGTATTCCTTGCCATTGATGCCAAAGGGGGATAATTATACTAGAATTACATGCACAACTTCAAGGGGAGGTTCTGGCATTTCCATCAATGCCAAAGGGGGAGATTATTGGATTGTTGGCAATGTTAGTATGGCTAGTGGCTATGAGTGTGTTGGCATTGATGTCAACGAATGACTATGGTGAATCAGGGGGTCATATTCTTGGCATCATATTTTAGGATGCAAGTGGGCCCATTAATACATCAGATCCTCTCCATTAGAAATTACTCTGAAAGATATTTCCAACAGTATGAGAAATTCTAGGAAAGGCCATCAGGATCAAAAGTTATTGATTGCCGAATTTTGTCCAAAACAAGTCAAAATATCGGGGCAGTTTGGCTTATTAGAACCTCCTACTGGAGGTTGCTGAAATATTAGGACCTGATATCGGAGGATGAGTAGGAAAGCATTTTAGAAGGGAAAAGTTTCAGAATCTGAAATATGGGAGGACAACAAATCAGAGATTGGGATTTCAGAACTCCAATGAAATTCATTATAAAGAATGTTCCAATCTAATAAGACAGGCTCGATATTGGAACCTCAGAACAAATGACTCCATCGGAACCTCAGTAGGTCGACACCTCATAAATTCTTAACGAATGAATTATTTAAAAGCTCTGATATTGTTGAGTCTCGAGGGATGCTAAGAAGCCAAATACAAAGGATTTCGTCGAAAAACCAAAGACCGATGGACCCCTTTCTCTCTCCTCCAGGTAGACACATGCCAACATTTTATGGGCCCTAAGGGGCTGAGGTGGAAGATGATGTAGTCATGACATGGTCATATCTCAAGACATGTGGTAAGAAGATTAGGCATTTTGGGCTACCTAGTGGGCCAAATCTGGGTGACAGGTGTCACCACTAAGGAGGCGCCATGTGGAGTGATGATATCAATGTGACCTCACTCGGAGTTTGGCATCTCGGAGGTCAAGGATTTCATAACTCCTATGTAAATTCCCTATGATAAAAGTTATGATGAAAGGGGCTCCGATGAGACTGGAACATGGTCAAGAGGCCTAGAGAACCAAGGGAAAAGAGGACTTAACAAAGGAATATAGCCCCCCAATAGGAATATAAGGCCTTAACACCTAAAAACTAAGCCATTGTTTATAACACAGAGTCCAATGGAGGAAAAATAGGAAAGTGCCAAGCGAAAGGAGCTCAGAACCTCACGAACTCATAACATCATTTGAATAAACGTTATGAGATATGGTGGCTCTGGAATTGCAACACCCAAGTGCTATATCATTGGTCATAAATTTCAGTCCCATGGAAGAGAAATGATAAGGGAATAAGACAAAGGGGCTTAAGATAAATTGGAAGCTTGCGATTTCGTAAGGTCTATTTAATAAAAGTTACGATATGTAGGGGCTTTGATATAACACCATGATGGAGTATGAAGCCACTAGCTACATGCATTGGCCTTATAAAGGAAATGCAATAAGGGGCTAAAGTAAGAAGAGGTTAAAGGCCAATCGAAAGCTCCGAATTTTGGAAGGTCATTTTAATAAAAGTTACGATGAGTAGGAGGTACGATACAACATAGCTGTATTTCAAGCACTTAGTCATAGGTAATGGTCCCATGGTAAGAATTTAAATAAGGATCTAGGCTTGGAGGAGTGAAAGGTCAATCGGGACCTTGAGATTTCATAATCATGTATTAATAAAAGGTTTTGATATGTAAGAGCTCTGATATAACAGTTGAGTGCATTACAGGATTGGATGAGTTGGTAGCTAAGAGAATTAAAGAAGGTTGATCGCTGGAGTTATTGTGACTTCAAAAGTTTGTTGAGATAGAGATAGAGGTCATCTCCTATTTCCTATCCATGTGTTATAGTCTTAAATGAGGAACATAGAAGCCATTATCAAAGTACTGGAAGCTCTGTTAAGCCTTGAATAAGCGTGGAAGTCACAATAGAATGGGAAAGCTAACTAATATTAAATTATCTATACGGAGGATTTCTTAGGGAGCAAGTGAATAACTTCGAATCCCATCCTTATGTTTAAATGCCATGACAAAATTCACCCATTCAATACAACAAAAACATTGAGGAGCCCTACAAACATACACTTGGATAGTGATGGAAACTTGTGACAAAGATAGTGTCCAACAGTTTGTAGGAGAGGATAAAAACCACCGATTTCCATTAAGCAAAATATGAGAGAGTATTGTTGAAGGTGTTGATTGGTGTGGAGTCAGTGGGATTGTGTCAAGTGGTGAGCTGAAGTGAAGAGATACTGAGAGCTTGTGGAAGAGAAGGATGAGGGATGCAAATTGGCTATTGTGAGCACTAGAGAGAGTGCAGTTGTACAAGATCAAAGGAGTCTTGGAACATTATAATACCAAGAGTAGAAGTTGATTTCGTAGCCAACCAAAGTGGTATATTTCTATGTATGTAAATGCCTTTGTTTTCAATTTGAGAACAGTGGCATGAAGAGGTTGGTGGCTCTTAGAAATTAGGTGCTTCCTATCCTAAGGGGATCAGTGCCTCCTATGAATGCGTTCTCAAAAACCATCTGATGTAATTAATTAGGTCATTAATTTTACATCATAAAAACAAATAGATTTGTGGTTTTTTCCCTTTGGGTTTCCACATGAAAAATACTGATGTCATCATGTGTATGTTGCTCATGTGATGAATTGTATGTACATGTGAATGTCTAATCTTGCTGCTCATTTTCTTTATGAATGAATACTTTCATAATTAATAGTCAGTAGAGGAAAGAATTTAAAATATATTTAGTGAAAATTGTATAAACCTCATTATTACTGATTCCCCCCCCAGTAATTCCTTATACCAAAAGAGAGCAAGTTAATAATGAAATGGGTTCAAGTCCTTATAGAGGTTTATCACACATGTGAAGTACTTTGGGCACTTTAAATTCACTAGCACAATAATACTTGTTCATTGATTCAAGCTGGTGTGATCAAGATCGAATTGTGTGCTACATAGAGGGGATTGCATTGTCGAGATTTACTTTTTGAAGCATCACGCTAAGGAACAATGATGTTCCACACTAACAAATAGTGTTGTGTTATGCCAAGGATGAGTGTGATGTACCAATCCATAAATATAGGCTAAGAAAGGCACATATAACGATTTTCATTGAAAATGATCTCACCTCATTGGTTTAGGATTAGACAAGGATGTTTATTCCTTGCAACCCAAAACGAGGGGGACTCCAAATTTTAGGTATGTGCTAAAAATTTGGGGTTTTTATATTTGCTAAAACACAATCATATGGACTATAAGATATTTGGATGGAAGTGAAGTCCTTTGAATCCCTAAGGGTTTAGAGATGTGAATACAAACAACAAATTTGTTATGAAACCAGCTCAAGAAAAGATAGAAAAGATAGATCAACGCCTTAGAATTCAGCCTCTTCGAGCGGGCAACCTCCTTTACATTACATAAATGAACAATTCTTGGATGATACAAATGACAAAACCTCCTTTCTATATATAGGAGTCTAGGGAGTCACAATATAATCCAGCCGACCTAACAATAATAATATAAAGCCACAAAAATAACAATAGAGGGATTCTATGGGGCACAGAAATAACAATATGGGGGTAATAGGGGCACAACAATATAAATAAGGGGTATAACTACAATAGTAATGGGGTAATCACTAGTATTATAGGGACCCAACATGCCCCTCTCCTTCAAAAAAGTGTTGTCCTCGATGCTTGAGTAGTTCTAGATACTTCTGCATAAAATTCTCATTCTCCAAGGATAATTTTAGGGGCGAATGTTCGCCCGTTGGCGAAATTAAGGGGTTTTAAATTTTTAGTGGGCGAATATTTTGTATCATAGTACATTTTTACAAATCACTTCAAATAGCCCACCTTATTTTAAGGGAGAGGGTAAAAAAGGTAAATTTAGCCCTTGAAATTAGGACTTACAACCTTCCATTCGCCCATTTTCAAGAATAGGTTTTATTTAAGTGAATCCATTCGCCCATTTTCAAGAATAGGTTTTATTTAAGTGAATCCTATGGGCCAAATGCCATATTTATAAAAGAGGTATGATAAATTAATAAAAATATAAATAAATGAGAGGTATGGTAAATAAATAAAACATTTTTTATAAACAAATAAAAATATAAGTAAAGTGGAGGTATGGTAAATAAATAAAACATCTTTTTATACTTACTCAAAAGGTATGGTAAATAAATAAAAATATAAATAAACTAGACGTATCGTAAATAAATAAAACCTCTTTTTATATTTAGTCCATAACCCTCGTTCTATTTATGAAGGCTCAAGAAAGAGGTTTTATTTAAGTGAATCCTATGGGCCAAATACCATATTTGTAAAAGAGGTATGGTAAATTAATAAAAATATAAATAAACGAGAGGTATGGTAAACAAATAAAACATTTTTTTATATTTACTCCATAAGTCACCTTATATTTACGAACACTCAAAAAATGGGTTATATTTAGGTGAAACCTATGCCCAAAATACTATGGGACAAATACCATGGACTAGATTGTTATTAATACCATGCAAAAAACCATTATTAACCCTAATATTAGAATTAATAAAAATAAAAATGGCACATGGTATTGACCCATGGTATTCACCAAAATGGCACATGGTATTGACCCATGGTATTCACCTGGAATGTAGCCTATTCAAATGGGGGAATTAAACCAGCATGTAGCCTATGCTAAGATTCACTAGGACTTTACAAAGTTTTATTATTTAGTGAAAGACTCGCCAAGATCTTACAAGATTTTATAATTGAGTAAAATATTCGCCATGCCTGGTGAGAGATTCGCCAAAAAATTATATATACATATCATATTATTGATAAAATCGCCTTCCATTTTTCCTATATACCATGGAGATTCGCCCATTTATTATATTTATAAATTTAGGGGGGGTTCTTAAAATTTTCCCTGTCATTCTCCCATGTGGAATCTTCAGCGGATAAGTTCTTCCACTTGATAAGATACTCTGAAATTGATCGATTTCGTAGCTGTCGAGTTCTTGTTTCTGTGACTGCTTCCGGTTCCAATATAATTTTTCCTTCCTCGTTAAGTTCTGGCAATATTGTTTGAATTGGGAGCTTGTCACCTATAACCTTCTTTAAAAATGAAACATGGAAAACTGGGTGCAATCGAGAAGCTGCAGGAAGCTCCAATTTGTATGCCATAGTACCAATCTTTTCCAACACCTTGTACGGACCATAATACTTTGGTGATAATTTATTATCCTTCTTAGCTTGCTTTAGGGACATTTGCTTATATGGTTGTAGCCGTAGGAATACCCAATCACCTACATCAAAACTTCTTTCACTGCGATGTTGATCTGCCTGTTGTTTCATTCTATTTTTTGCCAACACGAGGTTATCCTTTAAGAGTTGGAGGACTTGTTGTTGATGTTCGATGTGATGTTCCACTGCCTGAACCTTAGAATTTTCTCTTAAATATGATGTGATGGATGGTGGTTGATACCCATAAAGTGCCATAAATGGGGTCATTTTTGTTGCTGTATGGAAGGAAGTGTTATACCACCATTCAGCCAGAGGCAACCATTTGACCCATTGTGTCTGTTTATCAGATACAAAGCAACGAAGATATCCTTCCAAACATTTGTTTACTATCTCAGTTTGCCCATCAGATTGAGGATGATAAGATGAGCTATGAGCTAACTGAGTACCAAGACAAGAAAATAATTATGTCCAAAAATTTCCAGTGAAAATGGGATCTCTGTCACTTACAATAATCTTTGGTTTTCCATGTAGCTTTTGAATTGTTTCCATAAATGCAGTAGAAACTGTACTGGCTTTAAATGGATGTGATAATGCACAAAAGTGTGCATACTTGGTAAGTCTGTCAACTACCACCATGATGACACTCTTTCCCTCAGACTTGGGTAAACCTGTGATAAAATCCATTGAAACCTCCTCCCAACGTTGGCTTGGAATGGATAAAGGTTGTAATAGACCTGGTGTCTTAATTGTTTCAACTTTATTTTTTGGCAAACCAAACATTCCGCCACAAACTTTTGAATATCTGATTTAAGGCCATCCCAAAAAAATTCCTTCTTAACCCTGTGGTAAGTTTTTAAAAATCCTGAGTGCCCTCCTAAGGGAGAAGTGTGCAATTCCATAAGAATCTTTTGTTTTAGCTGGGAATTCTTACAGAGGTATAAGCGATCTTTGTACCATAACGAATCATTTTGCCAGCTAAATGTATCAGAAGTACTGGAATCTTGTTGTAACTTTCGAATAAGTGCCCACACTTCTTCGTCATTCTTCCATTCCTCCCTTGCTTCGTTTATCCAATCTGGTTGGATAATAGAAATGGCACACAACAATGCTTCCACATCCTCATCCTTTCTTGAGAGTGCATCTGCCACCACATTTTGCTTCCCTTTTTTGTAGATGATTTCAAAGTCATAACCCAACATCTTTGTGACCCACTTTTGTTGCTCTTCAGAGGATAATCTTTGTTCTAAAAAGTATTTAAGGCTATCATGATCCATTTTTACCTTGAAGTGTCTTCCCATTAGGTAGGGTCGCCATTTCTTAAGTGCATGGAGTATTGCCAACATTTCCTTCTCATAAATAGCTTTGCTTAAAAACTTTCCCTTGATTGGACGACTTTCAAAAGCAATGGGTCTTTCATCTTGCATTAGAACAGCACCAATTCCATTTCCTGAAGCATCACATTCCACAATAAAGGTTTTTGTGAAGTCCGGTGTAGCTAAGACCGGTGCTTGGCACATTGCCTCTTTAAGATGTTCAAAGGCCTTTGTTGCTTCCGGAGTCCATGAAAATGAATCTTTCTTCAATAATGTTGTTAGAGGTGCTGCTATTCTCCCATAATTCTTAACAAACTTGCGATAATACCCTGTCAACCCAAGAAATCCTCGCAGATGCTTTATGGATGTGGGGATTTTCCATTCCTTAATGGCTTTAATTTTGCTAGGGTCTACCTTAACTCCTTCATGAGATACAATATGACCCAAATATTCCACCTCCTGGACTCCAAAGAAACATTTGGATCTTTTTGCATATAATTGTTTCTCCTCCAATAGTTGTAGCACCCTGTCAACATGTTCAACATGATCCTTCCAAGACTTGCTGTAGATTAGTATATCATCAAAAAATACTAACACAAATTTTCTAAGGAATGGTTTGAAAATTGAATTCATCAAACCTTGAAATGTTGAAGGTGCATTGGTAAGGCCAAAAGGCATGACCAAAAATTCATAATGACCCTCATGAGTTCTAAATGTTGTTTTCGGAATGTCTTCAATCTTCATTCTGATTTGATGATATCCCGAACGAAGATCCAACTTGGTGAAGTAAATTGATCCATGCAATTCATCCAGTAATTCATCAATAACAGGAATGGGGAACTTATCTTTAATAGTGAGCTTGTTGAGCTCCCTATAATCTGGACACATGCGCCATGATCCATCCTTCTTGTGCACCAATACTACTGGAGCTGAGAAAGAACTTTGACTCGGTTGAATTATACCAGCCTCTAGCATTTCTGCAACCATACGTTCAATTTCACTTTTTTGGACATAGGGATATCTGTACGGCCTGATGTTTGGAGGAACACTTCCTGGAATCAGATGAATAGCATGATCATGATCACGCATAGGTGGGAGACCCTTGGGAGTCTCAAATACCTTGGAATGATTGTCCAAGACTTTTTGGAGATCTGGAGAAATAGATGATTCCAATGTGGAAACATCTAGCGAACATAATTGTGCAATTACACCTCTTTGCTCCTTTTTTAGAAGCTTTGTCATACCATTAGAGCTGATTATCTTTCCTGGTTTCCCTGCAATACCCCTTAATTCAACTTCCTTTCCTTCCGTAGAAAATTTGATGAAAAGTTCTTGAAAATTAAAAGCTATTGTACCCAAGGATTGTAGCCATTGGACTCCTAGTACAACATCAGCACCTCCCATTGGAATGGAAAGCATTGGGCTAGTCAATACATATTCTCCCATGGATAGCTTGATATTATGGCACTTTCCAGAGCAATTTATTGTTCCTCCATTTGCAATCATCACTTGACACTCTGGTGCTGGATATAGGAAGCAATTCAATTCTTTTGCTACCCTACAATGAATAAAATTGTGGGTGCTTCCTGAATCAATCAACACTATTACCTTTTTCTTCTTGATTTGTCCTTCTATCTTGATGGTTTGAGGAGTGGTAATTCCCGCCAATGCATTACAAGATATGGTCGGATTTATTTGTTCTTCATCTAGGCTTTGTTCCTGAAGTATATCTTCTTCTTTTGACCTTTCTTGCTCCTTTTCTTCTTCCTCTTCACAATCTATGTAGAATAATTTCTTCTCAGCACACTTATGACCTTTAGTGTATTTGCTATCACAACTGTAACAAAGCCCTTTTGCTTTTTTTCTTCCAATTGTTGTGGTGTCAACCTTATAGGTTGTGGAAGACTAGGGGCAACAACACTTCCATCTTTATAGTTGTGAGTGGTATGCTTCCTGGTTGCCATAATTTTGCTTTCCATTTTTCTTGCTAACCTGAATGCCTTCTCTAATGAATCAGGTTCCCAAAGGCGAAAATCATGTTGGATATTATCCTTTAAAGACCCTATGAACACATCAATCCTATGCTCCTCTGGAATATCTTTTACCCTTATGTTCAATTTTTGGAACTCCTCAATGTGCTCCATTACTGAACCCTTTTGTTTGAGACTTATCAATTGGCTAAAAAAAGTGTTGCTTTTTGTATCTTCATAATGTGCTATCAATTCTTTCGTAAAAATTGCCCAAGTGATAAATTGTTTACAAGAGCAAAGCCATTGATACCATACAAACTGATTTGGTTCCAAATATACAGTTTCCATATGTACCTTTTGTGCGTTTTGCACATTATTGAGATCGAAGAATTGCTCCATCTGTAATATCCATGTGGCAGGATCCTTGCCATCAAACTTCCTCATATCGATTTTTGGAATATGGTGATTCTTCGATCCAACATTAGTGTCTATGGAATCATGATTAACATTTCTTTTGTTCTCATCATGAGTTTCCTTTACTACCCTTTCACCATTAGTGACCCTTTCTTGTAGCAACTTCTTCAATTCTTCCATGTCTGTCTTCATATCTATCTTCAAATCTGTCATGTCTCTCTTCAAATCTGTCTTCGAATCATCCATCTTAGCTTCCACGCCCTTTATCTTAGATTCCACACCATTTATCTTAGATTCCACGCCATTTATCTTAGATTCCACGCCACTTATCTTAGCTTCTGTTAGCTTTTGTGAGCGTGACATTTGTTGCACTTGTTCTTGTAATTTTGATATATCATGTAGCATTTCTTCCTCTTCTTCATGGGTCATGCTAGAGCTTTCAGGTTCCTTACTAGGTGTTTGCATTTTCTTTCCTTGGGGCATCCGTTACTGATAATAATGCTTTACTATGCACTTTGAATTCCGTTAAACCAAGCTTACACAAAAATTAAAAAATAAAATAAAATACTACACACCTTTTTTCACTTTATAGAAGCCTGATATTGAATCTGATGTATCTCTGTAATTTCAGATCATCCAATTCTGAAATTGCTACCTGTAGTAGCCTTCTGCGTCCTCTTTCCAATGCCAAAAGTCTGAGCCAAATTGGATTCTCCAAGGAAGAGTTATGTCAAATCTCCCACAGTGACTTGTTTTTAGACTGGTTCAGTAGAGAAAACTTGTACGACGTGCCACTAGTCACTGTTTCAACCTTTGAATCTGAAACACACATACAAGAAACTATAGTCCGTCCTCTTTCTGTACCTTCTTACGAAATTTCAATCCGATCCCCAGAGAGAAAGTTATGATGATTTTCCCCAGGTCACCTGTTTTGAATGTAATTCAGGAGTCTGCAAAAAGACCAACTTCCTCAGATCATATCTCCGCAAATATCACGCGAAAAGCTCTGATATGCGAGGTGGGCAGCAAGAAGATGGACTTGTCAGAAGTGAAGTGTTTTCACTGTCACAAATGCGAGCACTATGCCACAAATTCCCACAAAGGAAATCAAGTAAGAAGGAGCCTATAGTAGATGTAGCAGGTGAAACTCTAGCTTCAGAATTCGAACTTGATTTCACTCTCATTGCATTCATGGACAACACTATCATAGGAGGCATGTGGTATCTTGATAGTGGTGCCTCATTCCATATGATGGGGAACAAATATCCCTTTAGTGATTTTGAGGAGAAAGACCTGAAGTGGAAATAGAGTTTGGAGATGACAGGAGGTATAGCACTACCGGGATTGGTACAATTACCTTTTAGAGGGAGTCTGGCTCCCATCTTAGAATCAGAAATGTGATGTATGTTCTAGGGATAAATAATAATCTTGTTTTCATCGCAATATTGTAAGACTGTGGCTATGACGTGATTTTTAGTAAGGGAAAGGTTTTCCTTAGAAAAATTGCCACGAGAAAAGTGAAACAGATCGATGTGTGAGTCAAGAACCTGTACGCTCTTGAGGTTCAAGATGCATGAAAATCCTTGAGGAGAAAGGAAAAGGTTAGAGACTTTGTGGTTGAGAGGGAGAGTGAATTACCTCTCAACATGTAGCCCTAAAAGAAGCCTCAAAAGTAATCTCAAAAAATTGTGGAGTAGGCACAATTGGAGAAGCAAAGAGGAGACCAAGTCGAGGCATCCACTCATGCAGAGACCTCTAGTAGGGGGGAATTTTGAGCCAAGTAGGCTGAGGGATCACAAGTAGCCATACCTCCATGTGAGAGGTGGGGCGATGTGAACTAGTAGTCCCAAGAGGGTTGAAATTTGGCAGGGTCCATTAAGAGGCTTTGTCTCATGGATCGTACCTTGCTACGAGAGCCCAAAGTACATAGTAGCAGGAGGAATCAATGGCGATTGATGCAATCAGAGATCAAAGTGACAAGGATAGATAATTCAGATACTAAAGAGCATAAAGAAGGTTTCACAATAGTGCAAAAAGGATGAGTGAGCAGAAGCGCAGAGTTTTCAGTTGACAGAGGTAGTAGCAGTTAGAGACTTTGGTAACATATCCATCATACTGATTTAGGTTCAATGTTTTTTTAGTTTCAGGATTTGTTGTAGCAACAACACTAGAGAGAAGTGTTGCATGCAGGAAATTCCAAAGGTTCAGGATTGGGATAGAGTTGAATTCCTTTCCTTTTGAGATAGAGTGTTGAAAATAGCAACAATAAATGTTAAAAATAACATCTAGAAATTCCAATTTAATTTGTCCTTGAATTGAATTGTAATTGTTTTCTCACAGAAAATTGTAAAAGTTAAACTAAGTTAAGTTGACTTGGTTAACTTAGGAATTTTGAGTTGGAAGTCTATCTGAAGTCATGTACGTTTGATCCCTAAGTTTTAGGGATCCATATTGAGTTTATTTAAGTTAAAATTAGATAACTCAGTCTGAATGAGTTATAAGTAGTTAAACTAGTTGTAATTGTTGGTGGAACTAGTAGAGGACTAGTAGTGAATTGGTGCATCAGTTCATCCTTAGTGCCACACCAACTAACTAAAGATTCACTCAAGAATAACTCATGCATGTCAGCTTAGAGGAATACCTATTTGAGACTAGAGTGTAGGGACATTGTACTATGACTTGTATCATTTTTCGAGTTGTGCAGATGGTGCTTGCAATCAAACAAGGACCTAATTTTGGATTGCGCAGATATGGAAGAAGGATTTCCTCATTAAATAGAGCCTAATTCCTCTAGGAATTGAGTAAGGAAATAGGGGCTTGGAGAGTAGCAGAATAGGCTAAGGTTTGGCTGAGCTTGCTTTTGATTAGAGAGTTGATTATACTTGTGTAGGAATTGTTCTAGTGAGAACAAGCTTTATATTTTCACTCTGATTTCTGATTAATGCAATATAGATATTAGGAATTTTGACTTGTGCTTTCCTGCGATAAATATTATGTTATGTGCCATTGATGTTCTTCCTCTTGCCGATTAATCTTTTCATCGATCATTGGTTTCATCTATTTGAGAGTAGAGTAGATTCTTTTCTTGTGTTTTAGGAAATTCCATGAGTTGTGAATCTACAGGAAAATCTAAGATGGAGATTCCAAAAGAATTAGATAAGTTATTAAGTATGGTCTTGAAGGAAAAAACTTCCCAAAGAATATGTTACCCCATTAGAAGAGTGTCATTTGTGAATTGTTGGTGGTAGAAGGGGAATTATAGATGTGGGGAACCAAATATACTTACCTTTTCCTTACATTTTCACCTATCCTTCCATCCTTTTACACTAATTGATATGCATTTATTGTGATAAACCTATATGGTAACCCTTCTTCCTAACGTCTCTTGGAATATTTAAGATGAAGTAAAGTCATAGGCATTTTGCCTATGCAAACTAATAAAACTTGTTATTTCCATAGATTTTGGTGAACAAGTATCACCTTCACAACTTGTAGCAGCAGTCCTGCGTTCACATCAACTATTTGGCAATGTTGTAACAACATAACCAACTCGCAGTTGCTTTCAAGCCTATTTTGGATCTTTCTGTTATTGCTCCCTCAACAATTAGTTGTTGATCTAAATTGTTGTATATTTTGGGCATTACTTGCTAGGTTTGAGGAATATGTCATTCCCATGTATTTGTATAAAAGGGGTTTTATTCCTGTGCAAAGGGTTAGCCGCACAGAGGCATATATATTGTAACAAATCTACATATTAATGAAATGCAAGCAAGTTATTGTTCTCTTCTTAGTTGTGAGTTAACGCAACCCTAATCAAAGAGCTAGGCTCGCTCTTCTCATCAGGTGCTGCGTATTTCTTTTATGTGTGTGTTGTTTTCCATTATTGTGTGTTAATTCCTTATTGTCATTACAAATCTCTATTGATTGCTTTGAATGCCTTTTAAGTCCTATAATTTATTTCGAATTATTGTTACAATGATGCTTTGATTATTTAGCCACGAATCCTTGGTTGATGTAAGATTGTAACCTTGCCCCTGCATATACCTTGCGCATTACCTTGAAATTTGTATGCACCCAGATTGATGAATTAATGTGGAAAAGGGTGGAATAGTTATTCACACTTGGAAACCAAAATTTTGGCACCATTGCGGGGGACCAACTGTATTTTGAGGGATCCAAAAAGCCATGGAAACCTCGGCCACCAATCAAAAATCAAGGTATGTTACAGGATCCATCTCAGTATTTTACTAATTTTAATATGGGTCCTCAGTCGATGCCCTATCCACTTATGTGGCCTCAATATCAGTTTCCACCTTGGCAATAGTGAGCCCCTCAAACTAGTTTTAATTCTCAATGGGCCCCGAACTGGCGTGGACCCTCTCCTCCTAGACAGTTTCCCCAATCAATGCCACAACATTAAATTCAACTGCCCTCTAATATACCTCTTAGTAATCCACCTGTTTGCCCCTAACTTCCTATCCAACCCAATCTGAATCCTAACAATAAAGGGGTTCAACAAGCTAACACCCTCAACTTGCCTTCATCCGACATCTCTACTACAAAATTTTATGGGATGAATTTGAGATCTGGGTTAGAAGTAGATGCTTAGCCCTCACCTATTATTATTGAACAAGTTGGTAGTGAGGTTAAAGAACCAGAAAGAGTTGAAGAGAAATAGAACAAAGCTAGTAAAAATCAGACATCTCCTCAACTGCTAATTACTCAAGAACACCAAGTTGACCCGCCCTATTCTGAAAGATTGGCCTTGAGTAGACAGATCCCTCAAGATGAGTTTGACCTATTAGGGGAGTTACAAAATTTGTTTGTTAAGATCCCCTGTTACAAGCTATGAGGGATGTACCCATATATGCAAAAACGCTTAGGGATATTGTGTTAAAAATCCTTGAAAGAAATCAAGGGACCCACTCACCATTCATGTGATGGGAAAATTATTAGATTTTATGATGGGAAAGGCTATGCCTATGAAGTATGGGGACCTGGGGAACCCAATTCTAACTGTGAAAATTAATGGAGTGGAAATTCCAAATGTGCTGGTAGATTTGGGTGCTGCTATAAATGTCATCACTGCTGAAGCTATGCATACATTGGGTCTTCGAAACCTGAAACATACACCTATGGTGTTAGAGTTGCCAGATAGATCTACAGTCAAACTGATAGGGAAGTTAGAAGACATTACAATCTCAGTTGATTCATGGCATTACCCTATGGATTTCTTAGTACTACAAACGTAGTCCCCAGCTGGTGGCCATCCCTTGATTCTGGGAAGACCGTGGTTGGCAACCGTAGATGCCTACATTGGGTGTCATTCTGGGAATATGGTTATCTCAAATGGGCAGGTTACTAAAAACCTTGTGTTATATCCTCCTGCATAACCTAGCCCATCAACGAAGCCATTTGGTCGCAAGAAGCCTTTACCAAAGGAAGAGTCTGAATCTAAGGATGAAGAATTAGGAAAAGTCCTTACTATTGGGTAGACCCTTCAGCTAAAAATATAAATAGAAGATGATACAATTACCACCTTCATTAGTGACCCTTGTTTTGTTTCAGATTCAAATCAATGAATTCTAGAATCTGTTTTGAGCTTTGAAACACAGGAAAGTATTGAAACAACATATGGATTTGAAAAGTTGCCTAGCAATGTGTCCCATGACAGCATTCCTATGGAGGTAGAGCTAGGGTAGGGCCTTCACCTCAGACTATACATACATGAAGGGGATTCTTGCCAATCTATGTACCCATCATATATACATCAAAGAGGATTGTTATCCTGTGAGACAACCCCAGACGAGGATGAACCCCGATTTGAAAAACATTGTCAAGGAAGAACTTCAAAAGTTGTTGGATGTAGGATTTATTTACCCCATTTCGGACAACCAATGGGTTTCCCCGTTGGTGATTGTTCCCAAGAAAAATGGTAAATGGAAGATATGTGTACATTACAAAGAATTATATAAGGGAACGCAAAAATTCCATTTCCCTTTACTGTTCATTGATTAAGTCTTGGATACTTTGGCTAGGAATAAGTTCTTCTCCTTCATAGATGGATTTAGTGGGTACAACCAGATCCAAATAGCTCCCAAGAAACAAGATGAAACCACTTTCACGTGCCCTTGGGGAACTTTCGTGTACCGAGTCCTTCCATTTGGCCTCTGTAATGCACCTGCAACATTCCAAAGGGAAATTTTAGGGATTTTCTCTGATCTGGTAGATGACAGTGTTGAAATTTATATGGACAATTTTACTCCATACGAGGATTCATTCAAAGAATGGCTGGAACATCTGGAGAAAGTTCTTGAAAGATGTAAATAGACACATGTCTCCTTGAGTACAATAAAGTGCCACATGATGATGGAGGAAGGAATATACTTGGGACATTTTCTTTCAGGTGATGAAATTTAGATGGATCCAACTATGATAAAGGTAATATTGCACTTTCCAATACCCAAAACACCTACACAGTTATGTAGCTTTATCGGTTGCACTGGTTATTACTGGCGCTTTATAGATAATTCTGCTAGGATAGCACATCCACTTTTTCAATTTCTTAAAAAAGATGCATATTTTGTGTGGACAGATGACTCTGATGCAGCCTTTGTGAAGATCAAGGAACTTGTCTGTAGAACTCTGATCCTTTGAGGGCCGGACTGGACATTAACATTTCATATCTATGTTGATGCCTCTCAGACAATAGTTGGGGTAGTTTTGGGACAACAAGTAGACAAGGTGCCATATGTAGTTTACTATGTTAGTAAAAACTTGGCTCCTACCAAGTTAAACTACACAGTGACTGAGAAAGAATTCATTATTGTCATCTATGCCATCAACAAGTTTCGACATTATAATACTGGGTATCCTACCTTTGTAAAAACTGATCATGCAGTAATCAGGTATCTGATGAATAAACCCATTACTCCTGGTCATACTACAAGATGGCTATTGTTACTTCAAGAATTTGACATCACCATAGTAGATAAACCAGGAAAAAATAATGTGGTTGTTTATTTTCTGTCTAGACTAGATAATAATGTTGAAAGTAAACCCATAGAAGATAGTTTTCGAGATGAGCATATTTTTTCAATTTCTTCTAAAACTCCATGGTATGCAGATATTGCTAACTATCTTGCTACAAGGAAAGTACCTCATCACTTGTCATATATGGAATAATGGAAAATTATTCATCATAGTATCCGATATTCATGGATGGCAAGATACCTTTTTCACACAGGGGTTGATCATCAGATTCGACGCTATGTATTTGAGGATGACATTTATGAGATATTGAAGGTTGCCCATGATGGACCTTGTGGAGGATATTTTGTAGATAAAAGAATAGACAACAAGGAGTTGCAAATGGGATATTATTGGACTTCTATCTTTTAGGATGCTCGAGATTATGCCCAAAGCTGTGACAATTGTCAATGCATGGGGCAACTTGAAAAATCAGATGAAATTCCATTGCAGCCCCAAGTAGTCCTTGAAAATTTTGAGAAGTGGGTAATCGAATTCATTGGGACTTTTAACCCACCTTCTCATCGAAAGGTTCACATTCTAGTCTGCACTGATTATGTGACTAAGTGGGTGGAGGCCAGAGCTATTGTGAAAGAAGCAGAACAGGTGGTTTCAGATTTTCTTTTTGAAGAGATTTTTGCTCGATATGGTACTCCAAGGGAGATTGTTTCAGATGGAGGGGCATAGTTCATATCCCACATGATAGCAAGGCTTATACAGAAATATGGAGTCAAACACAAGGTGACAACTCCATACCATCCCTGGGCAAATGGATAGGTAGAAAGTACAAACAAGGTGTTGGAAAATATCTTGACAAATACTGTAACAAGCCATCGTCGGGATTGGTGTTAGAAACTTTCGAAAGCTCTCTGGGCATACAGGACAAGATGGTAGAACAAAACTGGGTTTTCACCATTTGAGTTAGTTTATGGGAAACCCCCCTTGTTCCTGATAGAATATGAGATCATCACACTCAGAAGAGCTTTGGAAGTAGGATTAGACTTACGGAGGTCGATAAACACCAGCTAGAATAGCTAAATGAGTTAGATGAAATCTGTTCAGTGGTTGTCCAGAAAACTGCTGCTATTCAACAGCAAAGAATGAGATGGCATGATAAATTTATCAAGAATAAGGTGTTTCATAAAGGAGATTGGGCACTGCTCTATGACTCCCATCTTAAATATTTTAGAGGAAATCTTCGTACTCGCTAGATGGGACCCTATGAAGTGGACGCTATGTTCGACAATGGAACAATCAAATTGGTTACAATAGATGATACTCGTGCATCCCTGTTAGTGAATGGACACCGTATGAAATTATACCACCATCTAACTTCTAAGGAAACCTTCATCAAACATCTCTTTCATAAATCTGGTTTGATGGTTGTTGGTGCAGAGAATGCTTCCTCCACATTATCTTCTTAAAATAATAATAATAATATTAATAATAATATGTTGTTACTAACTTGTTTGTCTTTTGCAGGAATAATGATCAAAATCTAATGAGGAGGAGTTGACAATTTTCTTTCCAAGTAGTAGTTGATGTTGTTACTCTACCACTCCTGTTACTCCTAAAATTTTTTCTAAGTATCGAATGCTATTGCTCCATCGCTGCTGTTACTCTGTCGGTGCTATTACTCTGACACAATTGTTACTGTTGAATTTTTTTCTGAGTGTCGGGTGTTGTTACTCCACCATTGTTATTACTCCGTCAGTGCTGTTACTCCATCGTTACTGTTACTCCGTCGGAGCTCTTACTTCGCCGCTGTCATTACTTCGTCGGTGCTGTTACTCTGTTGCTGTTACTACATCGGTGTTGTTACTCCGCTGTTGTTGTTACTCCACCACTATTGTTACTCCACCAGTGATGTTACTCCATTGTTGATGTTACTCCGTCAGTGCTATTACTCCACCGCTACTTTTACGGTGTCAGTGATACTACTCCACCACTACTGTTACTCTGCTATTGCTATTACTCCGCCACTATTTTTACTCCGTTAGTTAGTCTATCATTACTCCACCACCAGGTAGGTCTCCACGTACATCTCCATTGACTCTTACGAATTCGATTAAAATATTCCATCGATGAGACATATACGTGCTGTGGGCGACTACATGTAAGTCGGGGGGGTCCCGTCATAAGTAAACGATGAAGTATTTAAAACCATAATAATGACATATCAGATATCATTATTAAATCTTATGCAAGCGGTACACCCATAAATTCCATGATTTCATAATAATTATTTCGATGCATTAGAATTTGGTTTACGTACATTCGATAACCAATCAATCTTTTCAATTCATATGAATTAATTACCACAATCATTCCATGACACTTACCATGATTTTCCATAATTCTTTTCGTTTTTCAAAAAATTACTGGCCGCTTTCACCAACTTCTATCCCACGTCTCACCATGCCCTTAACCATCACTGTAATTTGGTTGATGTTACTCTCTCCCCCAACAGATGATTGTGTGCAAGTGTTGTTACTGTTTCTACAACAATGGGTGCGTTGGTTGTATGTCACGAGCCGTAGGGTACCAGCTTGGTCCGTAACAATAGAGAGGTGTGGCAGATTTTCATCAATGCAGGTTGGGACATTTATTTTAACAAGTTGCAGGGATTCGGTGAGGGGATTGTAGTGGAATTCATAGTCAGTTTGAATGAAGACAGCTCTTAGGTCAGAGGAATAGAAATCCCTATCACAAAGGAAATTATTACAGAAGTCAACGGATTTCCTAAGCAAGGACAAAGCTAATTTTCACGAAGGACTTCCCTCCCAAAATTTCTTGAAGTATTTCCATAGTCCAATGAGAGTGTCATCCAAAAAGGTAGGGGGTATGACCAGAAATCATTACCACATCCATGGGGCAATGTAGTAGGTTTTGTGATGAAACACATAACCTACGAAGGATGGTACACCACTATATTCAAGTATCATTTCAGGGTGTTAGCTCGTCTTCGATTTCCACAGTTAGAGGTCTTCTCTTTGAACATGCCTTTCCTTTTGTTGAAGAGCCTACGATTGTGTTAAGAAATTTACTGCATAACATAAATAATTACTCAGAGAAATAGATATAAAAATAACCAGCAACAAACATAAACACATAAATGCAAATGTTTATCCGGGAAAAACCCAACCTAATAAGATCTTATTAGCTTTGGCCGAAACTCTGGCCAATCCGACCAAGTGAACCTTCACCGCTCACCTCCAGGTCTTGCCTTACAATGAAGTCCTTCCAGCTTTTTTAAGCTCCATTACATATAATACCACGGGTAGAATATCATGGGTAAACAATACCATGTGCCCCAAAACCATCACTGTTTAACCTCGTCAACTTTGACTCTATCTCAAGTCAAGTTTACCTAACAATTCCCCCCTTAAACTTGACTCGGGGTTCCTTGACTAACTCCATCCAAACCTACTAAGTGAGACAATCCCGCTCACTCTAGCCCTTACCCCCCTCAAAGTTTTTACCCAGGGTATTCTTTACCCGACATCCCTCCTATCACCTAGGTCTAACCCAGACTTTATCGATGATCACCCAGGGGTACACATGCCTTACTAGGTCTTACAACAATATGCCCATTTTCATGCAATAATTTTGACTTCATTAAAATATTTTTTTTTGTTTATTGTTGCTGCCATTTTGATCCATCCTCTCTCAATTTGATTTGCTCAAAAACTTCTATCAAACTGCTCCAACTGCAAGCTCGATGAGAACCTCGTAGATTCCAGCACCAGTGGCCTCACGTAGCAGAAAACGAACAATTTTCGAAACTGCATGAATCCTGAACAATTCGTCAACATGTTCCAAACCGGTCAATATCATAAATGCACTGTGATCCCTGGCAGTTACGACACTATCTTCCGCACATTCTCCTCGAGGTTTCACATAAGATTGTTCCACCATTATTTTCAGACCCAGATCTATAAAAAAGGCTGCATTGATCTTATCAAGCACTATAAACCCCTGGCATCAAAGAATCCCTTTGAAGTTGCATTGATCTTATCAAGCACTATAAACCGGTGGCATCAAAGAATCCCTTTGAAGCCAAAATTTGGCTCTGATACCAGTTGTTAAGAAATTTACTGCATAACATAAATAATTATTGAGAGGAATAAATATAAAAATAACCAGCAACAACCATAAACACATAAACACAAATGTTTATCTGGGAAAACCCCAAATCCAGGGAAAAACCCAACCTAATAAGATCTTATTAGCATTGGCCAAAACTCTAGCTAATCCGACCAAGTGAACCTTCACCGCTCACCTCCAGGTCTTGCCTTACAATGAAGTCCTTCCAGCTTTTTATAAGCTCCATTACATATAATACCATGGGCAGAATACCATGGGTGCACAATACCATGTGCCCCAAAACCATCACTGTTTAACTTGGTCAACTTTGACTCTATCTCAAGTCAATTTTACCTAACAAATTGATGGCACATTCCACCCAGCATTCACGACAGGTTGTAGCAGTTATCACTAATCACGAGCTAGTTCAATTACTTGTCATGCATGCATTGACCCGATTTAAAATTCCTTGGACATTGTTTCGGGAATCAACATAAGAAGAAGTAGCAGTTGTTATAGCTACTAGAGAAGAGGAACCAAAGAGAATGGAGGAAGAACCAACAGAGGATGAATACATAGAACAAGAAGAACCTGAAGAGACGGAAATGGAGGAATAGAAACCAAAGCAATGAAGGTTGCTTGAAGTGGAAGAAAAATTCGGTGCTACAACCAAGGCTATTACACAAGAACCAACCTCGGCTATGGAGCCGATGGAAGAAAAGAAACTAGAGCAAGAAAGAGAGCTTGAAGTGGAAGAAACAGTCAGTGCTATAGCCGAGGTTGTTACACAAGAACCAGCCTCGACTATGGAGTCGATGGAAGAAGAGCAACTAGAGGAGGAAAGGCTCGAGACAGAAGAGACAGTCAGTGCTATAGCCGAGGCTATTACACAAGAATGAGCCTTGATTGTGGAACTAATGGAGGAAGGAATTATGGACATGATGGATGGGATTGACATGGTGATACAAGAATCCACTATGAATGAAGTGCTAGAGGAAACAATATCAACACCATCTGCTCAGGAAGTGTCAGATACGGGTGGTGGTGCTAGACAAGAACCACCAGCAACCCATCCAGTCTCAGAAAGTGGAAAGGATGAGTCCTAAGGTTGATACTCTCCCATAAGAACCAGTGTCAACCACAAGACAGGAGTTAACACAGGAGGAAGCCTCGAGCCAGAGAAAAATTGTCATAGGAGGAAGCCTTAGGTTAGAGTAGAAATGTCATAGGAGAAGGGAAGGAACTCAAGGTCACAAACCGAGATGGTGTAGATCAAGGAGAAAACATCTCTCAGTGTCCTTTTTGTGCCACCATTGAGCGAGAGTGTCTCATTCTCCCCGATGCTCATAAAAGGAGGTTGTTGTTCCTCCCATTTTAAAGTTTGATTGGTCCGTTAAAGGTTCGGCCACTATTAGTCTATTGGCTGTTGATTCTTAGTAACGCCATCCCGAAGAGCAGAGGGAGGAGGAACACCTTGCAGAAGAATGGGAACATCGAGTGGACGAAGGAGGCACTGTTCAGGCAATAGATGCCTTGGAGCACAGAAAGGAGGAAGAAATAATTGCTTCTGAAAAGGGGAACTAAGTAAGGAGAGTCCGGTAGAAGTACCTATGGATACTCCTCCAAGTGATCCACCAGCTGTAGGGCCGATTGTGTTAATCTTCAAAGAGGAAGCAATTGCTCCGAAAAAAGGGGAACCAAGTAGGGAGAGCCCGACAAATGGACCAGTGGATGCTCTTCCGAGTAATCCACCACCTGTTGAACTAGTTGTAGGGCTAGTTGAGTTGGTTGTCAAACAAGAAGTGATTTCTCCTGAGAGGGAGGAACCAAGGACAAAGAATGCGGCAGAAGGACCAGTGGATACTCCTACGATTAATCTGCCACCTGTTGAACCAGCCGTAGGGCTAGATGAAATGGTTGTTAAGGAGAAATGGATAAAACTGTAAAAATAGAGGAGGCCTCCCCTTAAAAAGAAATATCAGCTACAGTTCAGGGACACAATGTAGTTGAAAACAGAGGTTTGAAGGCTGAGAAGATAGGTTCCTCAACTCAAGAAATAGGTAAGAAAGTATAAACAGTGGGTTAAGAAGCCTGAGGCCACGGTGGTCGAAGTAGCAACATGGGTAGATGATGTGTGGATGACCTCTGCTGCCACTCAAATAGATCCTATCGAGCACTTGTTCGACAGTCATAAATTATCTTTAATAGCTGAGATTCAAACTTGGAAATCCACCTCAGCCCATTATCAGAATGAGGTGAAAAGGATCCAACAACAATTGTCCAAAGCTATCTTTGAGTATATAGAGCGAGTGGAAATATTATGGTTGAGATATATAAAGCAACAACTCAAAGTAGAACGGTTGGAAAGGAAAGTGCTAGAACTGAGGACTGACAAAGAACAGATGTTCATCCTAGGATAACAGGTAATGGAATGCTGCCCTCTTGCTTCTAGTTATGCCTTGTTCTTGCATGAGCAATTGCTTCTCTTCTATTTGGAAAGCATTAAGAAGGAGGTCAGTCATGAGATCGAGGACTCTGTACAGTTCCTCCATATAGTGAGAATCCATGACTTGGTAACCAAACATTTGATCTGTGAGCTTTATCTTCATGAATATTTCCTGCACAATGACAAAGAGTTTAACCCAGTCCCATATGTGGGGGACATTCATTTAAGGGATCTCACCTCCTATACTATCAACAAGATAAAATGGTAGAAGGCTTCTAATACATTTGAGTCAAATCAAAACACGAAGTCTCTTATGATGAGAGGGGAGCATGAACGGTCCGTGACTATGTTCAATAAGCACAACACCTTTTTAGAGATTGAGGGAAATAAAGAATGGGTGCTGAGGACACAAAAATGGTGTATTTACCTTTGTGTAAAACAAATAGTCACATTCCAAGACAAGGCCCTTGATAGTTGTCAGAAGAGGTGGATGATGTCACCTATAGCTTTCTGGAACAGGGAACCTTTTGGAGCGCCAAATTTGCATCGGCACTAAGTCGTGTCCCGAGATATGTAGCATGCATCTAAACATACGGGGTCTGGTGGATGGGACTCTGGTTCAAGTTCCCCATCATTTGGTTGTGAGCAGAACATTATACCCCAGCATACAATGTACTAGATGATTGGTGGAGTGATGTCCTTCTCGCAGAAGGGCACAAGCCCCCAGGAATAGACATGGTAGATGAGTATGATCTTGCCCAGCTCCACGCTGACTACAGTCGTTCTAACCCAGACCTGCAGAAGCGATGAGCTACATGAGGGCATGCAGAAGGCTAGTTGGGGGGAGATGTTGGGAAACAATTCTGCTTATCTTTTCATTACATTTTCACCTATCCTTCCATCCTTTTGCACCAACTGATATGGATTTATTGTGATAAAACTATAAGGTAACCCTTCTTCCTAACGTCTCTTGGAATATTTAATTGATGAAATAAAGTCACGGGGGTTTTTCCTATGTGAAATACTAAAAATTGTTATTTCCACAGATTCTAGTGAACACGTATCACCTTCACAGCTTGTAGTGGCAGTCTCGCATTCACAAAATCTATTCAGAAAAGTTGTAACAACATAACCAACTCGTAGTTGCTTTCAAGCATATTTTCGATCTTTTCTATTCTCGCTCTCTCGACAATTAGTTGTTGTTCTAAACTGTTGTATATTTTGAGCATTAGTTGCCAG
Organism: Pinus tabuliformis; assembly: GCA_031772625.1. Taxonomy (NCBI): domain Eukaryota; kingdom Viridiplantae; phylum Streptophyta; class Pinopsida; order Pinales; family Pinaceae; genus Pinus; species Pinus tabuliformis. The sequence continues at coordinate 484,577,912 of CM062805.1, read as the reverse complement.
GTTTTTCGGAATATGTCATTCCCATGTATTTGTACAAAAGGGGTTTTATCCATGTGTGAAGGGTTAGCCGCACAAAGGCATATACTGTACAATTCTTTACATATTAATAAAATACAAGCAAGTTGTTTTCTCTTCTTAGCTGTGAGTTAATGCAACCCTGATCAGAGAGCTGGACCTGGTCTTCTGATCAGGTGCTGCGTATTTCTTTTATGTGTGCGTTGTTTTGTATTATTGTGTGTTAATTCCTTATTTTTGTTACAAATTTTTATTGATTTTTGTGAATTCCTTTTAAGTTCTGCAATTTATTTCTACTTACTGTTACAATAATTCTTTGATCCTTTTGCCACGGATCCTTGGTTGATGTAAGATTGTAACCTTGCCCCTACATATACCTTGCACATTACCTTGAAAGTCGTATGCACTTGGATTTATGAATTAATGTGGAAAAGGGTGGAATAGTTTATTCACACCCTAACACCAACAATAGATACATGTAGATATACCCTTAAGGATACCTGCATGAACAATAGATTTTATGACTCAACATAGTCCTTCCACCACATAGATAAAAAGGTAACGACAAAGGATATCCCCTTGTGTAATGCTTCTTGAGAGGATAAAAGTGGGGTATAGGGATCCATTAATAAAGATAGAAAAAAAATCAGCACAAGGTCCATAACCTCATGTATTCTTGTATCTACAAAACCAAAAGCCTCGAGTATGTGAAAGATAAATTTCAAGCTAAGATGATCAAAGGCTTTAAATATATCCCTTTCAATGAGCATTTAAAAGCATTTAAAAGATTTAAATGAGAAAATATGTTAATGTATTAAGAGAATACCATCCAAAATTTTCCTACCTTTAAAGTAACTAGTCTATTGAGGAGATATGAGAGAAGGAAAGAGAGGCTTAAGCGTATTATCAATCACTTTAGAAATAATTTTATAAATAACATGAAAAATAACTATGGAACGAAAACCTGAAGGAGATTCATGCTAATAATTTTTATGAATTAGAGAGATAAAATGAGTGTCTAGAGATAAAATGATAGAAGAGGAGGATTTGGTGTCCTCAACTAATCTCTAGAGATCATCTCCCATTATTTTCAAATAACCTTGAAAATAATTTGTAGTAAACCATTTGGCCTTGGATATTTTCACCTCAGCATTCCTATAACTAGCTCTTCTACCTTGGTCATGGTAATTTCCCTCAATAACATTGTTTTTTCTCTTTGATGTGGCTAACCGTTGTATATGTTTTGTTATTTTTCAAATGGAATGCCTTCTATCCTAGATTGGTTCCATTAATATGTCCTGGTATGGTCCATTAATTCCTTTGTAATCTCCATATACTCTTCAAGATTTTGATTTTTAGAGTTCTTTATACTTACAATTTTGTTGTGTTGTTGGTGCTGAATCATGGAACTATGAAAGAATTTGGTATTCTTCTCCCCTTCCTTGAGCCATTAGACTCTAGGATTTTGTTTGCATAAAATATATTATTATTTTAGATGTTGTTCTAATTGAAGTTGAGTAACCACTTGTTTGTGGGTTGATTCTTCTGATATCCCTCCATCTATAATAGTTTTTTGTACAATATTAATTTCATTTTCTGCCCTTTTTTTTCCTCGTGAGTATTACCAAACTCCCTTACATTATATTCTTTAATTTTTATTTTAACATATTTTAATCCACATTGGAAATGATACTCAATGATTCCTTCAAATCTTTCTGATTCTTTTCACTAGGATTCAATGTTACTTAGGAAAGAGGCGTGCCTTGAATAGAAGGATTCAAATCTAAATGATATATTTTGTAAACTCTCTGTCCAATGTAGTAGAAGAATGATTGGTGATTGGTATGACCCATGGCTTAAGAGATAAAAGACTTCAAAGTTAATTCCTGACAAGAGAAGATATTTTAAAATGAGGAATCTATCCAAACGGGAGCAGATTTGTGAAGAATAGATTTTTTTATTCAAGGTGAATATTCCATTATTATATTCCATATCTATCAAATTTGATTGGTTTAAGAATTATGCAAAAAAAATTGCATCTTCATCTAGTCTTCTTATATCATGTTGAAATCTCCTCGAATAACATGTGGCTTATCCCCAACAATATTAGAGATATTCTTAAGATTTCAAAGAAAAAAAAATCTTATTTCAGGAAAATATTGGTTGATGTACATTAGTGATGGATCCTAAGGTCATCTAACTTATGATATGAAATATAGATGATGGTGATATAGGAAAAGCAAAGGAATCCTTTAAAGAAATCGATGGATTCCAAAGCATGATTATTCCCACAAAGCTCCAAGCATCATTGGTTATAATTTGCAATTAAGTTCTCTTAGCCTTTGATTATTAATGTTAGGGTCCCACCCTAACACCCTTATTTATGTCTTGGGATCACGTCATAGTCAAGAGTTAATAAAGCCCATATTAATATTTGTAAGTGGTTAACCCGCAATTAATGACGGGACCACAGTTAGTTGCAAATGGGCAGAAGTATTAGATAGATGGTAAATGGGCGGTAGTATTAGATAGATGGTATTAATAAAACCCACGATATTGGCCCGTGGTATTGCATGTATGAGTCATATATAAAGGATAGAGACTCCCTGCGAGGAGCGTCGTGTCTTGTTTTGTAATCGAGCTCTGCTCTATTGGAGGTTTCCCCCTCGAAGAGGCCTGTGAACATTTCTCTCTGAATAATAAAATCATTGCTATTCTGTGCTCTGGGTATATTTTCTTCACATATTTCATGTTCTTGGTATCTTTTCTTCACAAATTCTATGTTTGGGTATTACTTTGCAGGTTAAGTGCATAACAAGTGGTATCAGAGCACTTTCCAGGGCTCGGTGGGATCTCCAAATTTTAGCAAATTTTTTTTTTTGGCTAGAGACGTGTTCCGGCATCTTTAAACCACGAGATCTGTCGTTAAGCGCATAAACCTGCGGATTTGGGGAGGCATGCACGCAGGAAATACAAGAGGTGGTCACGTCTATTGGACTCCCTTGTAACCCCTGTGGGTACCCCTTCGAGTAGTAGCGCATTAGACAGAACCGCGCACGGACTGTCTTCCACGTACCCTCTGGGTATATAGGAAGCCCCCTAGCTCCCTTGAAACCTCGCCATAGATAAACCTTCGGCCGTCTTGTGGCTACAGTACATCGAGAACAACACTCGGAGAGATTACTCGCCCATACGATAGGGTAGTCGGGTTGTACGGCTAAGGGTACGGTCGATCCTCCTTAGTTAGAGCCCTGAAACATTGGGCCAAGTACTACTGTCAGAACCTTATGTATATTGCGATCTGTAGCACCTGACACTCCTCAAGACCATAGTTCCCTTTCTATCGGGGGATCACACATCACCTATTCCAGATCAGCAAGGGCAGCAGCAGCAGACATCAGTCCCACAGCTCCATCAGATCAACAGCAGCAGTTGTTCCACCATTCAGATCTCTCAGATCCACCAGATCGGAGTAGTTGTGAAGGGTTCCTGTCCCTGGATATAATTTTCGCATGACTTTTGGCGGCATTGACATTCTGAGGATTTGGCGGCTGCAGTATTGATCAGGAAGGAGTGAAACTCCGTTAGGAGCTTTCCAAAAAAAAAAAAAAAAACGAGTCAGAGATCTTCCGGGGCGCTTATTGGTGACCTAGCCCATCAGAATCAGGACGACGAGCTGATCAAAGTGGTACCATTCAATTTCTTAGTAAAAATTTTTTAGGCGGTCCCAATTTTTGTCCTTAGGTTGGTGTATGGTAAAAACTCGCGCCCAAGCGATGGCCAATGAAAGGATCGACAAAATTGAAGAGCATGTGCACTCCCTCCAATTGGCGGTGAAGCTTATCGAACTTGAGCTTAAAGGAATAAGTAACCAGATACATGATGCACTCTCAAAGGGCAAGCAGCCAGCCCATGAGGAGGCGTATAATGGCCATGAATACCATGAGGGTGAGTCTAGCCACTCTCATCAAGTCTGGCACACCCATCCACCACCTAGTCAGCGACCTCCCAAGTTGGATATGCAGAAATTTGACGGTTCTCACACGTCCGCATGGCTAGCACAAATGGAGCAGTATTTCCAATTGAATCATATCATAGATGAGGGGACTAAGCTTATGGTGGGCACCATGTACTTGGACAATGAACAATGGCAATGGAAGGAATGGCATCAGCGTTGCAATGGACAGTTTCAGGATTGGGCCCAATTTGCCAAAACTCTTCGCAGTCGCTTTGAACAGGAAGACTCTTTCTTGGGGCGTCTCACTAAGCTCTGACAGACGGGTACAGTGGAGGAATATATTACTGCTTTTGAAGCCTTAGCCTTCCGCACTAGGGGTCTCACAGATGAGTTCTACATGGAATGCTTTATCAACGGTCTTAAAGAAGCCATCAAAGCTCAGGTTCTACTCCACCACCCTCCAACATGGACAGAGGCTTGCCAGGTAGTCCGTAAGGTGGAACGTGCATTAACAGCCCAATCCAGCCGCCCCAACTTCCCCTCTAAAGGTCATCCCTCACAGGCTCCCAATATGACTCAGACACTTAAGATTCAAAAGGTGTCACCTGCGGAAATGGCCGAAAGAAGGAAGCAAGGACTATGTTACTACTGTGATGAAAAATATTCCACGGGTCATAAATGCAAAGAGCACAAGTTTTTTCAAATAGATGCCATTGACTACAGCTCCACCGAGGAAGATCCACCACTTGAGGAACCGGAGGAGATCGAAGAAGATAACCAAAAGGAAATTGTATCTGATGAACCAATTATTTCGCTAAATGCATTGGCAGGAATTTCTTCCCCTCAAACTCTCAAAATTAGGGGTTTTCTTAAACATCGCCCAGTAGTAGTCTTGATTGATAGTGGAAGTACCCATAATTTCATCCATCAAAAGATCGTTGAAGCAGCACATTGTTTCATCCGGGCAGTTTCTAACTTCCAAGTCCAGATTGCAGATGGGGGCACAATGAAATGTGAAGGTCGCTGTGAAAATGTCAAAATTCAAATGGGGGATTATCAATTGAAAACCCACATGTTTGCAATACACATGGGGGCTTGCGACATTGTCCTAGGCGCGGAATGGCTCCGCACTCTTGGGCCAATCACAATGGATTTCTAGGAGTTATATATGAGTTTTAAGCAGAACAACTCCACACATACCCTTCGTGGACTACAGGCGGGAGCCCCCTCTATCATCAGCTCGCATAGGATGGAAAAATTGTTAAAAAAGGGCCATCATGGAGTGGTAGCTCAATTTAATGCCATCCAGGTAGTAGACACCATGTCTCCGCCAATTCATCCTGAGATGCAACAGATTTTAAATAAACATCGGACGGTCTTTGACAAGCCTCATGAGCTTCCACCCTCATGAGGGGAACATGATCATAGCATCACATTGGTTCCAGGGGCCCAACACCCAAATGTGCGGCCATACAGATATCCATTCACCCAAAAGAATGAAATAGAAAAAATCATCAAGGAATTGTTAGAAGCAGCTGTCATTTGTCCCAGCATTAGTCCTTATTCATCCCCAGTGGTCATGGTCCTCAAGAAAGATGGGGAGTGGCGGATGTGTCCCGACTTCAGGGCCCTCAATAAGTTAACAGTCAAAGATAAATTTCCCATCCCAGTGGTTGACGATTTGTTGGACGAACTCAATGGGGATCAATTCTTCACTAAGTTGGATCTTCGCTCAGGCTATCACCAAATTCGCATGAAGGAAGTCGACATTCCCAAGACAGCATTCAGAACTCATGAAGGCCATTATGAGTTCCTCGTCATGCCATTTGGTCTCTGTAATGCCCCCTCTACTTTTCAGAGCCTTATGAATCACCTCCTCAAACCATATCTCAGAAAATTTGTCCTTGTCTTCTTCGATGACATCCTCATCTATAGTGGCACTTGGGCGACACATCTTCAGCATGTAGATCTACTCTTGCAACTGCTCCGAACGCATAAATTATTTGTCAAGATGTCTAAGTGTTCGTTTGGCATGGAAGAAGTTGAGTATTTGGGCCACATTGTGGGGCGTGAAGGTGTCAAGGTGGACGCCAAAAAGATCCAGGCAATGCAAGAATGGCCTCAACCTAAGACCTTGAAAAGATTGAGAGGATTTTTGGGTCTCACAGGCTATTATCGTAAATTTGTCCGAAGCTATGGCTGCATAGCGAAGCCCCTAACGCAACTCCTAAAGAAAAATTCCTTCTTCTGGAACGAGGAAGCACAACAGGCATTTACCGCTCTCAAAACCGCCATGTGTTCCACTCCTGTCTTAGCACTACCAGACTTCACCAAATCATTTGTCATTGAATGTGATGCTTCGGGAACAGGTATTGGAGCGGTCTTAATGCAGGAAGGGCGACCATTGGCCTTCACCAGCCAACAACTAAGTGGGAAGAATCTGTGCCAATCTACCTACGAGAAGGAAATGATGGCCATCTTACATGCAGTCGAGACCTGGCGACCTTACTTGTTGGGGCGACGTTTCCAAATCCGCATAGATCATCACAGTCTTAAATATTTTTTGGAGCAACGCCTATATTCCCCACAACAAAATAAATGGTTAGCCAAAATGCTGGGATATGATTATGAGATCATTTACAAGAAAGGGAAAGAGAACAGGGTAGCAGATGCATTGTCGAGCCAATTTGAGGAGGAAAGTACTCTGCTCGCAATTTCCCTCCCCATTCCCGACTGGATTGAAGAGGCTCGCAGGGAATGGTTTTCACATCCCGGGCTCTCCCAACTCATTTCTCAATTGCAGGTAGATCCTAATTCTAGCAAGGGCTACTCGTGGAAGAATGATGTTCTGCGCTACAAGGACAGAGTCGTAATATCGCCAACATCCACCCTCAAAAGTCGCATTTTGCCAGAATTGCACTCATCTCCCATTGCAGGACATTCGGACTTTCAGAAGACGTATGCTCGCACCAGAAGATCATTTTTTTGGGCCGGCATGAAACAGGACATCCTTACTTTCGTAGCAGAATGTGACGTCTGTCAACGCCACAAAGGGGAAACCGTCAACACACCAGACACATTACAACCATTGCCCATTCCGGCGTCAATTTGGACAGAGGTCTCCATGGATTTCATTACAGGTCTTCCAAAGTCTGGGAACAAGTTGGTCATCATGGTGGTTGTGGACCGACTGTCGAAGTATGCTCATTTCTGCGCCCTACCCCACCCATTTACACCAACCTTGGTTGCTCAAACTTTCATGGATTAGATCTTCAAATTGCATGGCATGCCCACTTCTATTGTGTCCGACCATGACCCAATCTTCACCAATAATTTTTGGCAGGAGCTCTTCAGAATACAAGGCACTCAACTCAAACTCAGTACTTCATATCATCCGCAAACAGATGGTCAAACCGAAGCCGTCAACAAATGTCTAGAAACCTACCTTAGGTGTTTCACTTCAGAAAAGAAACACCTTTGGGTACAATGGTTACCTCTGGCGGAGTGGTGGTATAACACCAACTATCATGCCACCACCAAAATGACTCCCTATGAAGCAGTCTATGGACAACTTCCGTCTTCCCCTACTTCTTATCTCACGGGGTGCTCCAAAGTACAAGCCGTGGATCAACTCCTACAACACCATGTAACCATGCTTGCCCATCTGCGCGAGAATCTTCATCAAGCTCAGAACCGTATGAAGCAATAGGCTGACCAACATCGCTCAGAGCGCCAATTTCAAGAAGGGGATCAGGTCTTTTTGAGGCTGCAACCATATAAGCAAACATCACTCAAAGACAAGGGTTGTCAAAAGCTCTCCCCAAAATTCTACGGACCATACCAAGTACTTCAGCGCATTGTAGAAGTGGCTTACAAGTTGGCTTTGCCACCTACAGAAAAAATTCACCCAGTTTTCCATGTATCGTGCCTCAAGAAAGTGATTGGGAACAATTGCCGAGTTCAAACCAGTCTACCTGAATTGGACAAAGAAGGGTCAATCTGGCTTCAACCTGAACAGGTTCTAGACACACGAGACAAGCACCTGTGCGGCCGCATGATTAAGGAGGTCCTCGTTAAATGGAAAGACACCTCTCCGGAAGATGCAACTTGGGAACCAGCCACTATTCTTCAGCAGTTTCCGCAGCTTCAGCCTTGAGGACAAGGCTAGTCTTAAGGGGGAGGGCATGTTAGGGTCCCACCCTAACCCCCTTATTTATGTCTTGGGATCACGTCATAGTCAAGAGTCAATAAAGCCCATATTAATATTTGTAAGTGGTTAACCCGCAATTAATGACGGGACCACAGTTAGTTGCAAATGGGCGGAAGTATTAGATAGATGGTAAATGGGCGGTAGTATTAGATAGATGGTATTAATAAAACCCACGATATTGGCCCGTGGTATGAGTCATATATAAAGGATAGAGACTCCCTACGAGGAGCATCGTGTCTTGTTTTGTAATCGAGCTCTGCTCTATTGGAGGTTGCCCCCTCGAAGAGGCCTATGAACATTTCTCTCTGAATAATAAAATCATTGCTATTCTGTGCTCTGGGTATATTTTCTTCGCATATTTCATGTTCTCAGTGTCTTTTCTTCGCAAATTCTATGTTTGGGTATTACTTTGCAGGTTAAGTGCATAACAATTAATACTCCATAAACGTTAGAAAACATTCATAAGAGGACTCATTAGAAAATTTCTCAAATAGTTTCATAGATGGATAATGATCAATAGTTAGGGAAAAGGAAAAGAACAATGGAATAGGAATGAGATAGAGAAGTGTTGAGGCATATTGTGGAAGAGACATCGTCAAGTGAATCTATATTTTCTTTGGAACACGTGCCATCAGAAATTATATCAAGTCTCATTGATCAAAATATTTTAGGATCAACAAAATCAATAGAGATATCAAAATAAAAATAATATTCTTTCGGGACCTTAAAATGAAGAATAAAAGGTGAATGTCAAATAAGAATTATTTTCACAATTGTGGAAATAGGGGCCATCTCAAACTAGATTATTGTAAGCCCTCTCTTTTGAGAAAGGACAACTAAATATGGCTATTCTAGAACCAAAGAAAAAAAATTATAAAAATGGCTTTTGATTACATAGAAGTGAATTCTCCAATGAATCTTCATAAAATCAATATAATGCATCAAATGAATTTGAATGGGAAAAAATGTGATATAGTCTTTAGAAACCCCATATAGACTTCTTTAAGTGCATGCAAAGTGTAGGCTATGGTAGGTAAAATTGATAGTCAACTAAAGCAAGAGAAGTTTCTCAAGAGAGAAAAAACATATAAGGATTGATGAGTTAGAGTAATGGATCATATAATTCGGAGGTGATCCCAAGGATATAAAATCAATTCAAGCATTGATAAAATCCAAGGATATTGATATCCTTTCATTGAAAAGAGGCTTAAAGTCGCAAATATAGAGCATGTTCAAACTCTTGAGCTACTGGTTGTATAGCAGGAGAAGGATCAATTATAGAGCTAGATAGTATAAATAAATAAACATATTGAGAAATATCAAGAGTAGATTGAAATATTAAATAAAGAAAGGACATAACATGTTTGTCAGTGTTCTTCATATGTACTTGAACTACCAACAAATTCACCAGAAGAGTTAGAAAAAAATCCATATGATTTAACATTGAGGGTGTTGAGCTCGAGAACCTAAAAAAAATAATTACACTTAGGATGATGAATTGCAATTCTAAAGGTGTAGATTTTAGAAAAAGATGGTACTATCATAGTTTATCAAGAAATCAAGGCCAAAGTTTAATAGGATATTCAATAAATGCAAAGTGAATTGACAAGAAAAACATAATTGGAGGGAGGCATATTTTTGGGATTGTATCATAGCAAAAATTACAAACTTTCAAATTTTTTTAAGTTGATTGGTGATGAGTTTGCATTGAAATATTAAAGAAAACAAACCATCTAATACACATGGGATGAATTGGGAAACAAAGCACATTTAGCAAATAAATTTATAAAATTCCTGTTTTAAGTCTTGGGAGAAGTTTTTGAATTTTTTTAGGTTGATTGGTGATGAGTTTGCATTGACATATAAGACAAAACAAACCATCTAATACACACAGGATGAATTGGGAAATAAAGCACATTTAGCAAATAAATTTATAAAATTCCTTATATTTGAGTCTTGGGAGAAGACGAATGCATTGGAAGTTATTGACAGAATATCAGTAATAATGAAGACCAACAAAGTTTTGACTAAGAAAAATTTAACACAAAAGCCTTAAAAAATGTGATATAATAGAAAGAAATGTGGAGCAATTCATGATCAAACTTATGATTTTGTTTAAAATGGGTTTAGCAAGTTGGAAATGGGTTTACCTACAAGCTATTTTCTACTAAAGGAAATAAATTTTCATATATGACTGAAGCTTTAAAAGATTAAACAATTATGGATAAGTTTATTAATGATTTCTACCTTTTATGGCATTGAGAAAACATGTTTTCTAGAGTCCCAACATATGAAAAATATACTAAATTTGACATTCCATACAAAAACATGACTATATACAATTATCTTATCGATTAAGATTGTAATTTATTAGCTTGGTTTTGCCTATGATGTCTTAGTTAACAATTGGTCAATGGTACTAATTTCTACATTTTTGTAGTTGATGTCTATTTTTGTAATTTTGGGTCCAAGAAACTTGCTACATAGAAATAATTATGGTTAGAGTCCACTTTTATATAAAAACAAGGAAAAAATTAGTAAAAAACCTAGAATTTTGTATTCATTAAGGATTGTAATTAGACAATATTGCTGTCTTTCACAATTGAATGATTGCCCAAAACATGCAATTGTAATTTGTCCTTAAAACCAATGCCTTGGCATTGTCCTCTCACCAAAACATCTCAAATAACAATAGGCTCACTACTTTCACATTTACATTATGTGTTAGTTATGTAACATTTGAATTGTAGTATGTCCACTCTATCTTACAACAATGACCCACTTAATATTTTAATTGACATGGTGTTTATACTGCCCATATATATATATATATATATATATATATATATATATATATATATCGCTTATGTATAAGTGAATTGTTATTAATAAATAAATTTAAAATAAAATTTTTAAAATCAAATAATATAAATTTTTAATTAATTTGGATCTGCCCCTACAACTGGTTTGATAAATTAAATTTTGATAAGTTTTATAGATAAATATATACGTATATAATAAGGTGGTAGTTGAAAGAGAGGTAGACAGAAGTTCGAAAACTCTCGTGAAAGCTTCATGACCCGCGTTGGATCAGGCATGACGCCCAATCGAACTAGTACTCATCATAAACATTAAAGAAAAAAAAATGAAGGAAAAAGGACTTTGCGGTCTATTTTTCTCTTTCAATAAAAGGAGGTATCAAACTTGGTTTACAGGTGTAGTTAAATCCAGTGAATGCGTGGATGGAGGCTCCGATGATATTGGAAAACGACCGTAAACCGAGGTCGTACCTGATTTCACTCTCTCCGAGGAAGTTAGTCTTATTGAACCTTTGATCAAATACTTAAAAATTGGGCGAAACTTCTCATACATGAGAATCGTGTGAAATTATTTAATATTTTGGACTATTAAAAAGAATTTTTTATTAAATAATTAATAAAATATTATTTATTCATTTATAATTTTAGTAAATATTTTATATATCTATATTCATAACACTTTCAGTTCATTAAAAGCTTTAATTATTTCTCTCTGTATATAGACTGTCCTATCTATGATTATATTATTTGATAAAGTTGTCACTAGTCACACTATATATATCCGCCCTTCTCCTATTCATCGGCCACCTAACTGAAAACGTTGTATTCCTACCTCCTCTATACATTTTCGTGCTGCTTTCCTATATCATAAATCTATAATTAGATGACTGATCTCGCAGCCACAATAATTCTCAATCACGATTTAGGTGTTGAATATCCCTCTAATAGTCCAAAATAGTAATTATATTTTTTTATTTAAGTTTACTTGTTTATTACAGAATAGATTAATTACCAGTATAGATTTATTTTAAATAAGGATTTAATAAGAATTTAGAGATATCTAATTTTTTCATGTATAAAATCTTAAATACCAATCTAACCAAAGTTCAGAGAGATCTAATTTCTTTATGCTTAAATTTTTAAATTTTTTATGAGTTCACATTATTTAAAAAATTTATATAGTTCTTTTTTAGAATTTTCAATTTTATTTTCGTAAATATGAACAAAATTTCAATTCAATTTTGATGACACATTACACTGGGCTATAAAATGAGCTTTTTGATTTAATGAAATCTGACTTAATACTTAATCATCCTTAAAATTAAACCATATAACTTAATACTTAATCATAGCTAAAATTAAACCATATGACCTACAGAAACCAAACCTCCTCACCTATGAATTAAAGAAATAAGATCTCTAGACTATAGACCATATCCTCGTGACTAATGGATGGATGCTAGTTACCTACTTATATTACTTTCTTATTACGTTGCTAAGTCACATTTATAATATACACACATCTGGCAAATCTACCATATAACTGTGTGCTGCAACAAATTTTGTAATCTTTGTTAATTGTAAAGTGATATCGGGTTTACAGGGAACAAACGTGAACCTATACCGTCTATCGTAATAGCGGCGTTATGCAAAGCAAGGAAAGCACAGAATGCTGAGAGAGGTAGGTGAGAAAGGTTTTTGCACGGCCTACATACCTATGTTCAGGAATATTGCAAAATTTGACAAACACTGAATGGCTGAAGAGGTGGGTGAGAAAGCTTTTTGCAAGGCCTACATCCCTTTGCAAAATTCGACAAATACCGAATGCCGCGGCCTGCATACCTTTGCAAAATTTGACAAACACCGGATTCCGGAGAGGTAGGTGAGAAAGCTTTTCGCACGCCTACATACCTATGTTACAGAATATTTCGAAATTTGACAAACGAAAGTGAAGCCAACAATATTTCCAGAATCTGCAATGGACGCATTCAAATTGAATTGACACTCTGTACCCAGAGTTTTTGACAGACTGTCTCTGAGAGAAGTGCGGAGTGAAAGCTTCACTGTCTTAATTTCTGAAACCAGCAAGCCAAAGAGCCAAAACAAATACCCAAATAACGGAAAGCCCCAAGCCTCACGCTATGACAAATAACTGATCATAACTGATCGTGGATGAACCAACGGTCACCCACTGTCATTAACGCAGAACACTATCTTGCTTATGAATTGTCCCTGGGGCATTATGGCTGCGATCTGTGAATGGTGATCAGAACTTGAGAACATTAACATCAAGGAGACAAAGTGGGAGTTATGTTACAAGTTTTAACTTTAATTTTAGTTGTTTGAAAAGCTCACATTGCATTCTTGTATTCAGCGTTTTAATTTATCAGCTTGCATTCTTGTCTTCAGCATTTTAAGTTATTAGCGAGAACAAGGCAAAAAGAAACATTGATTTCAATATGTCTTTTTACCATACAAATATTAAAATACTTTATTACCTGGCGTTATAAAATTTTAATTTAATTATTAAAAATTATTTGATGGATACTATTTTTTTTGATGGAGAATAGGGATTTAATTTTGATGAAATTTTTAAAATAATTTTAATAATAGTTAGAAATAAAAAAATAAAAATAAAAATAATTAAATAGATTAATTAGAAAAAATGTCATATAAATTTGTGTATAAGAAATGATTTATGGTTTTTTGAGTATTTGATGTTAATAAGTCATAATATTAGTGTTGGTATTATAATAAAGATTATTTTAAAGTTTAAAGTCTCTATAATGATTGAGTGGGACTGAATTAATTCTTTTTATAATTAATAATAATAATAATTTTAAAATAAAATTATGTTTTGATGTTTATAATATATATATATATATATATATATATATATATATATATATATATATATATATTATAAAATAATTTTTTTTGATGCTTATAAGGCATAGATATATATGTATTATAAAGGTTTTTAATGCTTATCATATATGCTACGCTAAGAATAATCTATTTTTAATTTATTTTTGATGTGATTAAATATATTTTTATATTTTATATAAAATTAATATACATACTATTATATTGGTCCATAGTGTATATATATATATATTTTTCGAAATATCATTTACTACTATATTGTAAATAACCTAATTCTTTAAACCATAACCTAATTAATTCATACTTTATATTATATATTTTTATTATTTTCAAAGTTTATATAAAATAATGTTTTATGTTTAATAGGTAAGAATGCCTTACTGATATGTAATAATATATAATAGATATCATTTTGGGATTCAACTGCGTTAAGTAAGTCATTCACGTATGACCATTTCCATGAGAGGTAGTCGTAACTGACTAATTTCTCATGATTTTTGAATAGTTCACTTAGCACTCATTGCATCGGGTGATGCTCACAGGGGTGAAGAAGTGGGATTGAAACTAGTGAAATGAATCACATAGCATCAATCATCACTTCTGGGGCTTGCACTCGGTAACCAGGACTTCCCAGGAGGTCACCCATCCCAGAACTCCTTTGGCTCAAGCGCGCTTAACTGTGGAGTTTTCCCCACAATCAAGCCCACTTAGATGACCTTAGGATCCATCACTAATGTGGTATTTTCTTGAGACCACCTCACCCAGATCCAAAATATTCTGGAAATCCAAAGCTCAATTGAGAACGAATCCCAACACACCATGGCTATCTAGGAAATGGCAAGGAAAATATGAACACACTTTCAATAATCTGATGCCATTGATAGTAAAATAATCATGTAAACCAAATTCATGCACCATGCATTCAAATTTCAGCAAGGAAATCACACATACAACTTGTTATCTACAAAATCCTCCTGTTATAGTTGCTCTTCCAACCTTCTCCTTACACTTACTTGCTTTTCCTTTGCTTTTCCTTTACTTGTCTGCTTGCTTGCTTATGTCCATGTGCTCCTTTCCTCTTTTCCTCCAAGTGAAAGCTTCAATGTCCAAGTTTACTCAAGAGAGAATTCTTATGCTAGAATGTGATCAAAAGTGATCAAGAGTAACTAAGATTGACTTAGAAGAAAGTCATAGAATGGTATCCCTCTCCTTTTGATTTTATTTTCCTTCAATTCATTTATTTTCCTTTGCATTCATATTCTTATCTCTTCATCTCCCTTTTCTCCTATTTTCCTTCATTTCTTGAATTAACTGTATTTTTCTTGCTCATTTCCTTTTTTCAATGAAAATGCCAATTTCCATTTCCAATAATCAACCACAAGTGATACCCACTTAAATGTTTGTCCCTCCATTCATCCTGGAGTATGTGTCCCATGACCTTGGTCTTATTTTTTCCTTTGTAATGTCCTTCAATTTACATGGAAAATCAACCCGGGCCTATTACAAACCCCTCCCCATTGAGGGAACACCATCCTCACTGTTATTATGAATCTTATGACCAACAACCATTGAAACTCACAAACATTATTCCTATGGAGCTTTATAACACAACTCGATGCATTATTTACAATGACCAACATACTGAAAACCTAACCTTCCTACTTCTTATTGGAGCTTTATAACACAACTTGATGTTATATTTACAATACAAACACACACACATATATACCAAACACAATTTCTTCAACCAACAAATAAAGAAGGATATAATGGCTGCATCTGATCAACCATCTTCCATGCAGCTTCATAGGGCTCAAAGTGCTTACACTACACTTTAACTTTCTCTATTGCTTAGTTTTGGAACATGATTTATTTTCCTTATAATATGCATTGTGGCTCTAGCTGGAACTCTCCCTTTGGTTTTATCTACAATACAGAATAATCAATCACATTATCAACATCCTCTACATGTCTTTTAAGTAATGAAACATGGAAAACATCATGGTTTTTCATTGATGGAGATAGAGGAAGTATGTATTTCACTGATACAATGCTCTCAAGGATCTCAAAAGTCCCATAATACCGAGGTGCCAACTTGGCATATGACCCAATCCTCAAGGAGCTCTTCTTGGGCTTAATGTGAGAGTACACATGCTCCCCAACATGAAAATCCTTGAATGCTCTATTTCGATCCACATAACTCTTATGTCCGTCCTGTGTTTCATTTAAATTCCTTTTAATAAACTGCATCTTCTACTCCATCTCTTCCAACATATTCGGTCCTGTCAACACCCTATTCATTGGAGCAATCTAGCTGATAGGAGTATTACAACTTCGCTCGTAGAGAGCCTCAAATTGACTCATCTTCAAGGATTGATGATACCCATTGTTGTAAGAAAACTCCACTAATGGAAGATACTCCTCCCACTTCCTAAAATGATTCATGACATACATCTTGAACATATCCTCAAGGCTCTTGTTAACCCTCTCTGTCTACCCATCTATCTCTATATGATAAGTTGTATTGAAAGCTAGCTTTGTCCCCAAACCTGTAAACAACTCCTTTCAAAACTTGGATGTGAAATTGACATGTTTTTTGATATAAAATTCTTGGGAACTCCATGCCATCTCACTATCTCCCTTATGAATATATGGGACACTTCATTAGTTGAATTAGTAGATTTTATTGCAATGAAATGAGATACCTTGCTCATCCTATCAACCACAACCATGATAGAGTCATGTTGCCTCGATGTCCTAGGAAGCTGTGTAATGAAGTCCATGAAAATGACCTCCCATTTCCATTCTAGAATCAGAATAGGTTGCTATAGACCAGCTAGATGACTACATTCAGTTTTCACTTTTTGACAGTCCAAGCGCTTGGCAACAAACTCAACCACCTTTTTCTTCAAATTTGACCAATAATAGAACTTCTTAATAGTTTCCAAAGTCTTACGGTATCCTGGGTGGCTTGAATATGGCTTGACATAAAACTCTTTCAAGCTAATCGTTTTCAACTCATTGTTATCTAGCAAATAGATCGTGAGCTTGAATTTGACCAAGCTATCCGTTGTGAGGTGATAATCCTCACCCTCATCACCCTAACCCTGTTGATGTATTCTCTACTTTAGCTTCTAGTACTTTTCATCATTCTACCATGCAAGTAAGATCCACTCCTATAAATATATCCCATAAGCACTCACATCTAGAATATGATTCTCCTATACTCTCCTATTGAGAGCATCCACAACCGAGTTCTCCTTGTTCTTGATGTACCTGATCTCAAAATCAAACTCACTAAGAGTAGGAAACCATCTAGCTTTCCTTGCATTCAGATTGGGCTGGTCAAACAAATACCTTAGTCCACTATGATCACTCATTATGACGAACCTCCTACCAAGAAGGTAATTTCTCCACAACTTCAATGCATGAATGATAATTGTCAACTCAAGATCATGAGATACATAAATATACTCATTAAACTTCCTTGATTCATAGAAAGCCACCTTCCCTTCCTGCATCAGGACTCCACCGAGTCCATCCTTACATGTGTTTGTACAAACCAAAAACTTCTTATTAGGATCTTCAATCTTCAAAATTGGAACATTGGTAAGAAAATGCTTCAGTTGATCCAAGCTAGTTGCACACTCATTAGTCCATTCAAGCTTCTTTCCTTTCCTCTGAAAAGATGTGATAGGATAACTAATCTTAGAAAAGTTCCTGATGAACCACCTGTAATAACCTGCTAGTCCCACGAATGATTTGACCTCATCTATGTTCCTCGGAGTTGGACACTCCATGATATATTTAATATTTTCCAGATCCACTGTTATCCCTTCCTTGGAAACAACTTGTCCCAAGTAATGAATCTGAGATTAAAAGAAACTACACTTGTTGAGCTTGGCATACAACTTATACTCTCTCAACCATCTCAATACTATTTCGAGTTGATCTGCATGCTCTTCCTCATTCTTTGAATGTACCAATATATCATCAACATGAACTATCACAAACTTATCCAAGTAAGGGAACAACACATTGTTCATCAAACACATGAGGGTAGTTGGAGCATTAGTAAGACCAAAAGGAACCACCATAAACTCATAATGCTCATACATTGTACGTAATGCAGTCTTGTAGATGTATTCTTCTTTGATGTGCACATAATGATATCCGGATCTTAGATCAATCTTTGTAAATATTGTTGATCCCTTAAGATAATCAAACAAAGCATCAATCTGCGGAAATGGATACATGTTCTTTATAGTCACCTTGTTCATCTTCCTATAATCAATTCAGACTTTGAGAGTACAATCCCTTTTCTTTACAAAAAACACTGGTGCACTGCAAGGAGACACACTTCGCCTTATGTATCCCTTATCAAGAATCTCTTTAAGCTCCAATGCCAATTCCACCAACTCAGGAGTGCTCCTCTTTATAGTTCCTTAGATGTTGGTCTCTCTCCTAGTACCAAATCAATAGAGAAATACACCTCTTTATGAGGAGGAACTTGTGGAATATTTGTAGGAAACACATATTGAAACTCTTTCAAGACAAGATACTTCCTCAAGACTTCATCACCTCACCTTCCTTCCCTCTGTCATTGGAAGCATGAACTAAAAACAATACACACCCTTTCTTGTGGCTGCACTTAGCTTGCATAGATGTAACCATTCTCACTGATGTAAGTTTCTTCTTTCCCTGTAAGAATCTCTTTTATCCTTCATCATCTAGGCACTCAATTGCCTTGTCATAGAAATCTACCTTGGTCAAGTGAATAAACAACTAGTAGTTTCCCAAAAGCATGCTATATTACCAAATCAATAGAGAAATACACCTCTTTATGAGGAGGAACCTCTAGAATCTTTGTAGGAAACACATATTGAAACTCTTTCAAGACAAGGTACTTCCTTAGGACTTCATCATCCTCATCTTCCTTCCCTCTGTCATTGGAAACATGAACTAAAAACAATACACACCCTTTCTTGTGGCTGCACTTAGCTCGCATAGTTGTAACCATTCTCACTGATGTAAGCTTATGCTTTCCCTGTAAGAATCTCTTTTATCCTTTATCATCTAGGCACTCAATGGCCTTGTGGTAGAAATCTACCTTGGTCATGTGAATAAACAACTAGTAGCTTCCCAAAAGCATGCTATATTACCAAAGCAATAGAGAAATGCACCTCTTAATGAGGAGGAACCTCTAGAATCTTTGTAGGAAACACATATTGAAACTCTTTCAAGATAAGATACTTCCTCAAGACTTCATCATCCTCATCTTCCTTCCCTCTGTCATTGGAAACATGAACTAAAAACAATACACACCCTTTCTTGTGGCTGCACTTAGCTTGCATAGTTGTAACCATTCTCACTGATGTAGGCTTTTGCTTTCCCTGTAAGAATCTCATTTATCCTTCATCATCTAGGCACTCAATGGCCTTGTCATAGAAATCTACCTTGGTCATGTGAATAAACAACTAGTAGTTTCCCAAAAGCATGCTATATTAATCCAAAGGAAACATATTTATGTGTTTTGTTGTTAGCATGCCATTAAGCTAAAATGCACAAGATCTCACCCAGTGATGAATTGTTCTCTTGGTCGTTGTATCCAGCTGCACCAACCAAGATTCTGCATGCACTCATTTATTCAAATGACAGAGATCCACTATGTCAAGACTAACATAGCTATAATTAGATCCATGATAAATCAAAATGGAAACAACTTGATCATGAATCTTACCTTCCATCTCAATAATAGATTCATGATGGTATGCCTTCCTGTTATCAAGTGATGCATAGATACGAGGAATTCTCTAACCCACATCCCCAACTATCTGCGCCTCCTAAGCACTAGACTTTTGTTGCTTGCCACCCTAGTACAATGGACAATCCTTCTTGCAATAGTCTTTACCACAAATCCAACACTTCAATGGTACCCTACCACTGCCTTTATTCTGCTGCTCTCTAGGTTTAAACCTCTGTCATTTCTCATATGCATTAAGTACTTTTAGTGCTCGGAAATTCCATAATAGCCATTTTAGTGTCGACATTTCGAGTCTATAACAAGACACATCATCATGACAAATTCTTATAGAGAAGAGCAAGAAAAGAAGGGGATAAATATGGGATGGACGAAAATGAAATGTGAATGAACCGACCTCTTAAACTAAGTGAATTATTTATAATTTTATTAATCATTATTATCAGAGATGAATTTTAATAGTTAATATAAATGTGAAAGCTATTAATAGGTTAATCATTTACTTTTATTTTTAATAATTGGTAATAAAGTTAATTATTAAAATTATCATTATGATTAGAATTAATTATTATTATTATTATTAATTGTTTAATTAATATTAATAATAAAGATAATTAATAATAATAATAATGTTAATAATTATTGTTATTAATATTCTAAGTTAATAATAATTATTATAAGCATACTAAGTTCATAATAATAATGGTTATTAAATTTAATAATAATAATGGTTATTATTTGTATTAATTCTTATTATTATTAATATAATAGTTATTAGAAGGGATTAGGGTTAATTATTTAGATGATATGATTATAAGTCGGATAGAATGGAAGAAAAAGAAGAAAGGGATGTAGTGAGAAAATTCAGGGAAGAAATAATACGATGAGGGGGAAGAGCTAAGGTCAAGGTTTAAATGCAGAAAAAAACAAAGGAGAGAAGTTAAATTAAGGTGGTAAGATTAAGTTACTTGAGGAAAAAAACAAGGGAAAAAAGTTAAATTAAGATTGTAAGGCTAAGGTACTTGGTTGACTGAGTAAGGGGATCCAGCTCCCACTTACTTCAATACCCATCTGTATTAATATCGTGAGGATGTGACATTTCAATTCATACAAATCGTTATCAAATTATATATGGTAAGTCTTGAAATCATCTATGCCCGAAGGTACGCAGGTACAGTGAAAGAAAAGTGCGTACATACGCAGGAACGAAGCGTTTCAGGTGCGTACATACGCAGGCACAGAAGGGTTGCAGGTGTGGAGGTCCGCAGGCAGTTCAATGGACTCAGAGCGAGGTACGCAGGCGAGCAGTTGAGCAGGGTGCATACGTAAGCAGGAGAGCAGTTGAGCAGGGTGCGTACTGTAAGCAGGCAAACAGTTGAGCATGATGCGTACTGTAAGCAGGCAAACAGTTGAGCAGGGTGCTTACGTAAGCAGGCGAGCAGTTGAGCAGGGTGCTTACGTAAGCAGGCGAGCAGTTGAGCAGGGTGCTTACTTCTCTTAAAATCTTTGTTTATCATTGTTGTGTTCTGGGTTTGGTCCTATTATTGTTGATCTGGTTACTACAGTTGACTGGGTGATTCTCTTATACTTGATGATCATTTGATGCTTATGGATCCAGTTTGAAAATTTATGAAAAGTGGTCCTTGTAAGAAAAGTAGTAGGGGGTTGTAGCTCCCTTCCAGGAGAGACTGGAAAACGAGAGAGAGTTGTAGCTCTCTGTAGGTTGTAGCCTGTGTACTGGTAAAGGACTGCACCAGTACAAAACCATTGTAAAAGGAGTTTCTAATTTGAAAGAAGATAGAGAGATATTGCAGCAGGTGGTTTTCACCCACATTGGGTTTCCACCTTACATCTTGTGTTCTTTGGTGTGACTATCTATTTTCTTTGTTCATGCTCATTATTTTATGGTACTGACATGCAAAAATAATTCAAAGAACAAATAAAGAAGATTTATTAAAATAATTAGATAATACTGATTGACCCCCCCTCTCAGTATTATTTCCAACAATTGGTATCAGAGCAGGTCCTTCAGAGAAGCTTGATCGCTTGAAGGTAGATCGTTCATCATGTGCAACTACGAGAGAGAAGCATCAATCAGGCCACCGGTTTTTGATGGGACAAACTTCAATTATTGGAAGGTAAGAGTTACTGCCTATCTTCAATCTCTTGGTACAGAAGTTTGGGACATCGTAGAGACAGGCTACGCTTTTCCTTCAGCTACTCCTACAGATGCAGCCGAGAAAAAGAAGTATGAAACAAATGCGAAAGCAGTCAGTACTCTATTAGGATGTATATCTCAATCAGAATTCATGAAGGTAATGCACTATAAATCCGCAAAAGAGATATGGGACAAAATTGTCACGAGCTATGAAGGAGATGAACAGGTAAAGCGTGCTAAACTTCAAACTCTCAGAATTCAGTATGAGACTCTCAAAATGTATAATGATGAAAGTGTGGCTAACTATTTTCTTCGGGTAGATGAGGTTGTTAACTGTATGAAAAATTTGGGTGAAGAAATAAAAGAGGCTATTGTGGTTGAAAAGGTTCTAAGATCATTGTCCCCCAAGTTTGAATCTAAAGTATCTGTAATAGAAGAAAAGGAAAATCTACGAATTCTTACTATGTCTCAGCTACATGGAATTCTAACTGCTTATGAAATGAGAAAGGGAGGTCCATCAGACATAAGAGAAGCTGCTTTCAAGGCATCAGGCAAAGGAGATTATTATGAAGCGAGCCACGTCCCAGAAGAAGAGGAAGAAGAATCAAATTTTGTCAGAAATCTTCAAAGGGGTTCTGGAAGGTTCAGAGGTAAGTTACCTTTTAAATGCTTTTCTTGTGGAAGAGTAGGTCATTATGCTGCAAAATGTCCTTATAAGGATAAAGGAAATGAACCTGCTAGATGGAACAAGAAACAGAATGCAAATAAGAAAAGCTACTACACTCATGAAGATAGTGATGGTCTATCAAACAGTGATGAAGATGAACAAGGTAATGAATATAAGTTGTTAATGGCATTTGAAGATGATGATTATATGGATGCTATAGATGTGGATAACCTTTATGATGAAATTACTAGACTCAAGAGATGTATAGAAGAAAAGAACATGATCATTGATACTCTACAATTTCAAATTGATGAAAAGGAAAAACATCTTGAAAAATTAGAAGGTGAAATTGTTGGTCTTAGAAAAGAGATTGAGAAAACAAAAGCTATTAATCTCAAGTTTGTCAAAGGATCTGAAACTTTGGATGAGATTATCAATGTGCAGCGGTCTCCACTAAACAAGACAGGTCTGGGCTATAATGGAGAAACTTCTCAAGCATCCACCTCAAAAAGTTATCTTGATGCAGCAAAAAGAAATGAGCAAAAGCACAATGAAGATCATCAGGTAAAGCAGGGATGAATTACAAACAGAAACTATCAGGGGCAATCCATCTTAAGAGTGAACAAAAGCTACAACCAGCCACAGGTAAAATCTTCTCAATTTGGTTCAAGAATAGATGACAATAGAAATTACAATCAATTGGCTGGTAGATTCGATAACCGCAGAAGTTTCTTCAATGGACAATTCTTTTCTTGCCATAACTTTGGTCACAAAGCAGCTCAATGTGTTGCATATAAAACGATCATGACTAGGGAAGCTCAAAAACAAAGAAGTATGACCGGGATTACAAAAAGTACCTATAACAACTTTTCGGTTCTTGAAAATGAAGTTGAATGTTCTATTTGCAATAACTTTGGTCATGAAGACTCTGAATGCAAGAGCAGGTTTCAGCAGAAAAAGGAACAAGCCTCAAGCACCAAAACATGGATAATAAAGGAACCACAAACAGAAAGATGTGGGATAGCATTTTATGCGGAGGGACAGGAAAATCTATGGTACATTGACAGTGGAAGTTCGAAGCATATGACAGGTGATAAAGAAAAACTTGAGTCATATTCTGCTCTAGAAAAAGGAAAGAAAGTCTCTTTTGGAAATGATACTCCTGCAACTATAAAAGGAAAAGGCATTGCTCAGTTAAAAGAAAAGGTCAAGGCTGGAAATGTTTTGTATGTTGATGGATTGAAGCATAATCTTCTAAGTGTCAGCCAAATGTGTGATCAAAGAAACGAGGTTATATTCAGATCAAATGGATGTCTTGTTCGTGATCTTGATACAGGTAAAACAGTGATCAAAGGAAAAAGAACTCCAAATAATCTGTACATATTTGAAGAAGGACAACAACAATGCTATCTGAGCAAGGATTATGAGCACTGGTTATGGCATCGGAGGTTTTGACATCTAAGCTTTTCACAAATAAGGAAAGCATGCAAATATCAGGCAGTTCGCGATCTTCCAGATATCAAAATTCCTAACAACACCATATGCAAATCATGTCAGTTTGGAAAACAAACCAGAACTAACTTTCCAGAGAAAGAAGGATCAGCTAGCATGCCTCTTGAGCTAGTACATACAGATACATGTGGTCCTTTCAGGAAAAGAACACCTCGAGGAGAAGAATACTTGATATTATTCATTGACGATTTCTCCAGGTTTGTCTGGTTAGGACTTATGAAGCACAAAGATGAAGCATTCGAAAAATTCAAATCCTTCAAAGCCTTGGTTGAAAATGAATCAGGTCACAAAATTAAGTGCCTCAGATCCGACAGAGGTGGGGAATTTACTTCAAATGAATTTTTCGATTTCTGTGAAGAACATGGGATAAGAAGATAATTCTCTACAGCAAGAACTCCTCAGCAAAATGGAGTTGTGGAAAGAATGAACAGAACAGTCCAACAAATGGCTCGTGTTATGCTTGATGAGTCAGGAACTCCCGCAACTTTCTGGGGTGAAGCTGCACATGCTGCAGTTGTTATTCTCAACAAAACAAATGTCTGGGTGAACAGCACTCAAACTCCTCATGAGCTCTGGAGTGGTAGGACTCCTTCGGTAAAGCACTTCAAAATCTCTGGGAGCAAATGCTATACCAAGAATACTGATGAGCAGCTTGGCAAAATTGAACCTAGAGCAGATGAAGGCATTCTTCTTGGTTACTCTCCACATAGCAAAGCATACAAATGCTACAATAAAAGACTTGGCAGAATTGTTGACAGCATTGATGTAGTGGTAGATGAGAAGGGATACATTCCTAGGCAAGTACATCATGAAGACATCGAAGAAGATGAAGGCTACCCCCAACGACAGAATGATGAAGAAGAAGAACCTCAAGAAGAACCTCAAAAAGAACCAGAGGAGCAAACAAGAATAGAAGAAAAGACTCCATCCAGATATGTTCAGAAGAATCATCCAGAATCTCAGATTATGGGGCAGAAAGAAGCAGGTGTACAAACAAGAAGAACAGTTGCAGAAGCTTCAAGCTATTTGGAATTACACTCCTCTACTGAACCACAAAATGTGAAAGAGGCATGCAAAGATGAATGTTGGGCGAAAGCAATGGATGAAGAACTTGAGCAGATCGAAAAGAACAACACTTGGGAGCTGGTTCCTAGACCAAAAGATAAGAATGTTATCAGGACAAAATGGGTCTTCAAAAACAAATTGAATGAAAATGGAGAAGTAATTAGAAACAAAGCCAGACTTGTGTGTAAAGGGTATGCGCAGCAAGAAGGAATAGACTTTGAAGAAACCTTTGCTCCTGTTGCAAGACTTGAGGCCATCCGAATGTTCCTTGCTCTCTCAAGTTTTCAAAACTTCAAAGTATTTCAAATGGACGTGAAATCAGCCTTTCTGAATGGAGACTTGGAAGAAGAAGTGTACATTGAACAGCCAGATGGGTTCATTCTTGGAAATGATCCAAATCTTGTATGCAGATTGAAAAAGGCTCTCTATGGTCTCAAACAAGCTCCAAGGGCTTGGTACTACCGCTTGGACAAATATCTTCATCAACAAGGCTTTTCAAAAGGATCGGCAGATAGCAATCTTTATATAAAAGTTGAAAATGACAAATTGCTAATACTTGTTGTGTATGTAGATGACATTATTTTTGGGAGCAATGAAGAAGCTATGAGTCAAAGCTTTGCCTTGGTCATGCAGAAAGAATTTGAAATGTCCTTGCTAGGAGAACTGACATATTTCCTTGGTTTGCAAATCCAACAAAAAGAAGGAGGAATCTTTTTATCTCAAACCAAGTATCTCAAACAGATTTTGAAGAAATATGGTATGGAAGATGCAAAACCAGTATGTACACCCATGGTCATAGGATGTAGCCTCAGTGAAAATGATGAATCTGCAGCAGTACATCAACCAACCTACAGATCTATGATTGGAAGTTTACTTTATTTGACAGTTACCCGACCAGACATCATGCATGTAGTTGGAATAGTTGGAAGATTTCAGGCAAATCTGAAGGAGACTCATCTTCAGGCAGTGAAGAGAATTTTCAAATATCTTCAAGGGACTCAAAATTATGGCTTATGGTATCCTAGAGATACAGATCTTACACTTCATGCTTATACATATGAAGATTGGGCTGGAAGCGTGGATGACAGGAAAAGCACAAGTGGTGGTGCGTTCTTTATGGGTTCCAGACTGGTATCTTGGTTCAGCAAGAAACAGAGTTCGATTGCCTTGTCTACAGCTGAAGCGGAATATGTTGCTGCTGCATCTTGTTGCAGCCAACTCCTTTGGATGATGCAGACTTTGCAGGATTTTCAAATCACTTGTACACCACCAATCCCCATCTTATGTGATAACACAAGTGCAATCAGCATCTCAAAGAATCCTGTTATGCATTCAAAAACCAAGCACATACCAATCAAGTATCATTTTCTCCGGGAACAAGTGCTTGAACAGAAGGTTAAGTTGGAGTATGTTCCTTCTAAGGAACAAGTTGCTGATATTCTCACTAAACCATTGCCCAGGGACACTTTTGAATACCTCAGGCAAAAGCTGGGGGTTGTTGATGCATCATCTTATTGCTGAACCTCTTCTGATTGATGGTACAGGTTCAGGGGGAGCATATAATGCATTGTTGGCATTATGGAGGATGTGCAGAAGGAGATCTTGGAAGTAGCTGCAATATGTCTCTATCTCTTTCATGGTGGATTATGGTTCTTCGTTGTAGATCTGGCTCATATTCAGGGGGAGCATGTTCTTAGGGGGAGCATAACCCTTTGCCCTTGATGTCAAAGGGGGAGAATGAAGCTGAAGTTTTGAGGTTGCCATCAAGTCCAAAGGAGGAGATTGTTGGCATTATGGCTAAAGTGTTGTCCTTGATGGCAACCCATTCAGGTGATAGATCACAGTACTTCAAGTCAGCAACAGAGATTGATGATCAGCTATCAAAAATTGAAGAAAATAAGGGGTACGCAGGTACACCTTACATAAGGTGCGTACACGCAGGTCGGTATTACATAAAGTGCATACATACCTGCAGTTATCCCGTTCAGGAGGTGCGTACCCCCAGTGCACACATTTCAAGGCAGAGAAAAGCACACGTGGGGTTTCTTATGTTTAACCTTTGGTATTTAGCCGACGGTTTTGTGTTATTATGGTGTCGGCCCGTGGTATTGATCCATGATTTAAGGAAGAGCTTTCCTATATAAAGCAAAGGAGATCATTTGGCTTGAGCATGTTTTGGGTTGAATATCTTATGAGGGCTAGATCTGAAATATTATGATCTCTTGGGAGTATGTCTAGATCTAAATAAGGCAAATCTACTGATGGATTGAGATCTCTTCGGCGCATGTTCAGATCTGTAGATATGACTGTCTGGGTTATTTCTAAAGTCTTGAAATCATCTATGCCCGAAGGTACGCAGGTACAGTGAAAGAAAAGTGCGTACATACGCAGGAACGAAGTGTTTCAGGTGCGTACATATGCAGGGACAGAAGGGTTGCAGGTGCGGAGGTCCGTAGGCAGTTCAATGGACTCAGAGTGAGGTATGCAGGCGAGCAGTTGAGCAGGGTGCGTATGTAAGCAGGCGAGCAGTTGAGCAGGGTGCATACTGTAAGCAGGCAAGCAGTTGAGCAGGATGCGTACTGTAAGCAGGCAAGCAGTTGAGCAGGGTGCTTACGTAAGCAGGCGAGCAGTTGAGCAGGGTGCTTACTTCTCTTAAAATCTTTGTTTATCATTGTTGTGTTCTGGGTTTGGTCCTATTATTGTTGAGCTGGTTACTACAGTTGATTGGGTGATTCTCTTATACTTGATCATCATTTGATGCTTATGGATCCAGTTTGAAAATTTATGAAAAGTGGTCCTTGTAAGAAAAGTAGTAGGGGGTTGTAGCTCCCTTCCAAGAGAGACTGGAAAACGAGAGAGAGTTGTAGCTCTCTGCAGGTTGCAGCCTGCGGGCTGGTAACGGACTGCACCAGTACAAAACTATTGTAAAAGGAGTTTCTAATTTGAAAGAAGATAGAGACATATTGCAGCAGGTGGTTTTCACCCACATTGGGTTTCCACCTTACATCTTGTGTTCTTTGGTGTGACTATCTGTTTTCTTTGTTCATGTTCATTATTTTATGGTACTGACATGCAAAAATAATTCAAAGAACAAATAAAGAAGATTTATTAAAAGAATTAGATAATACTGATTCACCCCCCCTCTCAGTATTATTTCCAACAATTACCACATGGATGCGAAATCTTGATGAACATATAGTTAAACTTTTATACCTTGGTTCGTTTTAGTTTCAGAGATATGGTTAAAGAAAGTTAGGGATTTTGCATGCTTCAAAACTCAGTCTTAAACAGGTGTCTCGGGGAAATTTTCCATAACTTTATCTTTGAGTATTGAATTTGAATTATGTAAAAGGAGACTAAATTTGCATGGATTTTAGTTTTTGGGTATGCGTTCTAAGGCTAAAGGTTGAAATACTGATATGTGGCATCCCGTACAAGTTCACTCTACTGGACCAGTCTATAATCAGGTCATCCTAGGAGATTTGGCATAATTTTATCTTGATGAATATAATCTCGGTCTAATTTGTGGGGTTGTAAAGAAGACACAAAGAGCTACCTCGAGATGAAATTTTAGGTATTGGGAGGCCAAAATCATGAAAATACTACGGTTTCAAGGTCATTTAGATCAACAAACTTGAAATCAAGCTCTTAAAATATGTGTATTTTTAAATTTGCATAAATTATGTTTGAAAAATCAGTTTGAAATGATTCAAAGGGAATAATGAAGCATAAATATCATTAACTGGTTCCAAAATTCCTCCCAAACAAAAAAATACTACACCCATTATACCTTTAGAAAGCTCTACTGTGATGCAGGAAGAAGAGGAAGAACTACAACATGATGTATCAAAATAACGAGACCAAGTGCAACACTCTCAAAAAGAGAAATCAAATATGAATTGGAAGAAACGATGAAGGGATTAAAAGAAAACATAAAAGAGGACATGGAAGGTTTAAAAACATACATAGAATTAAACATGGAAGGTTGGAAGGAAGGTTTGACAAAGTTGCTACAAGAAATACTTTCTAGTGGTGACAAGGTATTCCAAGAAACTCATGATGAGAACAAAAGGAATGTGAATCATGATTTTAGAGACTCATAATTTGGGTTGAAAACTAACCATATTCTAAATATCGATATGAGGAAGTTTGATGGCAATGATCCGATAACATGGATACTACAGATGGAGTAGTTCTTTGATCTACACAATGTGCAACACACATAAAATTTATGTGTTGTATATTTATATTTAGAACGCAATCAATTTTTGTTGTATCAATGGCTTTGTTCGTGTAAATGACTTGTCACTTAGAAATTTTTTATGGAGGAATTGATAACACATTATGAGGATACAAAGAAAAATAGCTTCTTTATCCAAATGGTAAATCTCAGACAAAAGGGTTCAATTACGGAGCACATTGAGAACTTCCAAAGGTTGAATATCAAGTTAACTGATATTCTATAGGAGATTTTTTCTAATGTAGTCATAGGGAATTTAAAGGCTAACATCCAAAATGAGGTTCGCCTCTTAGAACCTAAGTCATTAGAGAATGCATTCAGGTTAGTGAGAAATGTTGAAAGAAAAATGATGGCAACAATGAAGTCTACCACTCACAACTATAAAGATGTAAGTCTTGCCACTCGTAGCCTCCCACAAAGTACATGGTTGAAAACACAACAACTGGAGGAAAAAAGGGTAGAATGGTTTTCTTATAGTTGTGATATAAAATGCACTAAAGGTGATAAGTGTGTCGAGAAGAAATTTTTTTACATAGATTATAAAGAAGAGGAAGAAAAGGAACAAGAAACATCCAAAATAAGAAGATATACACTAAGAACCAAACCAGGGGTTGAAAAGGAAGAAATAAATCTCACCATATATTGTAATGCATTGGAGGGAATTACCACTCCTCAAACCCTCAAGATAGAAGGATATATCAAGAAGAAAAATATAATAGTTTTGATTCATTTGGGTAGTACCCATCATTTTATTCATTGTAAGATAGCCAAGGATTTGAATTTATTTCTATATCTAGCATAAGAGTTTCAAGTGATGGTTACAGATGGAGAAACTATAAATTACTCAAGGCGGTGCCATAATATCAATCTAACCATGGGCGAATATGTATTTAATAATCCAATGCTTTCAATTCTAATGGGTGGCGTTGATGTTGTATTAGGAGTCCAATGGTTACAATACTTGTGGACAATATCTTTTAATTTTCAAGAACTTAAATTTTTTCTAGGAAGAAAGGGAAATTTAATTAAGGGGTTTCGTAGGGAAATGTGGGAAGATAATCAACTCCAATGGCATGAAAAAACTTTTGAAGAATGAACATTGAGGGTTAATTGTAGAATAATACTCACTAGATGTTCAAACATCTAAGTCATCCATTTCTCTAGATCCTCATAGAGTCATTGACAATCATTCCAAGGTATTTGAGACCCTCAAAGGTATCCCACCTATTCACGATCATAGTCATGCTATTCACTTGATTCAAGGAAGTGTTCCCGCAAACATCATAACTTTCAGATATCCCTATCCCTAAAAGAGTGAAATTAAATATATGGTTACAAAAATTCCAGAGGTAGGTAAAATTCAACTTATCCAAAGTCATTATGTTCTCTAGTAGTATTGGTACACAAGAAGGATGACTCATGGTGTATGTTTTATGACTATAGAGAACTCAACAAGCTCACGATTAAAGATAAATTTCCCATTCCTATCATTGATTAATTGTTGGATGAATTACATGGAGAAATTTACTTTCCAAGTTAATCTTCGTTCAGTATATCACAAAATTAGAATGAATATAGAAGGCATTCTAAAAATAACATTCAGAGCTCACGAAGGTCATTATGAATTTTTTATCATGCCTTTTGGCTTTACTAATGCACCTCCCACATTTCAAGGTTTGATGAATTCCACTTTAAAACCCTTCCTTAGAAAATTTGTGTTAGTAATCTTTGATGATATACTAATCTACAACAAGTCTTGGAAATATCATGGTCAACAGGTTGAAAGGGTGATTAAACTATTGTAGGAGAAACAATTTTATGCAAAAGCCTCCAAATTTTTCTTTGCAGTATAAGAGGTGGAATACTTGGGTCATATTATATGTGATGAGGGTGCTAAGGTAGACTATAACAAAATTAAATCCATCAAGGAATGGAAAATAACCACAAACTTAAGGTATCTTTGAGGATTTCTCGGGTTGACAGGGTATTATCACAAGTTTGTTAAGAATTATGGGAAAATAGTAGCACCTCTAACAACATTAGTGAAGAGAGGTGCATTTATTTGGACTCGAGAAGAAACTAAGGCCTTTGAACATCTTAAAGAGGAAATATTCCAAGCTCTGGTCTTAGCTACACTAGAATTTACAGAATCCTTTATTGTGGAATGTGATGCCTCGGGAAATGGCATTGATGTTGTTTTAATGCAAGAAGGAAGACCCATTTCTTTTGAAAGTCATCCAGTCAAGGGAAAGGATTTACAAAAACTATTTATTATAAGGAAACGTTGGAAATACCAAACACCCTAAAGAAATGGTGCCCTTACCTAATGGGAAGACACTTCAAGGTAAAAACATATCATGACAGTCTTAAATACTTCTTGGAATGAAGATTATCTTCAAAAGATAAATACAAATGGGTCATAAAGATGTTGGATTATGACTTTGAAGTCATCTAAAAAAGGGGGAGCAAAATGTTGTCACATATGAACTCTAAAGAACGGATGAGGATGTGGAAGCATTGCTCTGTGTCATTTCTATTGTCCAACCTGATTGGGTAACTAAAGCAAGGGATGAACAGAAGAATGATGAAGAGGTGTGGACACTCATTCAAATGTTGCAAAAATATCTTAGTACATCTGATACATTTATTTGGAAAAATGATTATGTATAGTACCAAGATCACTTATATCTATGTAAGAATTCCCATCTAAGAAAAAAGGTTCTTTTGGAATTTCCCACCTCTCTTATAGGAGGGAACTTAGGATTTTTAAACATGTACCATAGGGTCAAGAAGGATTTTTTTTTTTGATGGCCTTAAATATGATATTTAGAATTTTGTGGTTGAATTTTTGAATTGCCAACAAAATAAAGTCGAGAAAATTATGACCTCGGGTCTTTTACAACCCTTAGCCATTACAAGTTAGCATTGGGAGAACATTTCAATGGATTTTATCAAAATTCTACCCATGTCCAAAGGAAAGAGTGTCACCATGGTGGTAGTTAATAAACTTACCAAGTATGCACACTTTTGTGCACTATCTCATCCTTTCAGAGGCAGTAGAATTGCGACTGCATTTGCAGAAATAGTTCAAAAGATACATGGAAACCAAAATATTATTGTAATTGAGAGACATCCCATTTTCACTATAAAAAAATTGGAAAGAATTATTTTCTTGTCTTGGTACTCAATTAGCTCATAGCTCATCTAATCATCGTTAATCTGATGGGAAAAATGTTGGAAACTAGATCACTACTATGGGGGGGTGGGGGGTGAATCAGTGGTGATGGCCTTTATATCAATTTTAAAACTTTTTTCCACAATATCAAATAGCCATGAAAATTCACAACATTAACTTAACTAAATATGAAAGAAACAATAAACTCAAAGCATAATAACCATGAGAAATATTAACACAAGCATGCACACATAAGAACAAAACGATTGCTGGTGGAAGCCCTTTCGAGAGAAAACCACCCCTGCTGCTATTACTCTAATCTAAATCTCTATTAGTCAAGAAATTTGTATTTTACATAGTTAGTTGACTTCTATCAACTTGGAGACTCGACCTCATATACAATAGGCAAAAATTCATCGACCAAGAGACTTGATACTACTGATCATCTCAAAAGACTCTATTCTCACATAGATCTATGGACTACCATCTACTAAAGGCAACCATGATTAATCGATCCTCACCCGAATCCAATTGGGCTATCCAACTATGATTGGATGGAGAAATTGTTCCTTTCATTGAAGCTTCGATATCACTTCTCCTATCTCATGAATTCACTACTCCTTTACACTATAAGGAGCTCGTTTCATAAATTTTTAGATTGGATCCAATATGATCTACTCAACAAGAATTCAACTTTGCAATCATGCTATCATCATCAAGACACCATAAAAAAAACTAAACAAAATAACACTGCAAACATGTTCTCAACACCAGCAAATTAGTGGCTCACATCCATATAAAAAATATGGCCATCCAACATCATAATCTCTGCTCCAATACTCCAAACAAAAAATCTAAACTAAATATTGAAGAACTACTTCAGAACTCTACTGCAACATTGCCTTTTCCCTCACACACTGAAGCGTCTATCCTCACAACTTGATCTGAAGCATTCTACTACTTCTTTGTAGACTTCTCACTCATACACACACACAACCAACCAACACTCATCTCCAAAAATTATGTATATAAGATGTGTTGGGTGAAATTCATCTTGGGGCTAGGATCAAGAGTGCACAAAATTGAAAAAATCAAGCCACTAACATCACTACTTGTGCACTAAATTCATTCACACCTTTTGGAGGACTTGAACAACCATTTCTGACCTTTATCAATTCATATAGAAGCCCCTAGGAATTTCCATTCCAATTTTCATCTGACTTGTGTGAGGAATGCAGAGAAAAACTCATGAAAAACTTCAGCTTCATGCACAACAAAGGCTAAACTTGATTGGAACCTTCAGTTTCTCGCACAATCCTATCTCTCAATGACTGAAGACTTTGACTCACTCTCATCAACTTTCAAGGGAGCAATTGAGGCAGAGCATAAGGGAAAATCAATGAACTTCAGTCTTTAATCTCTGCCAGCTATTTGGTCACCTTTTCCAGCTCCTCTATAAACCTCCACACCTATTTCAAGTCCAATAACACCTCTACAAGTGGATCAAATAATTCCCCCAAGTGTCACTACCTAATTTACCTAAATGGCCAATAAACAAGGTGTGAAAGCATTCCAACAAGTCCTCCACTTCTCCAACAAACATTTGCTCAAGATGCAACACCTCTGATAGACCTCTGTAGCTCCTTTGCAACATCATCATCATCATGATTCCAACCAATAACTGTAACAAGTCATGTCCATGAGTATAAGCATGAAGACCTAGTTTCCAACTCACCTACAAGACATTCTACAAGGTTGACATCAATGCCAACATACACAAGATGCAACTACACAAGCCATAATTCCAATAATCTACCCCTTGGCATTGATGCTAACCTCAGACAACCTCCAATAAAAATCTTTTTCTCTCACTCCCCCTTTGCCATCAATGGAAAAGTGACAACCCCATATAATGAGCCAACAAAAAAATAGATACAAGTATTAAAGCATGTGACCTCCAAATAGCTGAAGAATTATAGATATGAACCAATGATCATACTCTCCACTTTAGTAGTAGTAATAAACACATATAACCAATTTAAATTCAGAGCAATATATATAATCAAACTCCTCTAGCACCAGTAGTAATATTTCAACATGAGGAAACCATACAAGCATCATATGGGCACAATAAAAAACCATGCACATAATATGCACATCAAAGCATTAATTGATATCTCCATAAAGCAACGACATAGTAGCAACAATAATGACCGTCATCAAGCTCTCTGCTCATAACATGAGGCTAAGAACCTCACAATCATAGAATAACATGAGGCACACCATGAGCACCTTGAAGCGGATCATAATGGCAACAATGATGGCTGATGTAAACAATAGAAAATAGATGCTACCAATCAACATGTGCCATCTCCAACATCATCTCCATCCTGAAGTGAACCACTTTCGCTACAACATTGCTTCCTTGCCAAAGGAGAGAAGTAAAAAGTGTACAAAGAATCCACATGACCATGATTATATGACATAAACATTACAATTACATTGTTTTCGTAGTGTCATAACACCACTGTTGGAAATAACACTGAGAGGGGGGGTGAATCAGTATTAGCAAATCAAACACTTTTTCATTTTCATACTCAAATACATATACACTACTTCAGTTAAGGGAACCCATGTGTAAACGCAACTATGTTTAATGAAACTAGTGTATATCCGGTAAACTTATGATTCAGTTAATCCATCATATGTTGATCTTTAATTAGTGCATCAGAACTTCATTAACCATATAACCAATAAACAGGTGTAGTAAAACAGAACATATCATCACACATAAGAAACACACATGAACACCATGATATAAGGTGGAAACCCAATGCGGGACAAAAACCACCTGCTACTGTTTTCTTTAATATAAGAAAAACCTGTTTACAATCTTATACTGGCGTAGACTCATACTAGTATGCAGGCACCCACCTGTGGAAGGCTACTACCATCTCTCATTCTCCAGGTTCTACTGGAAGGGAGCTCCAACCCCCTGGCTCTTGTACTAGCCGATATATTTACTAATATGTAGGCGTTGGGCTATAGAAGACTACCACCCTCTCTTTTCTTCAAGGGACCACATTTCATAAATTTTCATACTGGATCGATCAATAACATCAAAGCACAAAATCAATCACCACTGCAATACAACCATCAACCACATCTACAGAATCAATCTTTGAATCACCCAACAACTAAATCACTGAAACCCTCTCATCAACACAGTCACCAAAACATAGAGTAGAACCCAGAACTCTGCAACGACAACCAGATCCAATCTGCAACTTGAAATATCATACTTCAAATAGTATACGTGACTCTAATGAGATGAACCTGCGAGTATATGCACTTTTACCAAAGAGAACCCACGTACACATCTACAAATATTAACTCAGAACTTTGTAGCTATATGAGACATCAGTCATACACAGATCATAACATTTATACAATAAAACATGCGTCAATAATTCAGATCTATTCTATCCATGATCAAACAAAAAAATGATAATACATTCCAAGCCTTATGATCCCGATCCATCATCCATCTTCAACCACATAGGTGCATGTTTGGTTCAGATCAAGCTAAGCATCACAAACCCATAACATGCATACTACATCTAACATTTCATTAGATATTCAATACTTGCACACTTGCTATTTGGCCTAATGATCTTCTCCTACTTATATAGGTTTAGGCCTCTCTCAATACCATGGTCCAAAACCATGTAGGATCAATACCTTGGACCCAATACCTGGGGTCAATACCTCAGACCAAATACCATTAGTCAATGCCAAAATACCATGGACCAAATACCACGGACCAAAACCATGGTTTCCAACATGTACACGCCTTTCCTATTATGAAACTACATGTGTACATATACGTGACTTTAATACATCAAACCTACGTGTATACGCTACTTTGTCACAGTGAACCTACGTATACCTCTCTCTGATCATTAATTATTTTCTCTTGACTTGCTGCATTATGATCTATCACCTGAGTGAGTTGCCATCAAGGACAACACCTGTATCATACCTATATCATAATGCCAACAATCTCCCCCTTTGGACTTGATGGCAACAACCATACCAAGTAACTCTCCCCCTTTGACATCAAGGGCAAAGGGTGGACCAAGATATTCTCTTCCTTGATATACATTCTGTTGTCCATACTCCCCCTGAGTACATGCTGAAGTTTCTGATTTAGCTCTCCCTTTTTACATGCCAAGATGTACCAATCTGTCCATGCTCCCCCTAAGCACATGCAAGGTCTTTATAAAAAAGACCAACAATCTAATCAAGACCATGATAGTCATCAGGAACTATCATACACCATATATGATCTGCACCATAAGAATTAGCATCCAGGCCTGTAACCTGCAATACCATTCTTTTGATCAACCAGCAAGATGTATCATTTAGCCAGATAAGCATCATCACAGAAGACTTCTAACCATAATGCCAACAACGCAATATTTGAAGTATATGCTCCCCCTGAACCAGTGCCATGCCATCATCAAACATAGCACATAAATGACTGAACCATATCAAACTTCTGTACTGCTGCTTTTCATCAAAACATCATGTACGTGACTATGACGTGTTTAACTCACATATATACATGACTTTTCTTCATGAAACTTGCGTATGAGATTTAGAACACTAATGTTCCACACTTTCAGCTTCCTCTAAGACTGTGATGTCTGTATATTTTGCTATGCCACATCTTTCTAGCTGTACTTCCTTTTTCTTCTATATCTTCAACTGATCCAGGTGGATGTTGGTGGCCACCCACCTATCCCATTTGGACCCCCAAAACTGTCTCTTTCAGTTTTTCAGTTTCCTTAATTATAACGCAGTTTAGTATTTTTAGCAGTTTTTTGGGTCCTAAACTTCCAGAGCCGTTTTGAGGCCATAAACGACGTTTTTTTGGAAATCTAAATAAAAAATCATCTTTTTCGTCGTAGTCCTCGGAGATATCTTTCCAACGAGCTATCATGCACGTCAAATGGAGATCGCATGCCAAAGTTACGACCTCGGGAAGTTGATGTACCAATTTACCCAAACGGGGCCCATAGTTTGGCATTTCATCTTCTAGGGTTATGTTTTGGAATGTTAAGGGTTTTCCATTGTTTCTCAATAATAAATAGGCCTTCGAGCCTCATTGTAAAGACAGTTCAAAACAGTTCAGAGGCACGTAGCCAACACATCTCTTCTCAGAGATAAGCTACCATCACCCTAGCTGGGTTATTTCTATTTGTAAGCATATTTCAGTATTCTCCATTAATGAAATGAAGTATTATTTCCGCTGCATATTTGTTTTTATGGTTATCGCATCTCTGTATTTATGGTTATCTCTGTAATCTATTGCGTTCCTGCTTAAATCCGGATCAGTGCTATCAGAGCGGTCTGCTTTTTCTCTGTTTTTCTTTGCATGTCCCCAACGAGGTCGGGATATAAGGAGTTAGGCCTTGAATTGGTCGAACCTTTGCAAGACCAGCCTCACAAATCTCGACGACCTCCCATGGCAGATGAGAAGAAAGATGAGGGGGCAGGAGATCCTATTAGAATCTTGCTCGAAGAAGCCCTCGAGCGGCAAAGGAATGCGATGATGGATAGCTTTGCGCAGATCCTTCAGTGGCTACCTAGAGGCGACGCATCGGCTTCCAACAGCTACTCTGGAAACGCCACACCGTTTAAGGTACAAGTTAATTTTGAAATCCCCATCTTCGAGGGTCAAATAGAAGTAGATGCCGTAGATAAATGGTTAAATCTGCTAGATGGGTATTTTTCTGTTCATAAATTTTCAAGTCGGGAAAAGATTGTTTTCGCTCTTCTCAAAGCAGCCCACCACGTCAAGGACTAGTGGGAAACATACTGCGAGCAGAAGGATGAAAGTACAGGCTCACTATTTTCAACCACCCCCACTTGGAATGACTTATGGGATGCCATCAAGGAGCAATACTACCCTGTCAAAAGCTATGACGACAAATACATCAAATGGACCACACTGCGGCAGGGATGAGACCAAGGTGTACCAAAGTTCACAAATATTTTTCATACCCTTCGCACACAGTTTGGTATCAAAGATTCTGAGCTGCATCTGGTACTTAAATACCGCAGTTGCCTACACAGATACATCCAGGAAGAGATGGAGTTATTGAACATCTCCTCACTCGGCACAGCATACCCATACACTGTCAAAATCGAGAAAAAGTTCAAACAGAAGAAGCGAGACTTTGGATCTGCAAATCCGAAGCCCAAAGGACAAAGCCAAGGCGGGGTGACCCAAGACAACCCCTCTAAGCTACAAGAAAAGAACAACACCATGAAGCCGAAGAAGGACACAGGAAAGTGGTGTGAGTTCCACAAGAGTCCCACTCATAACACAAGTGAGTGTCGGACCAAGCAATCGCTGGTGGCCGAGTTGAAGGCTTCCGAATCAGATGCATGTTCTGACTCTGGGCCGGAACCCGACAAGGGGGATGGCAAAGGGAAGCAAATCATTGATGCGGATCCTAGTGCCACTGTTGCCACTGCCAAGATCCAGAAGAATGAGCCTGAAGAGCCAGAGGAGGGGGAACGTCCTTTCCACTCAAAGATGTGGGTGAAGGGTTTGCCGCTGCAATTCATTGTCGATAGTGGCAGCCAAAAGAACCTCGTTTCAGCAGAGGTCGTGAAGCGGTTGGGCCTACACCCTACACCACACCCACAACCGTACAGTATCAGGTGGCTTCATGAAGGACGAGATCTCAAAGTTCACCAGCAGTGCCGCCTTCCCTACAGCATCAAGCCCTTCATAGATGAGGTCTTGTGTGATGTTACACCTCTGGATGTTTGTGATATACTATTAGGCCAACCATACTTGTTGAGGCAACATGCTATGTATGAGTCAAGGCCTCGCGCTGTCATTGTTTCTTTGGATAATTCATTATACAGGATAACAGAGGTAACTCCATCTACCACCACCTCTTTGATCACTGCTAAGAAAGGCAGCAAGCTCATCTCACAGACTAGGAAATTTATTTTCTGTCTGGTTCGCTCCCAAAGTAAGGGGAAGATCGCTGCTACATACATGACCCCCGCAAAGGGTTC
The DNA here is from genome assembly GCA_031772625.1 of Pinus tabuliformis. Taxonomy (NCBI): domain Eukaryota; kingdom Viridiplantae; phylum Streptophyta; class Pinopsida; order Pinales; family Pinaceae; genus Pinus; species Pinus tabuliformis. Next base: position 484,538,345 of record CM062805.1, on the reverse strand, counting down.
CTCCACGCAGAAGCAGCAACATAGGGATACAGTCATGACAGAACACAGGAACAACTTCTCCTTACCCAGAGGGATACCACACAAGTTTTAGGTGGGTGAAAAGGTTTGGTTACATCTGCAGAGAGAACGCCTTACCAGAACCCATCAGAAACTCAGACCGCTTCGACATGGTCCTTACACCAGTAACAAGGTTGTGGGCAACAATGATTTTATGCACAACATTCCTCCATTCCTTCGCTTGCACTGATTGTTCAATGTGGACCATCGCCGACCATGCTTCCCACCATTTCTGGACACATCAGAGATTGCAAAACAGCTCACTGGAGACCCAGCTCGGCAGAAGCTTCCTCATCTCAAGGAGGAACTCAACGCAATGGGGACCATTGATTCCTAAGGGGGGAGGAATGATCCAGGTGGATGTTGGTGGCCACCCACCTATCCCATTTGGACCCCCACAACTGTCTCTTTCAGTTTTTCAATTTCCTTAATTATAGCGCAGTTTACTATTTTTCGCAGTTTTTCGGGTCCTAAACTTCCGGAGCCATTTTGAGGCCCTAAACAAATTTTTTTGGGAAATCTAGATGAAAAATCATCCTTTTCATCGTAGTCCTCGAAGAGATCTTTCCAACGGGCTATCATGCGCGTCAAACGGAGATCGTATGCCAAAGTTACGACCCCGGGAAGTTGATGTACCAATTTACCCAAACGGGGTCCATAGTTTGGCGTTTCATCTTCTAGGGTTAGGTTTTGGAATGTTAATGCTTTTCCATTGTTTCTCAATAACAAATAGGCCTTCGAGCCTCATTGTAAAGACAGTTCGAAACAGTTCAGAGGCATGTAGCTGACACATCTCTTCTCAGAGATAAGCTACCATCGCCCTTGATGGGTTATTTCTATTTGTAAGCATATTTCAGTATTCTCCATTAATGAAATGAAGTATTATTTCCGTTGCATCTCTGTTTTTATGGTTATCGCATCTCTGTAATTATGGTTATCTCTGTAATCTATTGCGTTCCTGCTTAAATCCGGATCATCAACTGTGGTGATGTTTTCTCCTTTTGGTATGGTGCCCAAAATCTTATCCTACATTCCTTTGCTATATGTCCAAGCTTCTACATGCATAAAATCTTACATGTTTCATATTCCTCCTATAGCAGTCAATGGCTTTATGACCAAACATATTGTAAGAAAAACAATATCCCTTGAAGTACCTAGACTGTGATGATCTTTCTATGTGACAGTCTTGAAACATTCTACTTCTGCATCTGGCTGCAACATGTCCAAGATTATGACATACATAACATTCAATGTCATTCATCAGAGGAAATAAATGTCTATCACTTCCACAGTTAGGAGCAAAAGATTTTCTTTGAGGAATTTCTTTCCTTGGTTGTTGATGGGGTTGTCCTCTCATCTCCTTGTTGAGAATTTCAGATTTCTCATTAGAGTTCCTTGCCTCACCTTGTGAGCTAGATTCACCTTCAACAGATTCATAAAAACCAAGACTAGTTTTGATAGCAGGCGACCTTTGACTACTAAGAATATCATCCAAAATATTAGTACTGTCTTGAAATCATAATAGTTTATCCTTTTCTTCTAATTTACCTTTTGATATATTTACCTCAACCTGATGTTTTTTTTCCTCTTCTAGACATTGCTTCTTCAAAATTTCTTCAAACTTTCTTCCTTCTTCCACTTGTTGCCTCAGTTTGAGAATCTCTTTTTCTTGTTCTTCATTCAACTCTTGCAGCATTTGACGAACTCTGAAGGCACATTCCAGCTGAGCTTTTAAGCTAATAATTTCTTCTTTGAGGTCTTTCTCTCTTTTGCTAAATAGATCTTATTGATATATGATTTTATCTGATGCTTCATTTGCTTGTTCATCTTCAATTTCAGGTGATTCATAATCTGAATGCTTGCTTCCACCTAATGTGAAGCAATCCCTATTCCTTTGAGTTGTCTTCTTCTTCTAACGCGATTTCTTTCCCATTGTTCTATGGATCTACTTCAAGCAATCAAGCTTCTACCAAAGGACTTGCTCTAATACCAATTGTTGGAAATAATACGAGGGGGGTGAATCGGTATTAACAAATCAAAAACTTTTTCATTTTCATACTCAGATAAATATATGCTACCTCGGTTAAGGGAACCCGTGTATACACGCAACTTTGTTTAATGAAACTAGCATATATCCAGTAAACTTATGATTCAGTTAATCCATCATATGTTGATCTTTAATTACTGCATCAGAACTTCATTAACCATATAACCAGTAAATAGGTGCAGTAAAATAGAACAGATCATCACACATAAGAAACACACATGAACACCATGATATAAGGTGGAAACCTAATGCAGGACAAAAACCACCTGTTGCTATTTTCTTTAATATAAGAAAAACCTGTTTACAATCTTGTACTAGCATAGACTCATACCAATACATAGGCACCCACCTGTGGAAGGCTACTACCTTCTCTCATTCTCTAGCTTCTACTGGAAGGGAGCTCCAACCCCCTGGCTCTTGTACTAGCTGATATATTTACTAGTACATAGGCATCGGCCTACAGAAGGCTACCACCCTCTCTTTTCTTCCAGGGTCCACATTTCGTAAATTTTCATACTGGATCGATCAATAACATCAAAGCACAAAATCAATCACCACTGCAATACAACCATCAACCACATCTACATCATCAATCTTTGAATCACCCAACAACTGAATCACTGAAACCCTCTCATCAACACAGTCACCAAAACATAGAGCAGAACCCAGAACTCTGCAACAACAACCAGATCCAATTTGCAACTTGAAATATCATACTTCAAATAGTATGCGGGACTCTAATGAGCCAAACTTGCGAGTATACGCACTTTTACCAAAGAGAACCCGCGTACACATCTGCAAATATTAACTTAGAACTTTGGAGCTATACCAGACATCAGTCATACCCAGATCATAACATTTATACAATAAGACATGCCTCAATAATTCAGATCTATTCTATCCATGATCAAACCACAAAATGATAATACATTCCAAGCCTTATGATCCCGATCTATCATACATCTTCAACCGCATAGGTGCATGCTTGGTTCAAATCAAGCTAAGCATCACAAACCCATAACCTGCATACTACATCTCACATTTCATTAGATATTCAATACTTGCACACTTGCTATTTGGCCTAAGGATCTTCTCCTACTTATATAGGTTTAGGCCTCTCTCAATACCATGGTCCAAAACCATGTAGGACCAATACCTTGGACCCAATACCTGGGGTCAATACCTTGGACCAAATACCATGGGTCAATGCCAAAATACCATGGACCAAATACCACAGACCAAAACCATGGTTTCCAACATGTACACGCCTTTCCTTCTGTGAAACTACGTGTGTACGTATATGCGCCTTTAATACATCGAACCTACGTGTATACGCTACTTTGTCACAATGAACCTGAGTATACCTCTCTTTGATCATTAACTCTTTGCTCTTGACCTGCTGCACCTGTCATATAAGTGAGTTGCCATCAAGGACAACACCTGTATCATAATGCCAACAACCTCATATATGACTTTATATGACCGTAACATGACCTCATGGCTCATGACTATAGGACCTAATGATACATAAAATACAAGTACATGGCTCCATGAGCATTTTACATAGATCTATGAATATCAATAAATACATGGATACCATGATCAACTTCCATGGACCAATGACACAAATACATAACATATCATGATTTTTACATCAACATTATCCCATACATGTGGCTAGAAAATAACTCCATGAAACTCGTCCATAACATGTCTATCAACATAATGACTCAAACCACTAATGAATGGACCCTCTACCAATATAAAATGATGAATTAATGATGAGTACATGACTATAATAAACTGCATACAACAACCTATACATGGATAGTCCATGTCAAGTTACATATGCATGTCATTGCCACATTGTCTCCATGCTAGGATAGTTGAAAGATGATCAATCAATGCTGCAACAAGGCTATTATACATATATTTTCCACTCATACACAATAAATACATCAGCTACAAAAATAATGAGTGAAAAGAAATAACCATAAAGAACAAGCCTTGAAAAACATAGCTCCCCCTGAGCATAATATACCTCATGAGCATGTTGATCCTGTGGACCTAAATATGCATGGTTGAACTAGATCAAAAAATGATTGTTGTTGGTATTACTCAAGCAACCAATGCTCCCCCTAAAACCATGCTAGTCTCATGCATATTGTTGCAGTCAAATAGATCTAACATGCAAGAATAGAATGCAATAGGGGTTGATATCTCCTACTCTAAATCTGATGAGGAAGATTACTCCCTTGGTTTCTTCTTACTCTTCACTCTTCCCTTCAACACATACACCTTATGCAGTGTCTTAACTCCCTTGGCAATCACTCTTTTTTATCCTTCTTTCTGAATGATGCAACCTTTTGAGTTGAATATCACTTCCTTTCCTCTATCAACCATTTGGATCACACTCAAAATATTATGCCTTAGAATTTTAATAAGCCAAACATCACATGCATTTGTCCTCTTCTCACCAAGATTGGTTTTACCTCCTCCCAACACTCTTGTTGTTTCATTTCCTTCAAACTCAACTCGACGAATCTTGGTTCTATTAAGAAAATAAAATTTTCTCCTATATCCTGACATATGATGTAAGCATCCACTATCAATATACCATATTTCATCCTCATCACATGAACAAAGTGCAATGCCACATCTTCCTAGTTATTTCTCCTTCTTCCACATGTTCCTTGGTTGGTTCCTTGGTTGCACATTCTCTCTTGACTGCTACTTTTGCAGAAATGGCCTTAATGATCTAGGCATCTTAAATCCTTGGCTATGTGCCTAAAATTATGACACACATAATACTTTGTATTTCCAAGATATGTATCCAAATTATCTACTCGTTTTATGCTCATATTGGACCTCCATCTTCTCACGCTAAATCTGCAGTCAATGGCTTTATGCCCAAACATGTTACAAGAAAAATAATTACCATTGAAAGAAGTTGTATACCTAAATGTAGGTCCTCTTATTCGTTTATCATACTGCTGCATGGATGTATGCATTATCCTCCTACAATAATTTTCCACATGACCGAAATTGTGACAGTTGAAACACTTGATATCGTCCATCAAGGAAAGGAGTTTTGTTTTCTCCTCTCAAATATTCCACCATCAATCCTAGGAGTGAATGGTCTCCTTGGTTTTCCTCTTTACTGCTGCTGGTGGATCTAGTTTCTCTCTCCTTTCTCACTCGTCACATTCTTTATTGCATGCTTCTTTGGATTTGTTTTGTTATTCTATCCTGCATGCAAACATGTGTCACCCTTTTGAATATTGTTGCTAGATATGTTCACTGCTATGGTTCTCTTCAGTTTCTCCAACTATTGTTTCTTTTCTTGAAGCTCCTTTCTCAATTTGTCAATCACAACTTCAAGTGCTTCAACATAATCCTTCCTATATTTTTTCTTGTTGCAATTGACCTCTTCTATTCTTTTTTATTTGACTAGATGTGTCCTCAAGGTAGTGATTCCTTCTTTGAGACTTCTCTCATTTTCATCACAAACCTGCATTTTATTCTCATTCTCCTTGCATACATTTATTAGTCTACCAATCTAATTAGAAAATTTTTCAATAACAACCATGGCAGATTCATATTCAGCCTTAAGGAGCATATAATGACGATCATCAATTTCTTCACTAACCATATCTAAATTATTATCACAATTGCTATTAAAAGTATAACTCAAAAGTAAATCAATGTGGCTTATACCTTCATATCTATTGTACTTTTGCACAGTTAGTTTAACTAGAGATTACTTCTTCATGGATCTCTTCTTCTTCTTCTTATTTTTTTTTCTCTTCTCAATCTCTTCATCATTGCTTCTGCAACTTGCTCCAAATAACATATGAAATCCATCCCGAGTCTCCTTGGCATATTTTAAATCTGCAACTTTGTCCAAATCTGCATTATGGAGATTTTCGAGAATAATTCACTTTTCTTGAGAATTTAACTTCTTTTCTTTAGATGAAGGAAAATAATCATCTTATCCTTCACAAACCAAATTCCACAAGTTATATCCATAAGAAAATAACTTATACTTCACACTTTATTTCCATACCTTGAAATTTGGAGCAGTGCGAACCAGTATTCCTTCAGAATTCATTATGAAAAAAATGCAAGTTTCTCCAAAGAAACCCCAGATCTACTCTCCAACGATCAAGCTGGAACTAAGAGCCCTGCTCTGATACCGATTGTTGGAAACTAAATCACTACTGAGAGGGGGGTGAATCAATAGTGATGGCTTCTATATTAACTTTAAACTTTTTTCCACAATATCAAATAGCCATGCACATTCACAACATTAGCTTAATTGAATAAGAAAGAAGAAATAAACTCAAAGAATAATAACCATGAGAAATATCAAAACAAGCATGCACACATACGAACACAAGTATTTCTGGTGGAAACCTTTTCGAGAGAAAACCACCACTGTTGTTGTTGTCTTCTCTGAAACTCGATTAATTAAGCAATTTGTCTTTTACATAGTTAGCTGACTCCGGTAAGCTTGGAGACTCAACCTCATATACAATAGGCCAAGATCGATCGACTAGGAGACTCGATACTACTGATCATATTGGAAGACTTTGTTCTCACATGGATCTACAGACTACCATCTGCTGAAGCCCACCACGATCAATCGATCCTCCCCCAACTCCAATTGGACTATCCAACTCTGATTGGATGGAGAAACCATTCCTTTCACTGAAGCTTCAATATCACAACTCCTCTCTCATGAAGTTACTTCTCCTTGAAACTATGTACACCTCATTTCATAAATTTTTAGACTGGATCCAAGATGCTCTGCCCAATAAATTCATCTATGAAATCATGCTCTTAGTAATAAGACACCATTAATAAACTAAAAAAAATACCACCACAAACATGCTCTCAACACCAAAAAAATAATGGCTCACATCCATAAAAAACTATGGCCATCCAACATCATAATATTTTCTCCAATCCACCAAACAAAAACTCTAAGTTGAAAACTGAAGAACTACAAAATATACTGCAACACTACCATTTCCCTCACACACTGAGGCATCTATCCTCACAAATTTATCTAAAGCGTTATACTACTTCTATACATCCTTCTCACTCATACATACACACAACCACCCAACACTCAACTCCAAAAAATATGTATATAAAATGTCTTGGTCATAACTCATCTTGGGGCTGGGATCAAGAGTTTATGAAATTGAAAAAAGTAAGCCGCTAACATCACTACTTGTGAACTAAATGCATTCACACCTTTTGGAGGAATTAATCAACCATTTCTATACTTTCGGGATTCATATAGAGAACCCTGGGAATTTCCATGCAAAGTTTCATTCGACTTGCATGAGGAATGCAGAGAAATACTTGTGAAAATCCTCAGTTGCATGCATAAAAAAGGATAAAATTGACTAGAATCCTCCTTCACTCACACATGCCTATCTCCCATCATCTGCAGACTTTCAGTCGCTCTCATGAGCCTACAAGGGAGTGACTGAGGCATAGCATAAGGAAAAACCAATGAAGTTCAGTCATGAACCCCTACCAACTATTTGGTCACCTTCTCTAGCTCCTCTACAAACCTCCACACCTGTGCTAAGTCCAATAACACCTCTACAATTGGATCAAATAATTATACCAAGTGTCACTACCAAATTGGCCTAAACGGAAAACAAACAAGGTTAGCAATGGTGCCCACAAGTCCTCCACTTCTCTAAGAAAGTTCTGCTCAAGCTACAATACCTATGTTAGACCTATGTAGCACCTATACAACATCACCATCATCATGATTCCAACCAATCATTGCAATAAGCTGTCTACATGAGTATAAGCATGAAGACCTGAATGAATGCCTAGTTTCCAACTCACCTACAAGGCATGCTACAAGGTTGACATAAATTACAACACACACAAGTTGCAACTACACAAGCCATAATGCCAAAAAAACTAAGATAGTGAATAATTATTTGGAAGGATATATTCATTTCTTTGTATATGATAAACAAACACAATCATTCAAGTGGTTAAATCTAGTAGAATGGTGGTATAACACTTCCTACCATACCGCAAGAAAAATGACCCCATTTATGATACTTTATGGATATCATCCACCGTAAATCACGTCAACTCAAAGAGACAATCCTAAGTTCAAGAAGTGGAAGATAACATCAAGCATCAACAACAAGTTCTCCAACTCTTAAAGGAGAAATTGACTCTGGCACAAAATCAAATAAAATAATAAGAATATAGACTCACAATGAAAGAAATTTTGAATTGGGTGATTGGGTATTTTTACGGCTACAATTATAGAAAAATATATTGCTTAAGCAAGCTAAAAATGATAATAAATTATCACCCAATTATTATGGCCCTTGCAATGTGTTGCAAAAGAATGGTACTATGCCATACACATTGTAGTTGTCTTCATATTCATGAGTACACCTAGTTTTCCATATTTCATGCTTAAAGAAGTTTATAGGTGAACATCTCCAAGTTCAAACTATATTTCCAAAACTTGACGAGGAAGGAAAAAACATATTGGAGCCTAAAGAAATCATGGAATTAAAAACATTATAGCTATGTAATCGATAAATTTCAAAGTATCTTATTAAGTGGAAGAACTTACCTACTAAAGATTCCACATAGAAGGATGAGTATTTTATACAAAAGCATCCATAACTACTTAAGCATTGAGGACAACATTTTTTTCAATGAGGGGCATGTTAGGTCCCTATAATACTAGTGTAGACCCTATATTGTTATTGTTGTTCCCCATAGAAGCACACTATTGTTATTTTTGTGCCCTTACATTATTATTTTTATGTGAGACCTAATTATATTTTTATCCTTTTGACTCCTATATATACCAAGGAGGTATTTTCATTTGAATCATCCAAGAATTGTTCATTTATGTCATGTAAAAGGAGGTTTCCGCCTCGAAGTGGCTTATTTTCAAGTTGTTGATCTATCGTTTCTTATGTTTTTGTATTTTTTTTATTTGGATACATAACACATTGCATAGTACATGAAGAGTTTTGGGTTTAATATTATAGAATAAATTAAAGAGAATCTAAAGGAAGGGCATGAAAAGGAAGAAGTATCTAGCAAACCAAATGTCTCAAAAGAACCACATGTTGAAGAATAAAATAAATAATATGTAATAGCTAAGGTTACTATATATCTCCATTTGCACCACTCAGATAAAAACTAATAGTAATGACAAGGGCATGGGTATTAGAAAAATTACTATAAATCAACATGGAATCAGAAAGGAATTTGGCATGGATGCACAAGGAGGACTAAAATAAATGTATGTGAATATAAAATTCTTGTAGTGATGACATGGGTCCTGAGAGGAAGAAAAAATCAAGATTGAGGGAAAGCTATAGATGGAATGCATGTCCACATTTAACTAGGATGGATGAATATTTCTACATAGTAACAATTGGCCACATTACTTTGTTGGTCATATTATATGGCTTCTTCCCATGTTTTGAGGACAAACATGCTAAGTGTGGGTGGAATGCAATATGAATATGAAGGATATTATGGGGTACTTAGGAATGTACCTAAGGGGATAACGAATATAATATTTTCATTATACGTTAATCAAACCACTATGTAATCAAAAGAAAATCATGTAAAAATATAGTGTATTTGGTGTAAGATCTTCGGGATATTCATGAGAAAGTATAAATATATATGTGTATCATTGTATTGAAGGCGTGTTGAATTGTATTTCCTTTTTGCAAGCATCCCTTATGGAGTCATTCCCTCCATAAGAAATATTTGATCATGTTACCATACCTTAAGGGTTCTCTCAATATTATTATGCTATTTACAGTGAATGTTTTGGATACCTTTGGTGTTTTAGGGTTTATATTGAAAGTTTTATGGTGTATTCCCTCATATATATTTGAATTTTTACTACATGATAGGAGGTATTAAGTGAGAATATGTTTGGGATATTTATATTGATATGTATTCTCCCTATGTTAAATGAGTTTTGACGCTCTAACTTTTAATTGCTTCCTAAAATTCTATTCACCATCATATTATGTTCTCTAAAAACATGTCAAGGGTTGTCTTTGTTGAATTTATTTCCATAAACATGATTTGATGTAGGGCTAAATGAGGTTAGGATATATAGTATGTATCCTTTCAAGCCCTTTGATCCATTATATTATTATCTTTGAAGTAGCATACACCTATAGGCATTCAATATATTATGCCACCACAATCCTAGGTAAGGGAGCCAAATCATGTATCTAAACATGATTATTTGTACCCATTTATAAACCAACATTGAAGGAAACACCCTTGTATTTAATAAGAAAGAAAAATCCCCCCTACACAATATAATTCAGGATTTCCTTGGCTTGCTCTATTAAAGAATCTAAAAGAATTTGCTTAATCTTAAGAGATCCTATGTGCCTCATAAATTAATACCTTGGAGCCATCTTAATTCCATCACAAATAGATTCATTTTACAATAAACTTGTAAGGGAGAGAGAGTTTTCCCTTGAAAAGGGATAACATTTATACTAATCTAGATAACCTAGGAAACCGCACATGATTCAAGTTCCTTGTGATCAACTACAATTGATTATTTTTCATACCTTTAACAATCCTTCAATTAGATATCTCACCCCCAAAGGACCAATGATTTCCTCCAGATAAAATAAAATCTTCCCTCAACAATTCTTTTCAAAAGGACAAGAATGTTTTCTCCATCATTATTGCATACGACACATAAACTTGGCCATTTATAAACCTTATTTTGAAGAGATGACTATAAGAAGTTCCTACATTTAGATCTCAATATCAAAATACTTATAATAATATTGGAATCCATAACCTTTTAAGCCATCAAAACTATCAAGATTTAGTAAAAATGCTCTGGATTCTTGTCCAGTATAGAAATATAATTTTAAAGTAGCATGAGTACTTCCTTACCATTTTATATTAAAGTTTATAAATAGAATTTGGTCTTATTCGACGTTAACAAACAACAACATCATTAAATGAAGTGAATAGGATTAATTAAGATTCTAACAACACTAATTTTTTTCATAATCGAATGAGATAAAAAAAATCATATTAATCAAATAATTCCTCCTCTTATCCTTCCCAAAGGAATAACCAATTGATGAGACTAAACATTTTGTATTTTGAGTCATTTGTATATCAATGTCTACATCAAACTACTCAATTTTCAAGGAAAAAATATTTCTAGAATTTTTATGTGCATATTATTATCAACCTCTATTTGAATATAATCAATGAGGATTCATTATAGGTTCCTTATGCCATGTATGATCCAAAATAGATAATTATATTGTTTTTCATCCATCTTGATGATTTGGAGGAATCAACTCACAAGACCATTTTTATAGGTGGGAGCTAGTTTGGAAAATTGGGGTCTAAGACCTTTGGGGAGGATTTTGAGGCACAAAATGATGTTTTTTGGAAACTTTTCTACTTTATTAAAACACATTTTTTCATATGCTATAAATAGAGACCTTTCCAACTATGTAATAATCGCATCAATTAGAGTCTATTCATTCGATTGCATTTGTTCCATACATGAGAAAAAAATACCTAGAGAGATAGGAGATAGAGAAAACAAAGAGGATTTATGCACTATATTATACCACAAGCCACAAACCATACTTCTATGTACTTGCAACCATTTTCTATTCATAGAAAGAGAGCAAAGTGACCTCACCTTCCAACTAGATTTTCAGTGGAAAGGTTTTGCCATGTCATATCCTATCTCAATCATGGTTTGTAAGTTTTTGTTTCACTATTATCTATTTTCTACACAATTTTAATTTTCATCCATACACAATTACTTGTAATATACAGTTCTATAAATCTGAATAAAAATAAAACCCTAATAATCTAGATTTCTAGTTTCTAAATATAATTTAGGTTGTAGTGAACTACCCAATAAAATATCCATAATAGTTTATGGATCATATTAGTATCCTAATAAATTTCTTAGATATATTTTAAATATTTACAAAAAAGGAAAATTCTCCCTTAAAAAATTTATACTAAAAAAAATTTTGTGTATATTTTTACATATTTACATATTTTGAAATATTCTCATCTATCAAGAAGCTCAACCCTCTCTTCGTCCTTCGCTCTTTGAAGCTCAAGCCCCTCTTCATCCTTCGATTCTTGAGTACGCTTTAGTCCAACTCCTTATTCTTCTAGTTTTGTATACTGTATAAAAGTTGGTTTTGTAATACCAACCTTCATGTTTCTGAAGTCTTTGGCTGTTGTCAGTACCCTGCGTATTAACTCTACCGTTTTTGGTTTTTCTTTTAATAATGTTTAAAAATTTTCACGCCCATTTTGTATGATTAGTACCCTTACCTTCAATGGTTGAATAACCAATTTCTAAGACGATGACCATATAATGTGTATCTCTTCATTTTAAAATTATAAATTAGGTTAAAATATAAAACTAATTAATATTCAGATATAAAATTAAATCGAAGTCCACACCACTAATATTTCAATAAATTAAAATTTTAAAATAATGTAATATTTTAATATTATATTTACTAAAATATATTATATATAGTTTTAACAAATTCATAAATTAAATATTGAAATTAGTTTTTATTTACTTTATATAGTTTAGTATAAGAGAAATGTGTATTTTTTTGGTGCTTAATTTTTAATTGTTATATAATTTTTTTAAATAAAAATAAATATTTTCTAAATAAAAATTAATATTAGTATGTTTGGTTAGTTTTAATTAAAAATATTATAAAATATCAATAATCTTACATTTACTGTACTCACTTAATCAGTTGTTGACATTACCATCAAGTTTGAAATAAAATTTGTAGAAATATGCTACTCTCACTCTTAACCATAAATAAAAAAAATTGATATTAATGTGAAGTAAAATACTTTTATATAAATTTTAGAGAAAAATAGCATATTAAAAAAAAAAACTATTATATGAGATTATTTAGACTTTCAAAAAAAATTAATAAATGATATTAATAAATTATTTAAGTTATCTGAATACAAACTTTATATATAAGTATGGATAAAGAGAAAAAAACATACTTTGATGTTAAGCATAATAAAGTATTTAAGTGTTCAAAAATAAAGATGTAATTGAAAATGAAAAAAAAGAAAAAAGAAAAAAGTATAATAAATGTAGATGTGTAATTTATTTAATTTTTAATATAAAATTAATATGTAATATTTAAATAATAAAAATTTAATGTGTGTCCTAAATAAAATATTCTAATATATAGGATTGAACAATATTGTATTGTATTTAAAAATACACTAATAAGGGGAAAAAAAATAAACCAATGTTATCTATAAATATAATATTTTGATGCCTATGCTTGATAAGATATTTCAATGTCAACCATGTATATATTTTAAAAAAATAATATATTATCTAAAGTAATTAAAGAAATAAATTGTTTCCATTTTTTTGGTATTTTTTCAAGAATAATTTTCTAATATGTTTATCTAAAACACATCAAAAATTTACTAGAATTGCAGATTTAGACTGTAATTTACACAATCTAAGTTTCTAATAGGACTTTGAAGGTTGAATCCATTTTTGAATTTAAAAATGCAATTTAAATAATGAAAGATTAGACACAATGTGTGTATCATAACCATGAATCTATCAAATGATAAAAGAAACCAAATTTTAGAGGTGCAAACCTCTTTTGAATTTTTACACTCGAAAAATGACATACACTTGGGAAATTTTAACATTTTTACACTTACTAAATCCATAATTAAAATAGATCTATACAAACAATTTAAATAAATATTAAAATAAAATATCTTTCTTAATTTCTAATTTATTTATATAAAAATCACAAAATTAAATTAATTCTTCCTTCATTTTAAACTCAAACCAACATAAACCATTAAACAAATTAAAAATTTAATTATATTAAAAAGGCTAAAATCTAAATATTCTTGAAATTTAACAATTTTATGTTTTTATATTACAATTTATTCTATTTTTATGTGTATAAACGAATTTAAAATCTTAAATAAAAGATTTTCTTAAATTCTAATTTATTTATATAAAAATTGTAAAATTAAATTAGTTCTTCTTTTATTTTAAACTCCAACAAACATACAACATTAAACAAATTAAAAAGAAAAAATGTAATTATATTAAAATGATTAAAATCTAAATATTCTTGTTTTATGTTTTTTTTTACAATATTATTTAATCTATTTTTATATGCATAAATGAATTTAAAATCTTAAATAAAATATTTTCTTAAATTCTAATTTATTTATATAAAAATCATAAAGTTAAATTAGTTCTTCCTTTATTTTAAACTATAGCAAACATAAACCATTAAATAAATTAAACAAAATAAAATTGTAATCATATTAAACAAATAAAAAAAATAAAATTGTAATTATATTAAAATGGCTAAAATCTAAATATTCTTGAAATTTAATTGTTTTATATTTTTTTTATTACAATATTGGTTTAATATATTTTTATATGTATAAATGAATTTAAAATTTTGAAAAAGGTGAAAACATTGTTTTTGGGCAATCTAATATTCTCAAGATATTGTAATGTCTTTAATATAATTTATTAAAATCAATCATACATAATATTCATTCAATTGAAAAAATAATAAATTAATTCAATAAAATCATATATAGATATATATATCAAATAGAAAAAAAATAAAATGGTAAATTAAAATTTAGATGTATTTTATTATATATATTAAAAGAATAATTTATATTCATAATCATTATATCTGAAAATTTTATATTAAAATTTAATTAATAAGAATATAAGAACTTAATGTTTATTTCATATATGATAAGTAAACGAAAGAAATTACAAAATTAGTTAAAGAAAAATTCTTAATTGGGAATGGCACAAGGATGCTCATTGTTCACTTGATTATTGGAAGATAAAAGAGGAGATTATTTTGGAGAAGACGGATAATATTAAAAATACTATGACGTCCAAATTTAAGGATAAGTTTTGGGATGATAAAGGATTTTATTGGGAAAAGGGAACTAAGATATTATGAGGAGATAATCAACCTCTCACTCTTGTTAACCAAGATTATATTTATGTCTTGAATAGTACTAATAAAGAAAATGAACGTTTCAAAAATAAGAAATAATTTTGATGAGTTTACAAGTGAAACAGGGAGAGAATACTTTTGCATGAAAGAATCGATCACCTATGCGATAGTAAGAGGTTGAAGATGAAGAACACTTTCTCTTGGATTGCCTCGCTCTTGCTCACATCCTTTATCAGCATTTGCCACACCAACAAACTTATTGACTTGTTAAGTGACCAAAATTATAGCGATCTAGGAACAATTATTTCCCTTCTTTTTTGTCATAGGAATAAGATATTAAACAGTCTCAATTAATTTCTTATTTAATTAGTCTCTTATCTTAAGATCTAATAGACCACATTGGTTTTAGTGAAAGTTAATTATTTCTAAAATTAAAAAAAAAAAAAAACACTATATTTTTAACTTTAAATAAACATAATCATTATCAACAAAATAAAAAATAAAAATATTTCTATATTTTTAAGCTTTAAATAATCAAATATACACACTTTTACTTAAAAAAAATATTATTTAATAAAATAAAATAAAAATAAAAATACAATATTCTAGATTTAACGATTCAAATAATTATTTCAATCAAATTTTAAATAAAAACTTGTTAAATTTTCCAAATCCATCTCTCAAACTCACTCTATCTACAACGAAGTCAAGTATCAAATAGAACCCATAGCACTGAACATGACAATACTCAAACATAATCCAGCTGCTTTGAAAGTGAAATTAGTCACTATCTGCCTTGCACTAAAGAGGGCGACATTTAACAAAATCGGATCGAGGTAAATTATGAAACGGCATGTGGACGACCATCAATCCCTGCTTTGGACTAAAGAGGACGATCTTTCAGAAAATCGGATCGAGAAGTAAATTATAAGGTGGCGTACAAAGGACCAACAACCACCTTTACCGCATTGACAGTGAAATTAGTTACCATGTGTCTTTCACTAAAGAAGGCAATCTTTAAGAAAATCTGGTCGAAAGTAATTTGTAAATTTTCAATTTTGTTTGGTTCAGATTGTCCAAAACATTTGTTCTCACGACTTGGAATTTCCTCAGTTTTTGTTTCGGAACAAATTTGTGATAAGTTCTCGACTGTAGTAAATTTGGTAAGCTTTTGAGTAAGTATGGGCTGTAAAAAATTATTGTTAATCAACTTCCATTTGAGAATGGAATAAGGTGGTGTAGATTGGATTATCTTTTATATATATATATATATATATATATATTATTTGTTTGATTTGTTTAATTAAAATATAATAAAATATCAATAATTTTATTTTAATGTTTATACTAAAAAAATATGGTAAAAATATTTGTCTCACAATTATTTATAAATAAAATATTTCAATGTTTATATGAAACAATATAATCTTATATAAATTTATAGAGAATATAGTAGTTAAAATGTAACTATATACATTATATAAACAATTGAAAACAAATGGTCTTTCTATATTCAGAGAATGAAATTTAATAGAAAAAAAAATTTATTTCAATTTTAATCTATAAATATATTTTTTACTTCAAAAAAATTAATTATTCTAAACTCTAACTAAATCCATAATTAAAATAAATCTATGCTAATCATATTTCCCATTAAATCTTAGGGTTCACCATATTTCTAATTATATTTTTTTAGGGTTATGTGGTTCACTGTTTATGGATATAGAATCGTTCTGTCGTTAAGAAGTGTTTACCGGTGGCAAGATAAATGGTTTTGCTATGATGACTGCACATTTGCACTAGCCGATAAATTTGGATATTTGAGGTTTCTGTTTTTCTCACGGCACTACTATTTGAGGATAATTTTTGCTTCAAGAATCCCTGACTTAGATTCTGGGGCCACACCAGCTCAACGGCCTAACACTCTTCAGGGCCAAGCATAGCGTGCTTTCGATATATATACAGCCATTGCAGTTTTGTTTTATATATATATAGCTTAACGCATTCACACTATTCACGGGCGAATCTTACCGTGCGCCGTCATTGCAGTTTCGTTTTTGTTTCGACCATTCTTATCTCCGGGATTAGTGGGGCCTAGACTTCTGGTAAGATCATCTATGTTGTTAATAGATAAAAAAGCATTTAATAAGAAATCATTCAGGATTTAGAGTGGGCCTAGACTTTTGGTAAGCTCATCTATTTTGTTAAGAGATTAAAAAACATTCAATAAGAAATCATTCAGGATTTTAAAAAGAGTTGGTTTTTTCAATTTTTTGGAATTTCCAGTATTTAAATTTGGTAGAAAAAAATGAGGTGAAATTTAAATTGGGTTTTTCATTGTATATATGGATTCAACACCCATAAAAACTTTTAGGGTGCTTTGACTGCCTAGGGTTACCCATCAAACTTGTGATTTCACTAAATTTTTGCTGCATTTTAGAGAAATTAGACTAAAAAACGCACCAGAAAAAACTTCAAAAAAATCACACTAAAAACAACTCCATTTTAAACACCACAGCGCTTTTCTAGTGTTGTTATAAATTTTTTTGTTTTTCCAAGCATCTTATGGGTCCGAACAGAGGATTGGGCTTTTATGATCCGGGTGAATAAGGATATCAATAAGATCATAACAATTTTAGTAAGTACACAAGTTTAAATGTATTTATATAGCATAATTTAATGTTTTATGTTATGGTTTATGATTTTTTTATTTATTGAATTTGTATATTTAAATGTGCATATTTGAATGGTTAAATATTTATAATTTTAATAATATAATATGAAATAGAGTTTTGTGGATTTTAATTTAATTATCAATAATTAGTAAGAAAATGATAAAGTTTAACTTTCAAAGAATATTCTAGAATATATTTTTATAGTAGTCACAAATCAAAGTTGAGATTTACCTTAAAAGTGCTCAGTTTCAATATTACCATAAGGATGTCAAGTCTCAGTAGCACAATCTATTGAGAATGATTCTCCTTAGCAAGGCCACCCACAATCAAACTTCAAGGAGGTTGTTGTGCCCATGCTAGGGGGAGGAGACTCACTAAAATCCAGTAAGCTTTGTGATGGTGTGGCCAAGGCCGGGTGCAATCCCTGGGTGACTTTGACGGCTTAGATACTGATGGTGTGGCCAAGGTCGGGTGCAATCCCCGGGTGACTTTGATGGCTTAGATACCCTTGGGCAGTGCTTTCTCAAGCCATAGGTCTAATCTAGAAGAACACAGAGGACTTGACAAACACAAAATATTATCATAAGGATAACAAGTATTGGTTTTAAATGCATTCATATAGTATTTTCTTTTATTTAATATAATTTTCTAGTCAATTTTATTGCAATTGTATATTTAAATTGTTAAATATGTATAATTTAAATGATTTATTTTGAATAAATTTATAATCTTTTTAATTTAATTATCAACAATTATTGTCGGGCAGATAAATCATTCGTGCGGACAAGACCGATCTCCCTAGTATCTATGGATATCTAGCGACAAGCAAGACAAACAAATTCTATCTTTCTCTAAATATTGCAATTTATAAATAAAATCCAATAGATGTTTTAGACCCTACCTCAAGTCCAATGCTAGTTTGTGGAAGCCACGCTCCCTTCGTCCCTTTTAAAGAACCTGCAAACAACCTAGGAGCGAACTTGCCACCTCAAGATTCCTTCTAGAAGCATCCAGAATTAATCCAAAGTGAGTTTTTAATAATAAACTTGCGCCTTTTTGACTTTTGCAGGGGTCCGCACCCATTGCTTTAGAGACAGAGCAGGCAGGTTTGCAGAGAACATGACCAAGGGGTGTGGGACCATAGGTAATGCTAAGAGAAAGTGCGGAACCAGAGTTTTAGAGATTTTCAAGGACTTTCTCTCATTTTTAAGGCTTTGACATGAAGAGCTGAGGTTTAAGACTTGCATAGGAGGATAGTATGAGTGGTGATAGACTCACATTGACTGCAGAAAGTCATGGTGACAATATTTTGTGTAACAATTATGAGTCCACACCACTGATTTAACCTCCACTAAATATTTTAGAACATTTTCAATAGTAGAAGTATGGCCGTTTGGGCATGTCATATTAACAAGTCATGGTGTTGGGTCATAATATTGTAACAAAGTTTTTTTTTATAGATTAAAAGTTTCTCTCATTAAGGGGAGTGAGTATTCAAGGTTAAGAATCTTGTTACATGTTTTATTAAAAAATTTGTTACATGTTTTATTAATAATGTAATTGTTTACCTTAGAAAAGATATGAAAAGCTATACAGAATCCACCTTTCGGTAACTAAAGAAACCTTAGCCACTGTCAAAACATGTTGTGTACAGATTTTGTTGTTAGACACCGTCGGTGTATTAAATGTGAAGCCGAATTCAAGGATGACATTGTCAACTTCTCACCCACTTCGCCATCGACAATCGACAACCAATGACATTGCCTATAGCCGAACCTACCACACCACCCATTTGAATATATGGAAATCACATGAATTTCACATGTAGATAATTCTAGATCAGCTATGTCCTCATCTATAAATTTGTATCTCTCTCTGCCTGAGTAATCCAAGCAAGACAAGGCCCTCTCATCTAATAAAAGTTTGTGATTTCTCCTAGTTTTTATGATCAGTTTCTCTTGTCTCTGAATTTGTGAAGTCTTGTGTTTTGTTTGTGCTCCTCTACACTCCTTTGATCCCATCAACTGGTATCAAAGCCTGGTTTGTGAGGTCTGCATTGAATTATGTTTTTCTGTGAACATTTTTGGAGCTTGTTATGTGCAAGTGATGATGGAATTGAGTAACTAGTAGAGCATTGAGGGAGCCTGTAGGATGTGCATTCTAAATTTTGTGGAAGAATGTTGAGTAGCAGAGTTATCGTAGCATAGTGGAAGGCATGGCTTTGGTGATTGAGTTCTTGGTAAGAGTAGAAGTACAAAGGTCAGAAAAATGCCCAGATTGAAGGTCATGAAAAATGACTGAAGTGGAGGTCCTTCTGTCACATACATGACAATGGAAGCTGGATAGTTAATTTTTCAACAACAATGGTTTTGAATTCCAACTTAGTGACTTTCATGCTTTTGACTTTGTCATAAGTTCTCTTTTCACATTTTAATAAGGAAGTGGATACATTTGATTAAAAGGTGAAATCCATTCTTTATTTGTTTTATAATTAAATATTATGAAACATATATAATTATATATATGGTCAATTTCTTAAGTTTGGATATTAAATTTTTAAAGGAGATTCATTTTGGCTTTTCGACTTAAAAGTTGGTAAAGTTTTAATAATTAAACATTTACTTTGAAAGTGGCTACTTTATCTTTTGGGGTTTGAATTTTATTGAGAATGGAGACAACAACAGTAACTAACATGGAGAAGTTGAGTGGGGCTAATTTTTCCCTATGGTAATCATAGATGGAGGATATAATGATTTAAAGGATCAATATTTACTGATTGAGGGAACAACAAAGTAGCCCTCATCGATGACGGGTGAAGAGTGGAATAAGTAGATGGAAAGGTGATTGCAACAATCTGCCAATATCTAGCAAAGAATGGGTATTTCAATGTGTCTGAAGAAAGGACAATGGAAGGATTATGGAAGAAGCTCCATGATCTATATGAGAAGAACCTTACATTAAACAAATTGTTCTTGATGAAGAAGCTTTATAATCTCAAGATGAAGGAGGGTGCTTCAATTGTTGATCACTTGAATGCATTCAATATTATTACTAGTTAGCTTGCCGCTGTAAAAATCATTCTACATGATGAAATTAGAGCTATTTTATTAATGTGTTCTATGCCAGACGACTCAGAAAATTTAATTTTTTCTATGAGCACTTCAACACCTATAGGAACCCTGAAGTTTGATATTGTTAGCAATAGTTTAATGAATGGGGAGCTAGGATGCAAGTCAATTGCAGAAAACTAGGGAGGAGAAGCTCTAGCCTTGTTGTTCATGGTAGAAGAATTGATCGAGGCTGACAAGGGCATTCAAGATTGATAGGTTGATCGAAATCAAGGAGGGGTAGGATCATCTACTTTCATTGTGGTAAACTCAAGCACATGAAGAAAGAGTGTTGAGTCTATAAGAAAGGAGAAAAGGATCATAAACTGTCTACTGCAAATCACAAGTCATCTAGGACAAATGAAGGTGAGACTACTATTGTAGTCACAGATAGTGATGTGTTGTGTATTGTTTCAATAGAGGATGCATGTTTGTAAACATCTATCAATAGCTTTGATTTTATCCTTGACTCTGGGGTATCTCAGCATGTAATGCCATCCAAAGATAGTTTTGTTGCATATAATCCTAGTGAGTATGGTAGAGTGCATTTGGGGAATAATCATTTTTGTAGTGTTGTTGGAGTGCGAGGTGTCGAGATCAAGGTGAAGGATGGACAAGATATATATTGTTGAAATAGGTTAGGAATGTACAGGAAATGCACATGAGTTTTATCTCTATGGTACTGCTAGATTATGAAGGTTATCCATCAGATTTGGAAAAGAAGGCTGGAAAATTAGCAAAGGATCATTTCTCATGGCCAGAGAACCCAAGATAGGAACATTATATAAATTGAAGAAAATGATAGGAAAATAAAATTTGGCTTCTATCACAAAATAAAAAAATTCAGCAGATTTGTGGCATAACTGCTTGGGTCACATGAGCAAGAAAGGCTTAAAAATCTTTGTTGGTAAAAATTTACTACCAGGTTTGAAATCCTATAATCTTGATCTTTTTGAACATTGTATACATGGTAGACAAAGAAGGGTTTTATTCCATAAAGGTGTCCATGAAAGAAAGAAGAAATTGTTATAATTGATACACTCATATGTGTTTAGTCTTCTTAACATAAAGTCTAGGAGGAGCATCATATTTTGTAACATTTATAGATGATACGTAAAGGAAGGTTTGGGCCTAACCTATGAAAAGTAAAAGTGAAATGTTTGAAATATTTCAAAAATTCCATCTTGTTGTTGAAAGAGAGACTATGAAATTGCTCAAGTGTCTAATAATAAATAATGGCGGAGAATATTGCTCAAAACCATTCAAGGAATATTGTAATAAGTTTGGCATAAAGCATGAGAATATTATGCCTAGTACTCCTCAACAGAATGGTGTTGAAGAAATGACAAATCAAACCATTATCGATAATGTGAGGAGTATGTTGTAAAATTCTCATTGGAAAATCATTTTTGGGCAGAGGTTGTAAGGACAATTGCTATCTTATAAATCGATCTCCAACTACAACCTTGAATGGTGACATCCCTGAAGAACTTTGGAGTGGTAAGAAGTTGAATTATTCTCATTTGAAAATATTTGGGTGTGAAGAATTTGTACATATTCTGAAAGAAAATAGAGCTAAGCTAGATGAAAAATCTATGAAATACATTTTTCTCGGATATGCAGATGAAGAATTTGGTTATTGTTTATGGGATCTAATCAAACATAAAATTATTATAAGCAAGGCTATTATATTTAATGAGTTAGATATGCTTAAGAGGTCTTTAGGTGAGGTGGAGGTCAAGAAAGATATTGAAAGGTTTAAAGAGCAGAAGGAAAACAACCCACCAATGCAAGAAAATGGACAAAAAATTCAAGAGGAGGAAGGACAACAAGTGGAAAGTGATGAACATCAAGAAGAAGGAACCTTGCAGGAACCTTTATAGGAGATACAATCTAATAATGCATCACTGCTGTTGGTTTGTAGATCTCCTAGGCCTCATAAGCATTCACAAAGGTATCCTCCTTAAAACTATATACTATTGACTGATGAAGGTGAGTCTAATTATTTTCAAGAGGCTTGTATAGTTGAGCACAATAAATAATGGAAGAAAGCAATGGAGGAAGAAATGAACTCGTTGCTAGAAAGAGTTTGTAAAGATCCCAAAGGGTAGAAAGACACTATAAAACAAATGGGTGTACATTATTAAGCATGAAGATGATGGAAAGAAGGAGAGGTATAAAGTAAGGCTGGTGGTGAAAGGATTTTCCCAAAAAGAAGGTATTGACTTCACTGAACTTGTTTCACCTGTTGTTAAAATCTCATCCATTTCAGTCATTCTTGGTCATGTTGTTGCTTTAGACTTAGAATGTGAATATTTAGATGTAAAAGAAGCCTTCCTTCATGGTGAATTAGAGGAAGAAATTTATATGGATCAACCAGAAGGCTTCATAGAAAAATGAAAACAAGACCTAGTTTGCAAGTTGAAGAAGAATCTCTATGGGTTGAAACAGGCACCTTGACAATGGTACACGAAATTTGATTCATTCATGTTGGAACATGGTTTTCATATGTTGGAAGCTAACCATTGTGTCTATATCAACATGTGTTATCAAGGAAACTATATCATATTATTGTTATATGTGGATGACATGTTAATTGTTGGACATGATAAGAATATGATCAATAGGTTGAAGAAAGATTTGGGCAGTAAATTTGCAATGATTTAGGTACATCACAATAGATATTGGGTAAGAGGATCATGAGTGACAGGAAAAACAAAAGGTTATGGTTTTCATAAGAAAAATATATCAAGAAGGTGCTTGTGAGGTTTAACATGAAGGATTCCAAGCTAGTTGTTACACCCTGTTAACACCCAGGTTGTTCCCTATGACTCCCAAGGGAATACGGCCGGGGTAACCACTAACCAATCTTTGGATTACAGCTTCTAGCCAAGCTGTAATCAGAGAGGGCTCTCTCTTTAAGGTTTAGCTCTGTTTATGTATAAGTTTTAGGCTAGCTATGATGTTCAAGATTTGTTTTTGTATTTGGTTGGAGAATATTTCAGTCAGGATATGTATGCTCTCACTAGAATGTTATATGTCATTGGGCAATGGAGTCAGTGGTCCTTTAGTTGTTTGAGGTGCTGTGTAATACAGTAGTGATGCTGCAGAGCCAGATTAGTGTCTGAGGAACAACGTTTATAATAGTGATTGAGTGGGGTGTGTCCAGTTTATGCAAGGCAATTAAGAATCTTGCAGTAAACCGCTAAAGAAAGACAGAGAGAATGTTATTCTAGAAGCAATGAAGAATTTCTAGGTAACATTCAGACATATAGAATTAATAGACACATGAGCAATTAAGAATTCATGTCCATGGTTAATCCTGAAGACAAACATTTACAGCAGTAAAAATTGAGTACAAGGTGTAATAAGACAAATCCTGCACTATTCTTTTTCTTTACTGCTAGTTTAGTGCAACATAAGTTTGATTTGATAAACATAAGAAAACAATAATAGAGATTGAGGAAAACTTGTTATTTCATCAGACAACACAGGAATTCTGCATCAGCACACAGGTCATCAGCAAGACATCAAACTTTCAGGAAATCACTGAGCTGATCCAGCCCTCTGTATTAAATGATTCTGAAAGTGTACAATACATTTGCCTCATAGAGAAAATTACCAACCCCTTATACGTTACTAAGGGGGGTATATATACAAAATTTACATGAAAAATATCAGAGAATGAGTTAATGTCTCACTTATGATATGCCAACTCCTGGAGCGTAATAGCTTAGGGAGTGAATGCCGCAATAACTCTTTAGTGCCTTTTGCTATCAAAAATGGTCAGAAGAGATTGGCTTTATGGCTGTTGGAGTCGGCTGAGGATGCGCTGTCCAAAACTTGCATAATTTTTATCCTTTAGGCTAGCTGTCGTTGTTCCATGTGCTGAGTCACCTTTTATCCGCCTTTAATGCTGACTTTGTCATGATGTTTGCTTTGTAGTGACCTGGAGCTGGCAGTGGCCGAACAACTGAGGCTATCATGGCAGAATTTGAAGCATTGCTTGCCACCAGTCCTCGTTAGGCATTTGATGTCTCCGCATCTTTATCAAGGTCTCCTCGGCCTCTGTATATCTATAAAAGTTAGGAGGGGTTTCAAAAAGATGATTTACCTCATTCTCAATGAAGAACAGGCCTTCAAGTTTGTCATATAAGCTTTGTCCTGTGGGAGGTCCTATTTGTTCTGATGTACTGCCAGATGCAGTGATCTGATTTTCAATGTAGGTTGCCATTCTGTTGGCAAATTGATCTCAGGAGATCAGTCTTCCTGCACCGCTTAGGAGGCTGGGCAGGCCTTTTGCTTGCAGCACTGCCATCTTAACTTTGTATTCCTCCACATCAGCTTGTATCTCATAGCACTTCCTCTCCACAGTTTGTACATAGTTCCTGAGAGTCAGTACCTTCTTGGCAGTGAGGACGGCCTCTGTTCTGTTGGGAATGCCTATAGCTGCCAATTCCTCCCTTTCTTGCCTGTTCAGGAAGTCTATCATTCTGTTGGCCTGTTCAGGTCTGTCTCCCAGTAATGTTTTGGCCTTATGGATTTCTGCTTGTGCTTGGCCCATCAAGTCCATTTGCTCATGAATTGTTTTGATTGACCTCCATTGTTGAGTGATGGATTGGCCAATTTTGGCCCATAGGATCCTTTTTATGTCGGCCATGGCAGTCTCTAGATTCAACTCTTTCTCTAAGGCCTTTATCTTGTCTTTTAGGGCCTTTATTTCTTTGCCCTGCTCTGCTACAGTTACTTTTGATTTGTCATACTTGGCATCCAGTTCTGCCAATTTTTCCTTGGCCTTCTTTATTACATTTGCCTGGAGCTCCATTGCCTTGATGGCCTTTGTCAATTCTTCTACACTTGTGCTGGCATCTGGAGCTATTGTTGTTCCTGCTGCTTCTGTTGCGGGGGCCACTGCTGCCTCTGTAGTTGGTGTTGTTGTTGAAGTAGTTGGAGGAGCTTGGGATGTGGATTCTCCCTGTTTGTCTTGTAATGTCCCTTCAAGCTCTTTCTCCAAGTCAAGGACCCTCTGGTTTAGCTGCATTATGAGGTCCAGCTGGTCATTGATCTTCTTTTCTTTCTGTAGCTCTGCTGTCTGAGGATGCTCTGTAGGCTGCAATTTTAACCTCTTTTTTAAGGCATTGAGGTCATCCTCCTTTTTCTTCATAAGGGCCCTTACACCCTTTGGATCCTTAGGATCATGCCCTAGGTCAACAATACTGTCCTCAAGTGACTTTATTCTGTTATCTTTGGCTAGGGAGGACATTCTCTCAAAATCCAACTGAGTGTTGGTATTTTTGAGTGACTCTTTCAGTTCATGGGCCATGGTTGCCTTCTCCACCAAGGTTGCATAGACCATTTCTCCAGTCTGTTTATGGAGTTCAATCTGGTCCATGGGATGTATGTCTCTGGCTAGGACCTCCACCCTTGTCTTCACATAATCTGCTGTTGATTTTGGATGGGGCACTTTAGGCTTGAAATGGCTGAGGAGCATTTTCTCCTCTTGAATGTCATATACTGACATTAGCCTTTCCTTTTGGGCTGGTGTTGCATCCAGAAATTGTTTATAGACCTCTACCCTCAGCAGATCATTCTGAGCCTTTATTTGTTTGAAAGAAGCCTTAGTGCTCTTGGGCTTCTTGCTCTGCTGGGAAGAGGAGGACACCTCCAAACCAAGTTGTAAGCCTTGCTCCTGCTGAAAGGAGCTTGTACGTGTATGCTGAATGCCCTCCCTGTCTTTCCTTGCACTGTCCAAGACATCTTCAGTGATGTCTTCTACCTCTGGGGAGTCTGCTCTTTGCCTTTTGGCTTCTGGTTGCTGGGAGGATCCACTAAGAGGAGTGGACTCTTCTCTATCTCTTTTTGTACCCCTTTCCTCATGTGCTGGGGTCTGCAAAATTGGGGCAGTCAATGGGTCAGTTTGTGGGGGTCGAATTTGCATTTTTGGAGCTGCTGGTAGCTCAGTCTGTGGTAGGACAGTTTTCCCTTGCTGCTGTTCTGGTAGCTGCTCATGTTGTTGCTCACCTGAAGGGGCAGGATTTTCTTTCACTGTTTCTTCTTCAGCACCCATTATCCCTTTCCCCTCATCTGTAGCCGGTGCTGATGTAGAGGGTGCCTGTGTGGCTGGTGCAGTCCTTGTGGCCGAGGTCCCTTCTCCTGCTGAGTGAGGCCGTTTGAAGGGTACCTGTTGCACAGAATCTAGGTCAAGAGTCTTTTCAAGTTCCTTGACATTCTTCAGCATTGTCTCTTCTTCAGTTAGTTTTTCAATTAAAGTATCTTGCTGCCATTCTTGCTAGTTGGCATATTTTTCAATGTGGGGATATTTGCAATGCTTATAGCCTATTAGCCTGTACTTGACTCTCCTAGCAGTGATGAAGCCTTCAGGGTCATAAGGAACCCACCGAAAACTATATGATAGCTTGTATTTGTCTTTGAGGATGAGGTCAACATCTTCCCATCCTTCTTTTTTATTCATGATGAAGGGGCCCAAGTGATGTTTGAACTTGAGATGGGCTTTCTTTCTGGAGCTGTGGAAATGGGTGAGGTCAGACTGAATCAACTACCTATAATATTCCAAGGCAAATATCCTCATGGGCACATACTTTGGGAGTCTGTAAGGACAGAGCTCACAGCCATAGACTCTGATGACTGTGTGATCCTCATATAGGTACCAATCACCTATTTTATACTTCTTGGAAAGCTGCAGAGCTTTCTGTATCTCGGTTGATATTCTGGGAGGAGGGGACCTCATCAATAGGCAAGACACAGGGTATACAAATTGGTCAATAAATTCACAATAGGAGTAGGGTGAATTTGAGACATTGTGATAGACAGATGTCTAGAAGATCACCGATCTTCTTTCTCCTCTATAATCCAGCTTTTTGATGTAGCAAGGAAAAATCTCAGACCGATAATATATGAATAGGTGGTAAATATAGGCTGAGTACTTGAAGACACCCTGTCTGTCCACTTTGCTCAATTGATCATGAATCTTGTTAGCAATGAACTTGGCAAAGTTATATTTGCGGGCAGGGGGTTGGCCTGGGCTGTAAACAGCTAGCAACACCAGCATTGTTGCATCCACATGCTCACTGGTTCTGTATCCCAACACATAGGCAATCATGTCTAGCAACAGTCTGCCCACCTCAGTGAAAAAGACATCCATGTAGGGAGGTGGCCCTGCAGGCTGGCATTCAGGTCTCACAAATGTCCTGGTGACCTTCTGAATCTCCTCACTAGTCATCTTGGCACCAGTGTCCAACAGATAATTCATGGAAAATGGGAACAACAGCTCAGTTTGATCAAAGTGGAGCATTTTATTGATGGTTTCAGGATTGATGTGAAAGAGGATGCTCCCAGATGGAGACTTAATAGCTCTTTGCTGCACATCATAGTTTTCAGCACAAAGGCGAATGACCTCAGGGAAAACATTGACAGAGGGGAGACAGTAGTATGGAAGATTTGATTCCCATATCCCATATGTGTCCTTGCCATTTAAATAGTCCTCTCTTAACTGCCTATAGGTCTGCAAGAAGTCCCTATTGCCCACAAAGTCTTCAATGAGATAGTCTCTGTCAGCAAGAGGCAAGGACTCCAGGTCTTTGTTTGGTGGATTTAGTGGAGCAACACTGAGGGCTGAGGGTGCAGGGGCAGCCATTGTATAACCTGATTTTTAACAAGGTGAGTGCAATGGTTTGCAAGGTTGCTCAGAGCTTAAGTGATAGGCTCACTGGAGACAATGCTTGAAATCTTCTTCACAGTGGAAAAGGCAGGCTTGGCAAGCTTGCTTCTGCAGTTTTTAGTAAATTCACAGGGATTGTGAATTGCTAGGGGTAAATTGCAGAGGGTATGTGAGGTCTACTTAGGAAAGCAGCTGCAGCTGGTCTACACCCGGCAAAAGGGAACAATGTCGGGCCCCTCGAGGACAAATTTAGAATTTTGGTCCGCGTTTTAACTGTTTTAGTGTTGAATTATGGTTCTGGGGTAATGCAGGTTACCTTAGCTCACTTTTAGGTAGTAGACAGAGCTTGTATGGAATTTGACAAGTGCTTTAATGGTGAATTTACAGAGAAATGGTATGCATGGGCCAAATGGAAGAATTACGGTGAATACCTGGATAAAAACGCTTGAAAAGCCTGCGGGCCGAACTGTGGAGGCACAAGGTAGCTGAGTTGATAAGCTCGGGCGGCACAAATTCGAATTTTGGAGGTTCAGGAACAATCTGGCGCGGAAGCAGCAACAAGAGCTCTGTGTATTTTCGCTCGAAAATGACACAAAACGGCTATTTCGGGCGTTAATAACGGCAATTTTGGCAAAAATGGGTTATTGGCGCTTTTCCGCCAATGACGTCAGCATGACGTCACGGCGGGCCCGGGTACGGAGGTGACGTGGACGGTGAGGTGGCAGCCAGAGTGGCAGACGTGGTGGCAGGGGAATGCGGTGGCAGACAGATGTGGTGGCCGACCACGTGGAGGGCCACGGGCGCGGGGGCGGGAGATGGTCCGACGTCATGATGACGTGTAGGTGACGTAGGAGGGAAGGCGGTAACGGGGATGGTGGTAAGCGGTTTCCCCGCACCACCTTTGGGCAAAGGCGGTATCGGGGAGGGGGGCTCCGAACAACCCCACCGCCTGCCACGCGTCCCTTGTACGGGGCGGAAAACCACCGTTCCCCGGACGCTAAAGGTCGGCAGATCCGAAACTGAAAATGCCCGCCCATCGTTGGATCGGGGGTGGCAGATGATGGACGGCTGGCGGGCCTTCCGACGGATCGTGCATGTTGGGGAGGGACCCGCCAGCATATTAAAATATTTGATTTAATATTTGGGCGGAGAACTTTAGGTTTAGTGCTTTTTGTGGGTTTTTCGGGGCAAGGGTTAATCCAAGGGGGGAAAAAGGGTTTAAAAGTGGGTTTTAAGCAGAGGGAAGGGGTTCTTGTGGAATTTATTGAACAGAGGTGAGGTGATGGCTTAGGGGGAGGCTGTTACTCCAACCTGAGGTCAGAGCAATCCCATGACAGGGTTGACCATAGTCCCTGGTGGACTAATGTCTCCCTTAACAAACTTATTTAGCTATAGTGCTAAAGGGAGGATATTTATACAATGCTGGGGATTTATACACCATGGTGTTATAATAGTAGGGGGAAGGGAAAAATAAGGGACTTAGATAATAGAAGTTAGGGGTTAATATGGATGGAAGAAGTGAATGAGGAGCGAAATCACTAAGTTTATGTGAAGATAACTTAGCTTAGGGAGTAGATCAAAATGAAAAGAATTTTAGACAAGAAATGTGGCTTATAAGGGAATAAGAACCATCATAAAACCTCAAATTGTTCCATGAATCTCAACTGATGAAGGGATGTTAGTAATGAATCTGAAAGGGGAAAAATGGGAAGTTAGACATGCTTCTTTGCTTTGCTGCAACCTGATGGAGAAGAGGACCTTCTCAATCCATTGATATTCCTCTGCAACTATGCTATCAAACACTCATTTGAAAGGAATGATATTTCTGCAACCCCATCTGCTTACCCATCTATTTGCCTAGCATTTTTTGTTTCTTCATGGAGGGTGCACTTAGACTTGCAGACCCTTATTTTCCTTTTCTTTTCTCTTGGC
This sequence comes from Pinus tabuliformis, assembly GCA_031772625.1. NCBI lineage: Eukaryota > Viridiplantae > Streptophyta > Pinopsida > Pinales > Pinaceae > Pinus > Pinus tabuliformis. The sequence goes on along the minus strand of CM062805.1, from coordinate 484,507,773 downwards.
CTTTTCTTTTGATTTCCTATCTAGAACTACCCTTATTGCTTCCAAGGTCCCAGATTAAGTAGTTGGGAACCTTAATTCTCTACCTAAGCTACTGGCCTGCCAAGATTAAACAGTTTGGACAGACTTCTTTCTCTATTCTACAATAGAAAATTGAAACATGGCATGATCCAGATTAGGCTTTTAGACCATCCATCAAAATTGAGTCAACATAAAGCTATATACACACAATGTCTTCTCTTGTAAATATGGGATCTTTGCATCATCAAAGCAGAGCATATTTGGAACTTTCTTTGCCAATCATGAAATATGAAACCTATTGGTATAGGTAGCTAACACACCCCTTGTAACCCAGTTCAAGCTGAGTACTGAGTTATGGCCTAGTGATGACAAGGAGAAGGAATAAATCAGCAATATTCCTTATGCTTCAACAATTGGCAGCTTGAGGTATGCCATGGTATGCACACAACCAGACATTGCATATTCAGTGGGAGTAGTGAGTAGGTTCCTTGTCAATCCAGGAAAAGAACATCGACAAGAAGTAAAATGGATTTTGAGGTATCTCAAGGGTACTGGTTATTATTTTTTATCTTTTGGTCATAATAATATTGTGCTCGAAGGATTTACAGATGCATATATGGCCAGATATATGGACACCAGAAAGTCCACTATAGGTTATTTGTATACATTTGCAGGAGTAGCAATATCCTGGGTGTTAAGGCTACAAAGAACAATAGCTCTCTCTACAACATACGTAGAATACATAGCTGCAATAGAGGCTTGTAAAGAGATGTTATGGATGCAACAATTCCTAGGAGAGATAGGAATAAAGAAGGAAAAGTATGTGCTATATTGTGATAGTCAGAGTGCCATTCACTTGGCCAAAAGCTCAACATTTCACACAAAAATCCAAGCACTTTGACTTAAGATACGATTCCATCTGACATGTGTTGGAGGAAGGGAAATTATCCTTGGAAAATATCCATACATATAGGAACCCTACTAATATGCTCACTAAGATTATACCAAGAAATAAACATGATTCATGTAGAGGCATGTTAGGACTCGATGTGACTTTCTTCAATATTCTTCATTCGAGTTCAAGTGGGAGACTGTTAAATGTGAAGTTGAATTAAAATATGATGGCGATGACTTCTCACCCACTTCGTCGTCCACAACTAACAACTGACTGACGCCGTCTACAGCTGAACCTACGACATCGCCCATTTTAATTTTTGGAAATCGCATGAATGTCACATGTAGATAATTATAAATCAGCTCTGTCCTCATATATAAATTTGTATTTTCCTCTGCTTGAGTAATCCAAGCAAGGAAAGGCCCTCTCATCTAATAAAAGTTTGTGACTTCTTCCATCTTTTATGATCAATTTGTCTTGTCTCTAAATTTGTGAATTCTTATGTTCTGTTTGTGCCCCTCTATGCTCCTCTGATCCCATCACGACATCTTCCCTACTGCATTGGTTCTCTATGAAGTGGATTATTGCTCATGGATTAGCCTTCGTTGGCCTACCCAATCATGGTTGTTTTGAGGATTTTGCAAGAGTGTTGATCTGTTGTGTTGAAGCATGATTTTCCAACCTCTCATCCATGATGTTTTTTCTCATCTCTAGGTGACAGCATTAGCCGTGTCAAATGTAGTTTGTGCACATGTTTACTTGGTAATTCCATTTTGTTTCCCTCATATGGTCAAGTATGGTTTTTCCAAATCTTGATGGGTTGAGAATATTTATTGTTCAATGGATTTCCCAAACAAATTTGTGAAAATGCTGAGTCAATTCTCTCTCTTGATCTCAGATTTTAGTCCTCTGCAAAAAGGAGCCTGACTTCATTAATGATTTAAAATATTTCTTAAATTCATATACTTAGTATAATATTTTGTATGACATATTCATTATGATATAAAAACGCTTTCTCAATCATTTGTAATAATAAAAAGAAATAATTAAACAATTAAAAATGCATCATGAATAGTTATTTGTTTTTATGCATATTAATTAATTATAATAAAAGCATTTTTCAAACACTAATTAAATTTTAACTTGACATATAGGGATCATTTCAACTACAATTTTTCTCATTCTAATACAAGAAATGAAAACCCTAATAATAAATATTTTACATCATACATTTTATTTGTTTTAAAAATTCATCCCTTCCATATTTTGTATTTGGATCTCTTCATAATAAATACATGGTAAGTTTTTCACTCCATCTCCACATCCCACTCCACTTAATTTCGAAGGTGTTCACAATGCAACTTACTAACATACCAGAGTCTCTCACATATTATTATGTAATCTATTTTAACATTCATCATAAGCAAATGGGTTATCTCTCATCTGGAGGTCGATTCCTATAATGAAATCCCATCCTTCAATGATGAGAAAAACACCATCCATTTACTTAAGGATTCCTTATAGCTCATCATCATATGAAGTGGAAATTTCTTGTAATTTATGACATGAGTGAGCTAAAGTTCCGAGTTTGGCTAACCAATCTTCATCAGATAGCACTAACTCATGATTATATACTGTAATTTCACCGTGCCCAAAGCTCACTTCACAGAACATATACAATTGATATTGTGCCTCCTTGAAACTGCAAATGGATCATTGAGCCAATTAATGCATCATTATGGTGATCTAATAAAAAAAAATTAAATGAAATGTGCATAACTTAGAAGGCGAGAATGGTGGTTACTAGACATGCTCTAAAGCAAGCTCTTCGCAGTTTCCTCCATCTCCAATGGTAATGTAAATTGGTCCACAAGGATCAGTTGTGTTACTGTACACATGAGTATTCAACATTAAGAGGTTATGGAAAAGATCATACAAACAGAGTGAAAACCTTTCCTTCCCAGAATCTAAAAAATATATTTAACTACATTGTATTTTGGAATCTAGCGGATAAGAGTTAAGTAAATAAATTATTTGACCTTACTCCTATATATCAATATTCACAAAATCTGTAATGGAAATAAAGAGGACAATGGATCAAGTCAATCACCAAAGAAGCTATCTAATGTAGCTCAAAGAAGACCATGGTAGCCTAGTCAACCTGATATGTTGCAAGAACCTAGTTCACAATTTCAAGGTTATGCACATTCATCTCAAAGTAACTGGAACACACCCTTTCCTTGGCAACCTTGGCCATCTCAACCCCAAAACAAATCTTAGCAACAAGGTTGGAATGAACCTTATGGGAGAAATCCATAATATCCTTAATATTTTCCTCAATATCCTCCTCCATACCATCCACCTCCACCACAACCACAACCTCAACCACATCCATCTCAAATATCCACTCCCACTCAACTACCTGTACAACCATTTCTGCACCCAAACAATATAGTATCTCAACCCATTAAAAATGCTGAGGTACAATATTTCCAAACAACTCCTCTTGATCTAAATGGTATTCATCTTAGTTCAGGGATAGTATTGCAAAAAAGAGATTATCCTGATGTCATTGAAGAACACCATCTAGAAGAAGAAGATATAGAAGAATCATGTATCACATTTTATGGAGAGTAACCATTAGAGCTTGATATTGAAGAGTTTTTTCTATGCTTACCATCATACCCTTTAGGTGTGCAAGGGACTAATTTTCAAAATGTAGATGATTTGAATGGCATAGAAAAAGAAGACATGAAGAATGATCTAGATGAGAGGGAGAACTAATGAAATCAAAACTATATTGAGGTATGATTCCAAAAAATCAACAAGATGGATCACCACTCTCTTCTTCATAAGTGTTTGATATCATCAAAGCCAAAGAATTTGGTCTCTAATATTCAGGGACATGTCGAAGCATATGTTTCGAGCCTACACACGAGTTTATCTGCCATCTTTTTATGCACATGGATCCATTGGAAGTATTCCTACACTTGAAAGAGATTTATTTTTTTAAATTAGGGTAGGATAGAGGAATAAAAAGGAAAAAAATGAAAAGGAAGAAAATAAAACAATGGAAACATTAAACTCTCACGTGAAAACCTCTTTTGAGGCACCTGAGATTGACTCATTGATTAAAAACATCCTTGACGTGGTCAATGGGTTGGAAAGAAAAGAAAATGAAAATATCTTATGTGAAAATCTCCTTTGAGGCACCTAGGTAGACCTACTAGTTGAAAACTTCATTGAGGTTGCTAGTACGCCTAAAAAAAAGGCGGAAAAAATGGAAAAAACAATCATTTTTTTTTTAGTTGCATATATGTTCGCATGCATGTACTCCTCCACCTACATAAAGAAAATAATTAAGTCAGCACCACAAAAAAGAGAAAAAGAAACAAATGAGCAATGAGGCAAGCAAAATGTAAAAAAAAAACAACCTTGTGCTTCTTACCTTTTGAAGTACCAAGGTCATGTCAATCCATCACCCTCATCCATTTCTAACATCCACCCACAATTCCCAAGCCTTTCCCATTCATTTTCATCATTGTCCTAAAATGCTACAGGAGGCCAAAATACACAAGGCATAAATTGTTTTTGTCATATCTCGAATGTCATGCATCCATTGGCTGATCCGTTTCATGGGGAGATGCATATGGATGATGGTAACATGTTCAAGGAATTTCAGAAAATTCTAGTGCACACGTTTCAAGAAATTGGCCTCCATCACCTACAACCATTTTTACTTTTTCTCAATATTCGTGCATCCATTGGCCCGTATTTTTCGTGGGGATATGCATAAGGATTATGGAAGCATATTCACCAAATTTTAGGTCAATCCAATCTACCATTTGGGAGATATGGATAAAATAATTTGGCTACAAGAACATTCCAGAATTGCTACAGGAGTGTGATTGGCATGGAAAAAGGGTTCATCTCTTATGTTTTTCATCTAGGAACAAGAGGAGGGGTCCACCATATCCTCATCATTCATTTACCACACCACTTGACGTCTTCTCGACTCCCATTTTGATCTCTATCCATGAAAAGAACTCATTTTCACCCCTTCTTCCATCCCTTCCACCACAAAAAAGGCCCTTGATCCTTGTCAAAAAATTACTCATGAATTATTAGTATTTTAAAGGTATCACCTAAAGGAAATAATGATCCTAGGAGGGTCTATGTGGCTTCTACAAGAAGACACACAGTCCTGTAGCAGTCTACACAAGCCCTCTAGAACCACAATCAAAAGCACTTGGAAGCACCAGAATCAAGAATTGACCAACATGAAGCATTGAGGGGTCATCTCCTTGATCTTGGGAAACCACAAAATTTTTGCAGGGATTCTACAGGGTCAATGATCATCTCCAACAACAACAACTTGATCCACCATCAACAAGACCTATAATGCCAACTTTGATCAGTCAAGCACATTTCAAAGCCAATGCACGGAGAAATGAGCATAAGAAGATGACACCTCAAGAAGCTAGCAGATAATCCATTATGCTTATTGAAAATTAGCATGCAACCATTAAAGGATCATCACTATTAGCTTTAGAACCACCAAAGGCAACTTCAACAGTTATATCAGCATCCTCAATATCACCTGCAAAAATACATCAAGGGTAAGTCCTAGGTATGCAATCCTCGAAACTTGTCCTACTGACTTATTTTAGCTCAAAAAATGTTGTAATTGTATGAAGGAAAATGTTTTTATAGTCAAACTTAGTAAAAGAGAAGCCTCGGCCTTATCTAGTAGTTGACTTCATTTTTCGACCACGACATCTGCATATGGGGAGAGGACAAGACATAAGTGAAGAGGACATGAGAAAGTGGGATGTAATCATTTAGTCATGATGGAGGACAAGAAGTGTGAAGGGGTAAGTGAGGGTCAACTTAGTTAACAAAAAAACACACTCAGTTTATTTTTCATGCAATGAAAAAAGAGAGAAAAATTGAAAAAAAAACTAAAAGAAATAATAAAAAACAAAAATAAAAAAATAAAAGGTATACCCACCACCTCTTGGCATCCAAAGGTTAGCTGCTACAGGAAGAGAAAAAATTGCTACAGGAAGAACATAATTGTTACAGAAAGAACAAAATTGGTACAAGAAGAATAGAGATGCTACAGGAAGCTATTAGAGTGCTACAGGAAGACAAATTTTATGTAGAACAACCACTAGAGCCTTGGAGAGAAAGGAAATGTTCAAAGGAAATGGAAAGGGTGTGAGCATAGATGCTACAAACAGGGAAAATTTTAAGAACCCCCCTAAATTTATATGTATAATAAATGGGCGAATCTCCATGGTATATAGGAAAAATGGAAGGCGATTTTATCAATAATATAATATGTATATATAATTTTTTGGCGAATCTCTCACCAGGCATGGTGAATATTTTACTCAATTATAAAATCTTGTAAGATCTTGGCAAGTCTTTCACTAAATAATAAAACTTTGTAAGGTCCTAGTGAATCTTAGCATTGTTAACTCTTAGAGATTTTTTTGAAAAAGTATAAAACCATATATGACAAGGGCCACATGGTGCCAATATCACTATTTTTTTTCACATTTCCACGACATGGAACTTGTTTATAAAATTATAAAAAATCCAACCAAGTCCCTTATAATATGCAGGTAAGCTTATAACAGAGTCTGATACATGTACTATGTTTGTCTTCATTCAATTGTCATAGCTGCTATACTTAACGCTGTGAATCACAACTCTCTCAGAACTCAACTCTATAGTGTAATTAAAACCTTTGGAAATTGAATCTGACAACTCTATAAAAAGGATTAGTGAAATAGAAGCTTTTGTGAATGAGCCCACTAACTATCACTGCTAAACAATCAATCTAGACTATGAAGTCTTCCATCTTGATCACAATCGTGCTCAAGATCAAGGGAGTGCAACCACCTGGCCTGACATAATGGCCATCATAGCTTCCAATAATCAACAACCACCTTCCAAGGACATCCTAGCTCATGTCTCATGAATTTTATTCATCAATCTTAACTGATATAAATCATATAAAGATAATATTCGAATCCTCTACAGATTCACTGTTAATACAAGGGTAAAGGAAATTTTATAGCTCAAGGCACTAGCCAATACCAACTTTGGTATTTGTGACCCCTTTGTGGGGATACACCTACCCTGCCCTGTTGGGTTTCTGCCTTGTACCATAGTTCAAGGATCACAAGACTTTCCAATCTTCCTACTCCATTAGACACACTTTATATGCTATACATAGTGAATGGAAAAGAAGCATTATAGAACACACAATTTGACAGAAGGAAGAAAAATCTTAGCCAATTAAAAATCAAAATCTTAACCACTTATTAATAAAAAATAGCAAGTAGTGTAATGAATTGTTCTGAGTTATTTATTTACAAGCTGTAAAGAATGTAGTGGAATGGAAAATATTACTTAGGCAACCCTTGAATATTTTCTACTAATATGTTCGCACATGTACATATGAAATTAAGAGCATTTTTGAATACAAATTTTCATTTTCTCTTGCCTCCATTTTGACAAATCAGTGTGAAATCAGTGTCACTTTGAATCTCCTTTCCTGTGTGGATGTTTTGATAAATCAATGTGAAATCAAAGTCACTTTGAATTTCCTTTCCTACGAGGGATCACATCCACAATTGATTAGTAAAATATAATCTACTATATATTATGTTCAAGAAACTAACTACAATCTATCGTGGAAACGAGAACTCAATTCCTATTCTGAGTTTGAATATCTCAAGACAACATAAGAGATAAAAATGCATATGGCCTTGGTAGCTAGAAAACAATCACTCCATCATTACAAGACCACCTAGATTTCGGCACTTAATCTAAATAATGGCACTAGTTGTAGTGCTTATTTGCATTAACACCATGGAAAAGAAACAACAATGTTTCAAAGCACACTTACTGGAAAAGTTGTAACGTTCCGAGAATATTTAATGATAGCATCTGAACCTCGTAGCTATGGTGGGGAAACTAGGGAACCCAAATCTTGGAAGATATCTCATACCAAATCTGACAAAAAAATAAAAGAGGGAAAAAATCAAAATCTATAAATCAAGCAATGAATTGTTTACAAATCAAATACAATTCCTTTAACTAACAGTTAAATTGTGGTGATATATTTAAATATTTAGTAAGAGGGGAACCTCAAACCATGGAATATTACCTTTGTCATTACTGTCATCCCTTAGTGACAAAGATTACAAATTAATACTTATGGAAAGATTGTAAGAAATTCCGTGAAATAGTAAATCGTAACCTCTATTTTCAAGCAACAAAATCAAGACATTGTTACATCAAGAGCCATAATTGATACATAATCAATGAATCAAGTCCTTGTATGGCACAAGCTTGTTTCACAACCTCTATTTTCTAACTAACAAAATCAAGACATTGTATGTGGTTATTTCCAAAAGGAAACTGCATTATAATTTGGAAGAGGATCTTATCAAAAGACATGGATTTATTCAAAGCTACAAAGCCTAATGGGTTACTAAAAAATAAGTTGGAATATGGGATCATGATACTTAAATTGAAAAAATATGATTTCCTTTTAGAAACATTACAGTTATACAATGTTTTTTGAAAGCATTAGAATTTGAAATTGGGCCTTTCTATCAAGACAAAATTTCATTAACAGAATGTACTTTCCTACCTGAAACATTGTAGATATCCAAGAAAAACTTGAAAAGCATAAGAGAACTTAGCATAATGTACTTTCTTTCCTTCCTTAACATTCTTAAAGAGTTGAGGTTCCCCAAGTCATCAGGTAACTTTCGAAGGAAATGACAATAGTAATAGTCCAATTCACAACTAAAGATGTGTCACAAATACGAGGGGGCTTCTCCTCCAAATCACAAAAGTGCTCCAGGTTAAAATCTAGCATTATTGGAAGCTTAATGCTCGACTGGGTGTTATTGAACCCATACATTTTTCCAATCTTCACTAAAAGCTTAAAGATAGCTTCTCTAAGTTCTACATGACTTTACTATGCTCTTGATGTGGGGGCACATGCAGCCTCTCCAAGTGAATAGTCTTAAACTAAGTGAAGATAAGGATGATAGATAATTCAGTGTGGATCTATTTAACCCATAATTGAATACTATGTCTCTCTTGAACCGTAATTGAATACTATTAGGACTTTCGAATTTTTCATGGAACTGAAAAATGTTGGAAGAAAGTATTTGCTTCCAAAAAAGAGTAAAAATAAAGCCTCTGCTTGAGGACAATTGATGTCACACCACTAATACTTCTCCATGGAATCTGTATAGGTAAACCACAAATGCATAATTCCATTAGAATATTATGTTTATTGAATACACAAATGAAATAATTGAATTTCTTTAAAATATCTTTTGAAATCAAAATTACCGAAATTACATATCGATAACCTAGTGGGCGTAGGATAAAATTCACCTGTGTCATTCACAGAAAGCACGAGAAAAAACCTAATACTATATATAAAACCAAGAAAAGTTCAAATTCATCACTTCTAGGGACCTCGTAAGCACCCTGCTAATACACAAGTATGTTCCTGTTTGCAATTAGAAAAATTACCCAAATTACAATCTGTTTACTCCAGCCTATGTTGGAAAGTTATAGAAGGATGACTAGTGCAATCAATCCATTCCTTTTAGGCATGGATTTGTCTTAGTTTAAAACAGAAGTATACAAATATACTTGTCCAATGTCTATGCTTTAACCATTCACCTTAAGATGTTTTTACAATATAATTTCCTAAGTCTATTTAATATCTTCATTATCATAAAAACCAACCTATATCCATCTTAACTCCACATCTACCGCTCTTAGGGGGATGAAATCTATTTATCCCTCTGAACACTTGGTAGACCGGGAATTAAGATGGATCTAAGATGATAGAATTTCCCCTTTAAATAGTCTATGCTCACATGCATACCATGGTATTATCATGGATCAATCCCATGGGTTATCATAGACCTGGAGCTTAAAATTTACTATTAGTAATTTATAAAAATTAATAAAATTAATAGTTGATTTTTATTTTATTTTTTATTTTAACCAAGCTAAAATGTTTAACATACATTAAATTACAACATCCATTTTTACTCTTGATCCACCAGGCCCCGAGAGGGATCAAATATTTTTTCACTCTATGCTAGTTTGCATATCACGATATTTGATACCTCTCGGGGGTTAGTTGATCCAGAGTAAAGATGGATCTATGCCGGTTTAATTCCCCCATTTAAATAGGCTACATTCCAGGTGAATACCATGGGTCAATACCATGTGCCATTTTCATTTTTATTAATACTAATATTAGGGTTAATAATGTTTTTTTGCATGGTAAATAATCTAGTCCATGGTATTTGTCCCATAGTATTTTGCCCATATGTTTCACCTAAATATAACGCATTTTTTGAGTGTTTATAAATATAAGGTGACTTATGGAGTAAATAGAAAAAAAATGTTTTATTTGTTTCCCATACCTCTCGTTTATTTATATTTTTATTAATTTACCATATCTCTTTTACAAATATGGTATTCGGCCCATAGGATTCACTTAAATAAAATCTTTTTCTTTAGTCTTCATAAATAGAACGAGACTTATGGACTAAATATAAAAAGAGGTTTTATTTATTTACCATACGTCTAGTTTATTTATATTTTTATTTATTTACCATACCTCCACTTTACTTATATTTTTATTTGTTTACACCCTTGCATGTATATAAGGTTACTTATGGAGTAAATATAAAAAATGTTTTATTTACTTACCATACCTCATTTATTTATATTTTTATTAATTTACCATACCTCTTTTATAAATATGGTATTTGGCCCATAGGATTCACATAAATAAAACTTATTCTTGAAAATGGGCGAATGGAAGGTTGTAACTCCTAATTTCAAGGGCTAAATTTACCTTTTTTACCCTATCCCTTAAAATAAGGTGGGCTATTTGAGGTGATTTGTAAAAATGTACTATGATACAAAATATTCACCCACTAAAAATTTAAAACCCCTTAATTTTGCCAAAGGGTGAACATTCGCCCCTAAAATCTTCCATGGCTACAAATGAAAAAAATGATTGCTACATGATGAAGAAAATGTGCTACAAGAAGGGATAACAAAAACTAAAGAGGAGGGAGAAGGTCCAAAAGGACTCTAAGATCCCACTCTATAGCTTGGTATTGGATCTTCTTAAAAATTTATTAGAAAAAGAGACAAAAACTCACTAGTGGATGCAAATTGCAAAATCCAAGGAGGTAGAGGATGTGGGCGTCATGGAGGAAAAAGTGAAATAAATTAGAAAGGAGTTAAATGATTTAAGGCTAAGGGAGTATGTCATGAAAGAGAAACTAGAGTTAGAAAAAATAGAAAAAGGAAGTAAAAATTACCCATGGAAGCCATCCAATGTAGTTAACCATAAAAATCATATTACATTGAGCTAAGGAAGAGAGTTTCATGAAGAATAATAGGGGAAGAAGATGGATAGGTTTCTTAGAGGATGAGCAATAGTTTTGGTAGGGTGTATGATAGGCCTCTAAATTAGACATAAATTAAGGCCTGTCTAACCTTTCTTAGGCCCATAAATAATATATCAAATCTCTCCTTCTACACTTAATAATCTTTATTTAGCTTTAATATGTTCTAAGGAACTTGGTTTAGAGGTGATTCCATATTATGTGCCTAATATTATTTTTTTTGCAGAATATTGAGGGAATATGGAGTAAATTTTGAATGACATAATATAAGGATTTTCTCCCTATTAGAGATGGACCAATATTGGATAATAAATGAATTGATATCATGAAATTATTGACAGATTTTGGAGCTCCACTGATTAAGAAAAGCTAGGAATGTGTTCCTTGTGTTTAATGAAGATTCCTAGTGGTGGGAACGAGATCCACTTTTTGAGGGATTTCGAAAGGAAGGGTTTTCTCCTTTCAAGGAGAATGATTCCACATCTATTTGTATCAGTACTAGTTCAAATTTTCCTCTAGGGGCACTAGTTATTTAGCAACTCCACTTTCATTTCTAGCAGGGATGTACTTGGATTGATTCAAATAATGAAGTTTTGTTCCATTTTTAGCTTCTAAAATTTGGTTTCATTCATAGCAATTTGAGCTTCCTTGGGCTTGGCCATCCCAAGAGCCTTAGAGCCCTCTTTTACAATTTCTTTATGTCCTTTGAATGTCTTTTTCAGTTGCATCTCTTATTTATGCATTTACTATTCATGCCTCTTTTGTTGCAGGTTACATTGGTTAAATGACTGGAGTGAGTTTTTTTGAAGGTTATATACAGAATCAAAAGCATGATGTAACATTAGAACAATTTTTAAAATTCGTATTCATCATTGATCTACTTGGATTGGTTTACTAGTTCACAAATCTAGAATTTCTGGAAATCCCTTGTAACAAACTAATAGTAATTTTATGCTATTTTTTAGAACATGTTAACGATATTAATTTTAGTTTATGCCACTTGAATTGGGTCATAAAAACATTCAAGTTAATAAAAAAAATTACCCCATTGCATTTTCACTTGATTAGCTTAGGCATTTGGTAGGTTAACTAGCTCACTAGTTCTTGAATTCCCATTTTTTAGAGTAGTAATTTTCGGTTATTTTTTAGTAGGTGTTAACAAGGGTATTCTGGAGTGATTCAAATTAGAATGGATTCCTAATAAATCCTACTTAATAAAAAAAAAATTCCCAACCAATTTTAATTTGATTAACTTAGGATTTGGCAATTTATCTCGCTCATGTAGAAAAACTTAAGGGCCTCTTGTAGCACGTGTAAACTTAACCATATCTACTCCAAAAAATAGTTTTTGTCCTTTAGGATTGAACAATGACCCTAGGATATGAATCGATTATTGAGTAAGACCAAAATACCTCTGAAGTCTTACCACTTATCAATTGCAATTCACCTCTACTGTTTGGATTAGTGGACAGATTCATGACTTGAAGAGAATAATGATGATTTTCATGAAGCACCTTTGAACTCTATTGAAAAAATCTAGCTTGAATGTAGTGATTAAAGAATAATTTCATATTGTTTCATACATCTTAAGCTATGGTTTCCATTTCCAACATTTTTATTTTTGTTGCATGAACTAGGCTTCATTTTGATGTACTATTTACACTCTACAAATTGGTTAATGTTTACATTTATGTAAATAGTATTAACATTTACATTTATGAAAAATAGAATAGTATTTCATTTCTGCAAAACTAACTAGGATTTCCTCTCTAAAAAGTAATTAGGTTTTATTTTGGCAAATACAGTAACATTTCCATTTTTGCAATTAGTTTAGACTTGGATTTCATGGCATTCACTTCATTCCATCAGATCAACGAAAGATGAACACATTTCATCCTGCACATATAGTGTCGAAACCTCTTAAGTTTGTACATTTGTACAAACCCTGAGTTGATAATTTAAGTTGGTAGCCTTGGGAGTTGCATCATTCCTTTTGCAATATTGCAGCTCATCAGTACTGATAATTTGTTTACATGCACATGAAACTATAGAAAATAAGTATTTTAACAATTTTTTTTCTTGAAAAGAGTGTGTATATAATAGTTATTATAACAAAAAAATTTATTCGAAAATAAATACAATTATTGTGTTATTTCTTGGAAATGAATGCAAACATGTACAAAAGAATAGTTGTTTTGCTAGATGCCTTGAAAAAATATATTTATATGCACAAAAAAATTATACATGAATACCATTTGCATAATAAGATTTGCCACATTGTTTCCTTGGGAAAGGAATACATGGTATAAGGTGATTAACTGTGCAAATATTTCGGAAAGGAAAACATACAAATTCCAGTGTATGAAATAATAAGAGTCAAGATTATTTTCATGAAGTTTGTGTACGAATCTTGTGCATTAAACTATAAGAAACATGATTATTTTCCTGGAAACTTGCTCATGAAACACATGCACAAAGAAAGGAATCAATGTTTGTTTTCTAAAAATATTGTGTGTTTGAATACGTAGAAGGAATGATGATTGTGTTAAAAGAACACATGTTTCATGAAAAAATAGATTTGAGAAGTCATGTGAGCTTTGCCTCAGAAATGGTAAAGAAAAATTTCTTGATGAGAAATGTGCAAAAAATTAGAACTATTAGATTTGATATTTCTTGAAAAGAATTATGTTATTTGTTTGCATGAAAAATAATAATATTTTTTTTATATCTTGAAATGAAATATAGTCATCGCATCCATGAAAAATACAACTATGATGTTGGATTTTTGAAAAAAATTTGCATGAAAAAAATAAATTATTAAGAATTCTTTTGAAAAAGATGTATTTGCTTACATGAAAATAATAACTAATGAGGGTATAATTATAGAGAAGGGAATATGTGTTGCATAGACTAAATAAGAGATATTATGATAATCTATTGCATGCACAAATAATAGTCATGTTGTTATAGAGATACATTCTTTGCATCGATAGAAGAACTATTGAGTTATACTTCTTTAGAAAAATTATATGTGATTATTTTTAAACTATCATAACTATTATCTTAGTATATTTTGGAATAAGATGTTTATGCACGCAAGATTTATGTTAGCGTTCATTTGGAAAAAATATACATTTCCATGTAGTAAATGACAATATGTTGTATTAAGCCTACATTGGAAAAGATAATTTTTTAAAGTATATGCATTTGCATGCATAGTAGCAACATTCATTATGTTAACTTTCTTTATGTATTTGCATGCATCAAAAGTAATAGGTGAAAATCTAGTCCTTTTCAGAAAACTTATGTAACTTGCATGCACAATGTGTTAATTTCTTTTAATGGAATTTCTGGACAGTTGTAGTGAATTGTCTCGTCCGAATGTGTGAATGTGTGAGAAGAGTCATAGTAATGTGGCATTTATTTTGACATGCTTGATAATTATTTTCTTAGACTTAATTCATGAGCAGTGTTGTTACAAGAAACATGTTGTTATATTATATTTACATCTTATGCATGGACATGAATAGATGTTAAAGGATGTCCTTTAAAGACTGATTATTGGTTGATAAATGATTTATATAGTCATGATATCAAAGATTGTTGATGACAACAATGACCTAAAATGATGGTGACGTGTGCAAAGAACAAATTATGTTTAACATTGTTGTAGGTAAAGAAATAATTGTCCATGCAGATGTGTATGAGTTGTAGGATGGTGTAGTAATGGCACAACCAAGGCACAATGATATAAAGAGTGGATATTCATAGGTAAACAATTTCATGATGATTGTAGTGGATTTTATCTATATGTGTGGTATTTTAATGATATTATTTTGTAATATTTTATGACAATGGTTAAGGGATGGACTCTCTTATAATCAATTGAGTGAGGGGTGAATACACACACGAGTTTTTAATAATAAAATTAGGGTATATTGTGTTCAATGATGTGATTGCTTATTGTGTCCATTTGATGATGTTGATTCCTTGCATGACGCGATATTTATAATATCAAGTATGTGATTAACTAATATAGTTAAATGATACATGAAAATGATGCAAGCTTCGATAAAAAGATTTATATTAATATGCTACAACAATGGTTGTTGTTGGTTATGTAACTTACTATTCCTTTACTAAAGTTACTCTATGTAATCATGAATATTCTATCTAATGGTTAATGAAGAATATTGAATAGTAATTTGGATAGTTATCCATTATTAAATTGTGTAAAAAAATTCTAATTCCATTCATTTTCATGTGAGGTTGTTTGTAATTTTGTTTCTATTAATAAAATTAAGTATAATTTTTCAGATAAAATAAAATCATAATATACATATATTACATTAAATTATATAACTTATAAGTAGCAATAATAAGTTAAGATCAATTTTACCTTATAAAATAGAATAATGATTCTAGAGTCATATTTAAATTTAATTAATAAGCACATGAGAACTTTATAAACTTACAATATAACAATATGTTTTCCATAGATAGTATCAACTTGTAAATATGCTTTGTTACAATACCATGGCTCATCAATATCGTGTTCCAAAAAATCAGCTATCATATCACAGTCTAGATATTTTGTAAATATGTATATATTTTTTATTTAATTTTATTACATTTTTTGGCCGTAGACACTATTATTAACCATACCATCCAATGGGAAAATATAGTGGCTCATCAATATCTAGAAAATCACCTCTCATTTCATAATCAAGATATTCTGAAAATATGTATATTTTTATTTTATTTTATTTGATTGCATTTTTTGGCCAGAGACAGAGTCCATCCTAGTACGAAAGAGATGTTGTGATGCCATGTTATATTATGTTATATAAACATTTTGACCGAATCAAATTAAATTACAAAAAAAAAAATGAAAAAAATATTAGTTAAAACATTTTGACTCAGTGAAATTACGTAAAGATATAAATTAATAATAATAATAATTAAACCAACGTAGATGCAGATTAACTTTAGATCATCATGTTATGAAACCAGTTCACAAAATAATAGAAATGATAGATCAACACCTTAGGAATAAGCCTCTTCGAGGGGGAAACCTCCTTTACTTTACACAAATGAACAATTCTTGGATGATACAAATGACAAGACCTCCTTTCTATATATAGGAGTCTAAGGGGTCATAATATAATCAAAGCCAACATAACAATAATAATGTAAGGGCACAATAATAACAATAGTGGGCTTCTATGGGGCACAATAATAACAATATTTGGACTACATGGGCACAAAAATATAATAAGGGGGTTGTACTAATAACAATAAGGGGTTACACTAGTAGTATAGGGACTTGCCATGCCACTCTCCTTCAAAAAGTGTTGTCCTCAATGCTTAGGTAGTTCTTGATACTTCTGTATAAAATTTTTGTCCTGCCATGTGGAATATTCAGTGGGTAAGTTCTTCCACTTCATGAGATACTCTGAAATTGATTGATTTTGTAGCTGATGGGTTCTTTTTTATGTGACTGTTCTAGGTTTCAATGTGATCTTTCCTTCCTCGTCAAGTTCTGGCAATATTGTTTGAACTAGGATCTTCTGTAAATTTTGAATGAGTGGCCACACTTCTTCATCCATCTTCCATTCATCCTTTCTTCATTTATCCAATTTAGTTGGATAATAGAAGTAGCACAAAACAATGCTTCCACATCCTCATCCTTTCTTGAGAGTGCATCTGCAACAAAATTTTGCTTCCCTCTTCTATAGATGATGTCAAAGTCATAACCCAACATATTTGTGGCCCATTTTTTCTATTCTTGTAAAGATAATATTTGTTCTAAAAAGTATTTAAGACTATCATGATCCATTTTTACCTTGAAGTGTCTTCCCATTGGGTAAGGTCGCCATTTCTTAAGTGCATGTAATATTGCCAACATTTCCTTCTCATAAATAGTGTGCTTGAGATGTAGCCGTAAAAATACCCAATCATTTACATCAAAACATTTTTCACTACGATGTTGATCTACTTATTATTTCATTCAATTACACACCAATGTGGTGTGATCCTTTAAAATTTGGAGAACTTGTTGTTGATGCTCGATGTGATCTTTCAGTGCTTGAACCTTTGTCTTCTTGATACGTCCTTCTATCTTTAGAGTTTGAGGAGTGGTAAGTTCTTCCAATGCTTTACAAGATATGTTGGATTCATTTCTTGATGCTCGATGTGATCTTTCACTTCTTGAACATTTTTCTTCTTGATATGTCCTTCTATCTTGATAGTCTGACGAGTGGTAATTCCAGCCAATGCATTACAAGATATGGTTGGATTCATTTCTTCTTTCTCAATGTGATCTTTCACTTCTTGAACCTTTTTCTTCTTGATATGTCCTTCTATCTTGAGTGTTTGAGGAGTGGTAATTCTTTCCAATGCTTTACAAGATATGGTTGGATTCATTTCTTCTTCTGCTGTGGCTGGTTCCTGGTGTATATCCTCTTCTTTTGATGTTTCTTGATCCCTTTCTTCCTCCTCTTCATAATCTATGTAAAATGATTTATTCCCAGCACACTTATGACCTTTTAGTGCATTTTCTATCACAATTGTAACAAATCCCTTTTTCTCTTTTCTCTTCCAATTGTTTTGGTGTCACCCTTGTAGGTTGTGGAAGGCTAGGAGAAACAACACTTCCATGTTTATAGTTGTGACGGGTAGAATTCCTTGTTTCCATAATTTTTATTTCCACTTTTCTTGCCAACCTGAATGCCTTCTCAAATGAATCAGGTTTCCAAAGGTGAACATCATGTTGAATGTTATCCTTTAAAGTCACTATGGAGACATCAATCCTCTACTTCTCTAGAATATCATTTTTCGTTATATTCAATTTTCGAAAGTCCTCAATGTGCTCTGCCATTGAACACTTTTGTTTGAGATTTATCAATTGGCTAAAGAAGGTGTTTCTCTTTGTATCCTCATAATGTCCTATCATTTCCTCCATGAAAATTGACCACGTGACAAGTGGTTTATGAGAACAAAGCCCTTTATACCATAAAAATTGATTCGGTTCTAAATAATTAGATGCAATACATACCTTTTGTAACAATGGTACACCATGTAGATCAAAATATTTCTCCATCTGTAGTATCCATTATACCGGATCCTTGCCATGAAACTTCCTCATCTCTCTTTTTCTTGATTTTATGAGCTCGATCTTGAAACAACTGTAACTCTGTAATTTTGGATCTTCCAGTTTTGAAATCGAGATCTGCAGTAGTCCTCTGCGTCCTCTTTCCAATGCCACTAGTCTGATTGAAATTGGATTCTCCAAGAAAGAGTTATGCACAATCTTCCAATATCACCTAATTATACACCTTTTAAGAATAGCGAACTTGTATGACCTGCCATGTGTCACTATTTTGACCTTCAGATCTGAAAATACACACACAAAACTAGTGTCCATCCTCTTTTTGTAAATTCTTACAAAATTTCAATCTAATTCTTAGAAAGAAAGTTATGATGATTTTCCCAAGGTCACCTATTTAAGATGTAATTCAGGAGTCTGCAAAAACCCTAACTTCCTTAGATCATATATCCGAAAATATAATGAGACAAGATCTGAAATTTAGAAGCAAGGTTCAGACCGATGTTGTATCAAATGGGTTTTATTTTTACATTCTAAAACTTCGTAGCAAAAAATTTATAGCGAAAATGCCACGATGACCTGTTTGGAGTAGCGAAACCCTAAAATCCACAGCTCTAATACCAAATGTTATGAAACCAGCTCACAAAAAGATAGAAAAGATATATCAACACCTTAGAAATAAGCCTCTTCGAGGGAAAAACCTCCTTTACATTACACAAATGAACAATTCTTGGATGATACAAATGACAAGACCTCCTTTCTATATATAGGAGTTTAAGGGGTCATAATATAATCAGAGCCGACATAACAATAATAATGTAAGGGCACAATAATAACAATAGTGGGCTTCTATGGGCCACAATAATAACAATATGGGGACTACATGGGCACAACAATATAATAAGGGGGTTGTACTAATAACAATAAGGGGTTACTCTACTGGTATAGGGACCTAACATATCAACCTCCGAGAGAGATCAAATCTCTTGTGTACAAACTTTCTTCAAGTTTTGCACTCAGAAAAGAGGTTTGCACCTCGAGAGACTTGATCTCTCTAAGCTTGATAGATCCGGAGTTAAGATGAATGTTGGTTTATACAATCTAAATTTCCAATAAAATTTTAAAATATTGAATCTATTTGTGCATTTAGAAATACCAATTTAAATAATGAAATATTATACAATTGAAATAATGAAATAAATAATAAATCTATAAAGTGATAAAAGAAATCAAATTTTTAGAAGTGCATATTTGTTTTCAATTTTAATACCTTAAAAGCACTTACACTTTAAAAAATTTAACTTTTTTGCACTTACTAAATCCTCAATTAAAATAAATCTATACTAATAATTTAAATAAATATTCAAATGAAATATTTTCTTAAATTCTAATTTATTTATGATGATGATGATGATGATTAACATCCACTAAGACCAAATTTTGGTCTATCGGACCTAAAGAAACAAATTATTTAGTTTGATTTAGGATTTTATTTCTATGCTTAAAAAGCTTGGAGAGAAGCCTCCCGAGCTCACTGTAACTTTGACAACATAAAAGGCTAGGAAGGTCACTATTGCAACAAATATTTTGAAACTGAGATCTAATGTGGTTGTACGCGGGGCACTTTAAGAGGAAGTTATTTTCATCCTTGATGTTCGTATTCTCACAGAGATGGGAGAACCTTTCCATCCATGGAGCTTTAGGAACTACCCAACGACCTGTTTCACTATGGAGCTCATGAGAGTTTGTTCTAATATTGGCTATATTAATTTTCTTTTTTGAGCTAGTTAAAACAAAGAGATACTTTTGATCTTCTAGGGTGGGGGTGATGACCTCCTTATAATATATTAATTTTCTTTTAGCTGCTAAATCTTTCTCACACCACATTTTTTCTTTGAACTTAGAAGTAACAATATTTTTAATGTTATTAATGTTTTGCAATGCAACATTCTCGTCGATCTCCCAATGGTTTAACCAGGCCCTGGCGTCTTTATACCAACCTCGTTTGAGCCTTAGGTGGTTTTGGCTGGAATTTAAAGTTATCTTAGGAAGTCTATGGTTTCCTATGTTATTGAGTTTCTGCTTGTACAACGAAAGCCTAGTCATAGCTAGGCTCTTGATAGGAGAACGACCCACTTCTATAAGGAGAATAGGATAGGGTGTGTTGCTTTTAATTTTGAGGTTATACGTTATAAAACGCTTATGGATTTTCTCAATCTTTCTCCAAGGTTCTCTTGAGATGCTACAACCCCAAACCTCACATCCATATAAGATAACCAGAGTGACTAAAGTTTCAAAGAGGAACTTCTTTCTATCCCACATTACGATGTTTGGCTGTTTTAAAATTATTTTCAAGACCAAAAGAATCTTTCTATCCCCCATTAATGCTTTTCTCAATGCTATAGTTCTAGTTGAGCTTGTGATGAATATCAATTCCTAGGTACTTGTAGGAAGGCACTTTGTCCAAGTTATTATTTTGATACATAAAATTAGTGTAAGTGTCCTTCTTGGATTTGATAATCATAAATTTTGTTTTTTCAGTGTTAACAATCATACCCATGGTTTAATTTTTATTTAAGATTCTATAAAATTTAAAGACATTACTTGTGGCAATTTAATATTGAGAAGATATTGTAGTGCCTCTAATATAATTCATTAAATTCAACCAACATAATATTTGTTCAATTGAAAAAATAATAATAAATAATAAACTAATTCAACAAAATTATATATAGATATGTATATTTGAAAATATTACATTAAAATTTAATTAATAATAATATAAAAATCTAAGGTTTATTTTAGATATGATAAGTAAATTAAAGAAATTACAAAATCATTTAAAAAAAATTCCCAAATGGAAATAATAAGGATGTTCACTTTGGCTTGGTTATTTGAGGATAAAGGAGAAGATCATCTTGGAGAAGAAGAATAATATTAAAAATATTATAACTTCGAAATTTAAGGACAAGTTGTGGGATGATAAGGAGCTTGAGGGGAAAAGGAAGCTAAAGTATTATAAGGAGATGATCAACCCCTCTTGTTAACGAAGAATATATATTGGAGGATAAAGGAGGAGATAATCTTGAAGAAGAAAAATAATATTAAAATTACTATAACTTCCAAATTTAAGGATAAGTTGTTGGATGATAAGGAGCTTGAGGAGAAAATGAAGCTAAGGTATTATAAGGAGATGATAAACCCCACTCTAGTTAACTAAGAATATATTTTTGTCTTGAATAGTGCTAAGAAAGAAAATGAACATTTCAAAAATAAGAACTAATTCTCATGAGCTTACAAGTGAAAGCGAGAGTTTGTCTTTTCCGAGAACACCTCGGGATGAAAGAATCTATCACCTTTGCGATACTAAGAAGGTTGAAGATGAAAAATACTTTCTCTTGGATTTCTTGGCTCTTTCTCACATCCTTTATCAGTCTTTGCCATACTACCAACCTTGTTGACTTGTTAAGTCAGCAAAATTATAATGATCTAGGAACAATTTTCTCCCTTCTTTTTTATCATAGAAATAAGATATTAAAGAGTCTCAATTAATATCTTATATTAAGGTCAGATAGACCACATTAGTATTAGTGGATGTTAGTGATCATCATCATTATCAATCAAATTAAAAATAAGAATATTTCTTTATTTTTAACTTTAGATTTATCTAGAGGAATCAAATGTGTAGACTTTTCTTCAAATTCTAATTGAAAAAAAAAACATTGCTCGCTAAGAAATGACATGGAATAATGTTTACATTAGTAAATTGATAGACTAGTTTTTTTCATCGTTGGATTTTTTTTGAGAGATTTTCTCAACAATATTCTCCTTTTTGGAATCTGTTGGATCTCATGAGCACTATTTATGTGACTTGTAGTTTGCCTTTGTGAGTAATATACAAATTGTTTTGTGTGCACCATGTCTTCTCTACTAATTTCTTTGTTGGTATCAAAGCCTGTGTGGGCTTGAATCCCTTAAGGGAGAGCCCATTCAATGAAAGAGGCATGAGGTTATGTTCTTTGTACATAAATTAGCATAGCATAGGTGTGTCTTTTTTTGTGTTAGAAAATATTTGTGTCGTTGTCTTTGTAAGTGTCAGCAGTGTGGAGGTTTTTAACTGCATGAGGTGATCATTTATTTTTGAAAGTCATTGTCAATGAGCTCGATTTCATGGAAGGTGTAGAGGAAATTGCTAAAGAAATATTGGAGGTGCCAACTATTCTTGCACGCTGTTGCACAAAAATTTTCACCTTGACATTCTGCAATCTGTGTGAGTACATTACCACTCATACTTTCCTCCTTTGCAAGTCTTAAGCCTCAGTTCTTTATATCAAGCCTTGAAAATAAGAGAAAGCCCTCAAAAGTCTATAAAACTTTGGTTCTGCACTTTATCTTAGCATTACTTGCGGTCCCGCACCTAAAGGTCAGGTCCCCTACACACCTGACCGCTCTGTCTCTGTGTTATGGGTCCAGACCCTTGTAAAAGTAAAAAATGAGCAAGTATATTCTTAAAAACTCACTTTGAGTCATTTCTAGAAGTTTCTCGAAGGAATCTTGAGGCGGCAAGTTCGCTCCTTTAAGGTTCATGCATCCCATACCTTAAGGAGCTAACCCCTTGATGTGAGGAGCTTATCCCTTTGAAGGAGGACTCTATCCCTTCATAGGTGGACCTGTAACCTCCTTCCTTTGCACTATAAAATGAAGCATTGGGCTGGTTACTTGGGGGGTTTGAAAGCTGAATATTTTTGAGGTGAAATGCTATTGGAACTTAGTCTTCCTAATTGAGTTTTTGTGAGGAGAGATTACATACCTCTTTGATCTCATTTGGAAGAGTGTGAGGCTTGTTAAAGTAAAGGAGATTCCTATTTCGGACCCTTGGAAGAGCTTGTACAACATCAAGGCACTAAAGGTTGTAGGGTTCTTCTATTTCAATGTTAATACAAGTAAGTTTATTTTTCTCAATAAGTTGTGTTTTATGGTTTATTTTATGGATTCCTTGATCACCATAATGAACATGATTTATGATATTATCTATGCAGGTGTTATTTGATGTGTGCTTGTTTGTTATTGCAGGTTCTCAAAAGGAAACTCTTTCGGACAGTTGAAGGATGGCTACTACAAACTAGCGTTGGACTTAAGGTAGGTTCTAAACACCTATATAGTTTTTATTAATGAATCGTAATATGTTTAGAGAAAGGTAGATTTTCTTGTCCTGCTTTTTGCTGGATATCGTTTGATACTAGGGAGATCGGCCTTGTCTGCAAGATCGATTTATCCAGCCAACAAATTTGCGACTCCGCTCGGGAACTGAACTTGGTTTTTGGTTTTCCTTTTTCTTTGACTTGAGAAACTTGTTCTTGTTTCTGGTTTTTCCTTGATGTGTGTGGGATTGGGTAGTTTTTAGGATCTGGCTTATTTTTTGTTTTTTTGAAGTTTTGAGAGGATCACACTTTCTTTTTACAGACAATGTGGGCATCTCCGCACTTTTCCTTTAGTACATAGAGCGGTACCACATCTGGTTCTTCTGGAAGCCTGTGGACCCTGTGAAATTTTTTGAAAAACCTAAAATGTTTTCTTCCAGTTAAGTTTAGGTTTCATTTATAGCTTTTAATGTCTACCCAGATCTACATGTGTTCTGTCAAAAATCTCTTGTGAGTAAGTTCCACTGGTATTTTTGTTTTAGATGATTTTCTAGAAGTTTTGCATGCCTGGATTGGTTTTCACTTGGTCTCTATAGTGGCTCAAAGATTAGAAGCCTAAAAAGCCTTAGATTACCTTGGTGTTTTTCTTTTGTCTTCTTAATGAGTCTGA
This sequence comes from Pinus tabuliformis, assembly GCA_031772625.1. Classification (NCBI taxonomy): domain Eukaryota; kingdom Viridiplantae; phylum Streptophyta; class Pinopsida; order Pinales; family Pinaceae; genus Pinus; species Pinus tabuliformis. The sequence goes on along the minus strand of CM062805.1, from coordinate 484,483,457 downwards.
CTAGTTTGTGAAATCTGCCTTTGGTGAGAAATAGATTTATTTTTCTCTTTGCAAATATTTGAATGAACTTGGTTATAAGTTTTGAATTTCATTTTTATAAAAGAAAACATAGCTGGATGTTTTTTGATTGATTTGTTATTCTGAACGAATTAATCCTTAGTTTACTGAATAACTAAGTAAAATGTCCTCAAAAAGATTTGAAGCTTTTATTTCAATTAGGTTTTTAGAAGTTTTTAGATCTCAAGATTAGTTTTTGTAGTTTTGAGTGTTTTCTAGAAATTGTAGAATCTCTTTTGAAAGAATCGTTTTTTGTAGTTTTTGAGTGTTGAAAAAGAAAGGGATTTATTGTGAGCATAATTAGTAGTCTCGTTTTGAGTTCTTGTTGAAAAAGACAAAAGGATTTTCTTTTCATTTACATGTTGAAAGAAAGATTTGTTTTTCAAAGAATTGCATTCTAAAACTCTTTCTTTTAGCTAGAAATTCATTTAAGGAAAAACAAATTTTTTATCATTTTAGGTGCAATTTTTAGTGTTTTTGGAGTCGAGTCTTCACACCATCAAAGTTTCATTTCCATACCTATTCACTTAAGAAACAACCCATAAAAGTAATGCTTAATTAAAATTGATCTAGCAATCTTTTTATTTCTAGGGCTCTTATCACCAATATAGTATCTTGGAGTAGGGAGTAATTAACTCTCCAAGATAGTTAAAACAAACATATCTTGTGGTAGAAAATAAATCCAATTGTAATTAATATAATCTGGGAATCTTCACTTAGAGGATTCAATCACGAGATAATGTCCAAACCTTTGAGACAATCAAGTCTGTCTCATTGGGAAAGATAGAAGATTTGCACATATTATAAATGGTAAACCTCAGATTAACCATTGTCGAGGAGCCTGGGGTCACTTGTTGGTAAACCTCAGATTGATCATGTCGAGGATCCTTCAAGGGGATTGAGCTTTGTTACTCTTCCCTTTCATGTAGATCAGATCGTAGATTGTTCCCTTAGTTGTATTTGTTACTGTTGGTAACCTTAGTGTCCATAAACTTAAGATCGTTTCCTAAGGTGACGGTGAAGGACGGGTCTCACTGTACCTGGAACAGACGTCGACTAGACTCACTTGGACTCTCTGGGGGGTTCTCTTCACTCGAGACGGTTTTGTGAAGAAACTTGTGCTAGTCTATTTCATTAAGCAGGTTGTCGAGGTAACTGTACCAACCGCCCTTTCTGTATTGAATTCTACGATGTTGTATTTCATCACCAACTAGTGTTTTTGGTACGGAAAGTTACTATTTTTGTGTGGTTTGAACTCTTAGATTTTTTAGGCATGTGATTCAATTGTTTGGTTCTTTAGAGACTTTAGGTGTTTTTATTGAGATTTTCCTTTTTTGCATGTGAGTAATTAAATATTTAATCGTGGCTAAATTACCGAGACAATCCCGTAGACTTCAGGGGAAACCTCCCGAGTATACACCAAGCCAACTTGAAGGGCTATGAGCTCTTGTATCACCTAGTGACAGTAGAGTTGGGTCACCGGAAGCCGGAGAGTCATCTTTAATTATTCATCCTGATTATCAAGTTCAAGCAACAGAGTATATTTCTTAACCAATTTCATTTTCTAAAGTTACTGGTAGTATCTCTCCTACTAGTAAATTAGCTGAAGAACGTGAAATTTCTGAACCTGAAACCAAACTTGCTGCTACTCCATCTTCAGGGTTTGCTTCTCCAACTTCTAGTGATCTTGGTTCACCCAGGGTAGGAAGTATCATTACCCAAAATCTTCCTTCTAGACTCATTTCTATTGAAGAACTTGTTAGTTGGGATGAACATCTAACTCTCCCTAAAAATCAACCAACTTTAGAACTTAGGGACCGTGAATCAATTTTCTATAGTCCTTTTAGGAGTGATGCTTGGTACGTATCATTGACAAACTTTTTAGAAAAATCGGGTCTTAGTTTTTCACCACCTCGAATTCCTTTTCATCCTATGCCCAAAGGTTATTATCCTCCTTTGAATATGTCGAAACGGTCATCCATGTTTTACCAAACACCAGAAACATTTTTATATGGTGGTCCTTCTGTTCCTTTGGGGTATCAGTCACTCATTGGTACTCTTTTAGGAGCATCTCCTCAACCAATTGAACATGACATATCAACTTGTAATAACAGAACTCAAACGTTGAGCGTAGAAGAAATTCTTATGATGTCTGGTACTATTCCAAATCTGCAACCTCAAGGTCGTCAGTTAGCACCTGGGGGGCAACCGCAAGGTAGTCAGTTACCGCCTGGAGGGAAACCTCAAGGTAGTCAGTTACCACCTAGGGGGCAACCTCAAGGTAGTCAATTATTGCCTGGGGGGAAACCTCAAGGTAGTCAAGGTCAACCCCAGACTCGGTACATACCTCAAGGTCAACCCCAATATCAATATATACCTCAAGGTAAACCCTAGTTTCAGTACATGCCTCAAGGTTATCAACCTCAAGGTCAGTACCAAACTCAAGGTTTCCAACCACCTTTTCGTCAACCATTTGTACAAGGATCTAGAAATGTACCTCTCAATTATTAGCCCTATGCTCAACCCAGTTATGGTCCTCAATATGCTCAACCTTTTATGGGTCCATACCCTAGAATGAACATGGTGTGGGATCCATATCAAGATCAACAGACTTTGCAGCCGAATGTGTAGTTATTAAGTCAACCTGGATAACCTTTGGTTTCTGTTCCAACCCAGCAACCTGTCCAACCTATTGTTCAAAGCTCTGCACCTGGTGTAGTTCATCAGCCTGGGCCTAGTTCACCTCGAACTCCTCCTCAAACTGGTGCTGCAACTACTGCAGCTTCCGTTCAACTGACCACACCTATTTCTGGAGTATCGATAGCTCTGGTTTCTATTGTTCCTGTGTCAGTCCAAACTCCTCAAGCCTCTTTACCACAGTCAGGATCTACAGTTCAAACTTTGGTTCAAATGCCTATAGGATAACCTGGTCCAAGTACGGTTGTCACAAGTCAACCGCAATTCACTTGTCAGCCGTACCAGGGACAATATCAATTCAGTCCTACTGTACAAAACCTAGTTTATCAGTATCAACCGTACCCTAGATATACTTATTAGCAACCTCAACAACCCCAGTTTGGTCCAGTTAATCCTAGTTTTCCGGGAGGATATAATATTCCTAATGCAAATCCAATTCTAGGTTATCCTAGATATCCTCCTCATGGGGCTGGTCTTGTAACCCAAGGTTTTTGAGACCCTAACTGTCAGTTACCTTTTATTGCAACTTTGGATTTACCTGATTTGTCACGCCTTACGAATGATCTAATTTACTATCTTCCATATTGGCTGCCAATTCCTAATAAATTTCCCAGTGATATCCGAAGTTTGAGGGTAATTCAGGAGAAGATCCATCAAATCATGTGATGAATTATAACCTCTTTTATGCATCTAATTCCATTATCTATGATTCAACTCGCTTACGTCTTTTTCAACGCACTCTAATTGGTCTTGCTGCCAAATGGTACATTGAGTTACCACGAGGCTCTTTTTATAATTTTAGTTAGTTAGCCACTTCTTTCTCAACTCATTTTCAGTTGCTTTTCAAATACGACAATGGCACAAAATTATTAACTTCATTAAAACAATCCACGTCCACATATATTTCAGATCATATTCATGAATGGCGACATAGATGACGTTTAGTGAAAGCTTTTATTCCAGATCAAATTTTAGCAGAATGGTTCATTAAACCATTATTAGCTAAAATCACTGAAGATGTAGCTAAGGCAAGAGTTGTTACTGAAGAGCAAGTAATTGCTCAGGCTCAGCACCTTGACCTTGTTTATACACAGTCGAGTACTTTACATGAAAACATCCCCGACCTTCCAAAACACAATCAAATAACTGCAGCTCCTTCAGGGTCTCATGCCATTGATGGTATGATTGGTTCAGTTAGTACCAAAAGTAAGAAGAAATATTCAAAGAATTCTTCTCCTATTATAACTTTACCAGATTCCCTGACAGGAGACTCTTCTGCTGAAATTCATGCCAATATCCATGTTGTAGATTCATCTATGGCCAAATCAAAATCCGGTGATAAAAAGAAGGGGAAGAAGAAAAATAAACAAAACTCAAAAGAGAAATTAGATAAAAATGAATCTACTGATGGGAAATGTAAACCTCACTATCCTTGTCTCATTTGTGATGAGGAGCATTTTACAAGAGACTGCCCACATCGAGCTGAGGTTTTGAAAATCTTCAAAGCTTCTCAAATGCATGTTGTCTTGAAGGATCCTTTTCCTAGCCAAGATAGTAAGATGATTGATTCTTCCTCCAATGCCTCAGAAAAACCCATTATGATGATGTCTCATGTCAGGATTGCAACGTGATCGCAAGATTATGGTAGTAAAAATCCTGTTGGTGGTAAGGAAGTAGAATCTTCTAACTCAAACCCATCAACTTCAACTCCTTCTAGTTCTGATTCGCTACAGATCGAGAAACCCAACCTCGACTTAGTAATCAAACCACCTGCAAAAGGTATACTTCGAAAGTATGCTTTCAATCCACATGCGAGAGCTGCTCAGAATTATAACATTTTTGAAGACTTAGCTATTTCCCCTTCAGCAATGTCGGCTTTGGAGGTGCTGCAATCATGCCCAGCACAGCGTAAATTACTATTGTTGGCTATAGGAGCTATTGATATTCAAGATTCGAACCTAATAATATTCGATTTAGAGAATAGTACACCTTGCCTACCTCATCAAATGGCTTTCCATATTCAAGTGTTAGTCAAAAACAGACCTTGCTTTCGGACTATGATTGATGAGGGAGCTTCTATGTGTATTATGTCGATCCAGTGTTGGAGATCGCTTGGTTCTCCGACACTCAATCAGTCCCCGATGATTCTAAAGGCTTTTGATGGCCGAGGGTTCCATCCTTTTGGCATTTTACAGGATTTACCTATAGGGGTTGAAGGAAAAACTATAAATCTAGATGTGGAAGTGGTTGATGCCCCTCTAGATTACAACCTTCTCTTGGGTCACAGTTTGTCTTACGCTATGACTGTTATTGTTTCATCGGTATTTCAGCTTATCAAGTTTCCTCATAATGGAAAGATCATTACGATAGACTAGCTGACTTATTTTTCATTCGACCCAGACTCTTCAGATAGTATTCAACGTGTCGGTAAAACAACTATCCCTTACAAGGATGTTGGGGTAGGTTTGATTAAAGATTATGGTTTACTAGGAACTTTTCGTTCCCTCCTCCTAATATATCACCTTCTATTGAAACTATTCATATGATTTCATCGAACACTATTGCTTTTGATGATCCTTGGATCGTACCTTCCGATTCTAAGGTGGATTCATTTGGTAACACGATGCCTTTGAGTCCCTTTGAAATTGCATATCAGGTTGTACAGTTGTTTTTTGACTCTTGTTCAACTAAAAATGATCTATTGAATGTGGTCCACGGGGAATCACTTTCAATATCAATCTGAGCTTAAACAACATTTTCTGATCCTGTTCATACTGATGAGCAGATTCATGAACTTTTGTCTGTTGATGATTTACCATGGGAAGATCTTCATCATCGATCTTCATTTTTACCTGAGCTTGGTCATTTTGAAAATGATTTTTCATCTATTTTTACCACTAATTATGTCAAATAACGATAGAATCCATTGCAACATCCTGATTCTGAGTTGAATTTGGGAAATATCTCTCGAACGGTTCCTATTGACATTTCAGTTAAACCCGGAATTATTGAAAACATTCGTATAGGTGCTTCCTGTACAGACGATGAAATCCAAACTTATAAAGCCCTATTTCAGGAATTCCATGACATGTTTCCCTGGTCATATGAAGAAATGCTAGGAATCGATCCATTAATTGTTGTCCATGAAATTAAAACTTACCTGGATGCTAAACTTGTCCAGCAACGTTTGCATTAGATACACCAGCGAAAAGTTGCTCCTATTAAAGCTGAAGTTGAAAAATTACTTCAAGCAAGTTTCATTTATCCAATTCCCTTAATGGATTGGGTATTGAATATTGTTCCTGTTAACAAAAAATAAGGAACGATAAGAATATGTATCGATTATAGGGATATTAATCGAGCTTGTCCTAAAGACAATTATCCAACCCCCTATATCAATCAAATTATTGATGATTGTGCTAACAGTGAAATGTTCTCCTTTATGGATGGTTTTTCCGGTTACAATCAAATCAACATACTCCCTATTGATCAACCAAAAACGGATTTCATTTGTCCATGGGGGACATTTTCTTATTGCAAATTACCTTTTGGATTGAAGAACGCTGGAGCAACTTTTCAAAGAGCTATGTCTTACGCATTTCATGACATCAAGCACATTGTGCAGCCTTATCTCGATGATCTACCTGCTCATTCATTACGTAGAGCCGATCATCTCACTCATTTACGAGAAATCTTTATGAGATGTAGGCATTATCGAATTAGGCTGAAACCACACAAATGTGTTTTCTGTATAGAAACAGGTCATTTACTGGGATTTGTCGTTTCAAAAGCTAGCATTCGTATCTATCCCTCGAAGGTTGAAGCTATTGTCAAATTACCTCCTCCTTTGACTCTTTTCCAACTCCAAAGTTTGCAAGGGAAAGCAAACTTTTTACGTCATTTCATTCCCAATTACGTCGAGATAATGAAAGGTTTTACTAGGTTTTTGAAACAGAATACTTCATTCTTTTGGGATGAGATAGCTGACAAATATTTTGATGCACTTAAACATGCATTGACCCATGCACCATTATTGCATCGTCCAACTACAACCAGGATTACTTTTTGTACCTTGCTGCTTCTCATTCCACCATTGGGATGGTTTTAGTTCAGGAAGATGAGTTCAACAGTGAACATGTGATTTACTATCTTAGTCAAACTCTAAATCTGACTGAGCTTAAATATTCGCATGTGGAGAAATTGGCTTTGGTGGCTGTTCAAGCTGTCCAAAGATTTTGTCACTACATCTTATTACGCAAAACCACGGTAATTTCTTACTGTAACACTATGATCTATATATCTTGACCAAACAATTGCTAGGGGGCAAGTATTCCAAATGGATAGTTATCCTGTAGGAATTTTACTTGGAATTTGAAAAATCCAAGGCAAAGAAATCTTTGGTTTTTGCGAAACTGATGTGTGATTTCCCACGTACTGATACTGAAACTGTGGCGGAAGAACCTATTGCAAACGAATCCTTGTTTCTTATCAGTACTCTTGATCCATGGTACGGAGATATTATTGTTTATCTCCAAACCCAATCTTTTCGGCCTGAAATTTCATGATCTCAGCGATGGAAAATACATTTCCAATCCCAACAATGTAATATTATTAGAGATACACTCTATCGTCGTGGGGCGGATACTATTTTCCGACGTTGTCTAACTCATGAAGAAGATGAAAAGGTTCTGAATGACTGTGACTCTGGAGCATGTGGCGGTCATATGTCTAGGTATGGCACAGCCCAAAAGATATTGCGCACTGGTTATTTCTGGCCATCCTTATTCAAAGATTGTATCTATGTAGTCCGAAAATGCCACAATTGTCAAATTTTTATCGTAAGATGTGTGCTCCACCCGCTCCTCTCCACCCTATAATTTTTGTCGGTTCTTTCGCAAAGTGGGGTATCGACTTTATTACATGTAACCCTCACTCAGCTGGGGAGCATGCGTATATCATCCTTGCGGTAGATTATTTTACTAAGTGGGCTGAGACGATGCCTACATGTTCAGCAGACGGCAAAACTGTTGCAATTTTTGTTTTCAATCATATAGTTACTAGATTCAGTGTTCCTCAAGCTATTATTACTAATCATGGAAGTCATTTTCGAAACATCATGATGACTGAACTGACAGATCAACTTAGCTTACGTCACAATAGTTCTGCTCCATATTACCCACAGGCTAATGGTCTAGTTGAAGCTATCAATAAATTTCTAGTCACTATGATCCAATGAATCATTGGTATTCATAGGCCAAATTGGCATAACATGTTATTTTCAGCACTTTGGGCATATCGAACCTCAGTAAAAACATCAATTGGTTTCACTCCTTTTCAACTAGTTTACGGCTTGGAAGCAGTGTTACCCATTGAATGCGAAATTCTATCATTGCAAATAGCCATGGAATTACTCGCAGCCACTTCCGAAGAGGAGAAACGTTTGTTGTACTTAGCTCAGCTATATGAAAATTGACATGATGCTACATTACCAATTGAAACTCATGCAAAACGAATAAAAGCTCTGTACGATTGAAATGTTACACCTCGTAATTTTTCGGAAGGAGACCTGGTCTTACTATACGATCAAGTAAACGATAAGCTAGGGGCTGGAAAATTTGCACCTATGTGGCATGGTCCTTATATTGTTAAGTGAAAGCTGGCAAAAGGGGCCTATGAATTGGTAGATTTTGACAGTGTCTCTTTGGGTAAACCTAGAAATGGGCTTTATCTGAAGAGATATTATGATTAAATTTTGGTGTGGAGATTTTTTGTTAGATTAGTTTCTTTCTAGCTGGTGTGTTTTAGATTAGAAATGTGTGCCTAGTTTAGAGAGTGCTTTTGTCATTAATCCTGCTTATCTTGATTTTACTCTTGATAGTGCAGATGTCGACATCTCTTCAAACATACATTGGTTTTGTTGATGGTGCTTGTCGTAATACACAGAACATTTCTTCCACAGCTTGGGTTATATATTCACCCTCTGATGAGTTAGTATCTATGCATGGGGTAAGCCTCGGTTAAACAACGAATAACATTGCAAAGTATAGTGCAGTGATTTAGTTATTATCTGAATCCATCTCATTTGGGATTCGGAGTTTGATTGTTATGTTAGATTCTGAACTTGTTGTATTATAGCTTAACAGGGTTTATGCCATTAGAAATCCAGTGTTATTAAGATTATTCTTGACAGTTCGTCTGTTGGAACGTGAATTTGACTACATTGAATATCAATATATTCCAAGATATTTAAATACATTAGCAGATGCAGTTGCTTCTCGTATGTTAAATAGACATTTGCAATAATCAAAACAGTAAATTTAAAAACATTCCATAACATGTTATACAAGATAGTGAGTAATAGTAATATATCATAGCATAGAAGTGTGTCAAATATACATCGTCTTCGATCATAGGTTGAAAAACACCTTATGATCAGCAAAAATGATAGTACAAAAAGACATAAAATGTCATATGAGTCTACAAAAGCGATCATCCTATCCCTGGTGATGATCACGATAAGAAACCACTGCTCGAGCCCCCCAATCACATGTCGCTGTAACCTAAGTTGAATATCATCTATGCCAGTCTCTAGAATATCTATTGTCAAACGCTCTAGATGATTCTCCAATTCGGTCAGGGTCTCTGTAGATTGGTCTTGTGGGGCCGGTACTGCTGCAATTGGGTGTCTCCTCTCATAAGGCTAGAGAGAGGCTGGTCGTCGTGGACCCACATCTGCATTTAAAACTTTTTGTTATCAATTTTGGACAATTTAAAAAACAAAAAAAATAGAAAACTTGGAAAATGTTGAGAATGATTTTACCTGAGTCATCCCACTACTCTCATGGTGGAAGAGTCATGTTTGGGTCACCACGATAATCCATCCCAGCATATGGAAAATCCTGAATCACAACAAGTTGGTTCCTCAACCAATGAAAATATTCAGGCAGAAATCGAACAACCTCTGAACCCTCCTCAGGATGACGGGTCATCACTGCAACCCAACGCATTATCTTAGGCTCTCGAGGAAGAGCAGCCTCAACAGAAAGCAGTTGTGGGACCAACATAGGGACCCTTTCTAGACCAAAGCTCACAACCAGGAAACCATATCCAAAGTTTTTTAGTTGTCCGTTCTTTGCTCTAGTTAGTTGGCCTTTTACATTCGCCAACACAGCCTTGCACAAGTTGAAGATGGTACCTCGATAACATTCTACTACCATTCACATCTGGGATCCAGTAGCTACATGCAATGTTGCACTCCCGCATAGTTTGGTGACAATGAATGTGATAACCTTAAGTTCAGGATGAGAGATAATTTTAATATCGATCCGTTTATCCTTTGTTTGATCATTGCAAAACTCCAATCGAAAATTAGCGATAGACTAGCCACCTGGCCTAGTCCCGAAAAGAGATAATCGTTTGCCTCTCTTGTGCTAACCAATTAAAAAATATATGTCCTCTAGCTCAATTTCTAGCTGGTGGCCATCAATCATGAAACACTGGTCCTGTATGTTCCACCTGTCTACCAACCATTTCAAGAAGTCTACTTGGGCCCTCATGCCGGGTATGGCCCGGAATTTAAACAGTCTGCATGCTCTCAATGAATCCAATGTGGGTTGATGATTTATTGCGGCAAGTTCCACATCCTCATGCTCGCATTTCCGCAAAATAAGCATTTTGTATGTCCTACATTGCAAAAAAAGACATATTAGAACAATTTAGTTCAAAAAAATTTGGGCAGAAATGGAGAAATTTGAAATTTTAAAACCTATTTCGTAAGGTCCGCACCCACTGGTTATGAACAGTGCATAGGTCCGCATTTGTCGTAAGCAATAGGTGTGGACCCACGACTTTTTCCTTTGTAGAAAAAATTCGGGGTCCGCAGGGGCCGCATGTTGCACCTGCGGACCCCCGCGAGCATTTTTCGAAAGCAAATTCTCCTTAAAAAATCAATTTTAAAGCCTAAAAATGAAATGTAAATGGTTGAAATGCAAGATAGGGATGATGTGGATTACCTGGAGCTGACGGTTTTCGATTCCAACGGACGGATTTTCCGCAATCTTCACAGGAAGTTTCTTACCCAAAAGCTCTCACTTCTCACTCTGAAATCAAACGGTAAAAATGAATTTACAAAAGCCCTTTTTATAAGCTTTTTTGAATAAATGAATTTTTAATTTATTTATTTTTCACTTTAAAAAGGTAACTTTTTGATGCATTTTTATTTATCTTAAACAGGTATGAGTAATGTTTTGAGTTTTTGTGTAGAATATTGGATGTTCAGGGATAATTGATCATTTTCAACAAAGAGCATACTTTTTCACTTTTTCGGACTCTTCCAAAATTTATGAAAAAGCGAAACATTGGAGTCCTCTTTAAACTCTTTTATGACTCATAAAATATGAAAAGATTACCGATTTTTTCCCTTTTTAACTCGTTAAACAGAATTTAAAACGTAGTCCACTTACAGCTCTTTTCTAATCATATAAACAAGAAAAGATCGCCGGACTTTTGTCATTTAAAGTTCAATATTAGTTATAAAATGACGTGTTTTCGATCGCTTTTTTACTTTTTGAAATCAGAGCCCCTAATTATGAAAAGTACTCCTTGATCGTAATGGTCAGGGGGTTCTCTCAAGTATTATTTTATACCTTTTCGGGCTTAAGGGACACAAATTTACGAAAAAGGACACCCATGGAGTTTCGTTAAGTTTTTCTTCTGACTCCCTAAAATTGAAAAACACCGAGTTTTTCCTATACTGGACTCGTTAAAATTTAACATTAAAGGACCTGTTCAATTTTAAATAGAAACGAACCACTCCTTCTTAGGGTTCGAATTTTAAACTAAGTTGGACTCATCCGAAGAATGAGCTTATAAGCAAGCAAATGTTATCCTCCTCAAGCTTTTCAAAAATAAAGAGGTACTTGCCAGAAATGGTGGGGGAAAAGAGAAGAAAATGAACATGTTTGTTATACTTTGTTTTTTAGAAAAGCAGTCAACCACTCTTGAACACGACACTTTTTGTTCACCTGGGTTGGGAAATCCTTTGCCTAACAGTTAATCAAACCACATTGGAAGTCTTCAGCCGGTTCCTCGGTATTAGCTTTGGGTCAATTGTCACCAAACCATCTGTAGTGTCGTTATGTGTTCAAGAGGTCAGTTCAAATAAACCATTCATTTGCAAAATATTTGTCATCCATTTTGACCATCCCTAAGTTATTCCTTGCCAAATATATTTCTTCAAAACTTGATCTATGATTTCATGTTGTGGGCTTGCCTATGACAGATATCTTTCTATCGACTTCAGCTCATTATCTATAAAGATGATCTAGAAATCGTCAGTACCTTGGAATCTGCATGCCCTAATGGCAGGTTTCTCGCCTTTGATGATAGGTTGCATCATTAACCTTCGATCAAAGGATTCTATAACATGTTCGACATCAGCTCATTTATTCACATTTCATGGATTGTACTGAGTATTTTGAGAGCCATTGACATTACTGGTGGTTTCTCTCACACTTGTTAATAGTTCACATCATTGAATGGTAATCAAGTGGTTTCGACCATGTTCAACTTCGACACATTCATTCACATGGATATAATCGTACTAGCTCCGGAAGCATAAATGAAGACCCTGGATCTAGTTTCTACCATCTAGGCTGCGAGGAATTTTGTTATTCATTATACAGTGTGTCAGGCCAGGGTAACTCCAGAATGGGCAGAAGAAATTGATTGATTATTTCATTAGACAGCTATTGTTTACATACATAAAATGGACGGATCAGTTCATCTTCTTGATGACTGTTCACGTTCCAGGTTACCCAACCATTGAAGATTAGGTGTGAACATTCCCCCCTTAATCTGAAGGGATGTTGGTGAGTCCAAGCATCGTTCTGAATCTTTCAAGCTTTTCTCTTCCAAGCGCTTTGGTGAAGATGTCTGCAATTTGCTCATTTGTGGAACAATGACGGAGATGGATTGTTTTGGCCTCAACATGATGTTGGATCAGATGATATTTAGTATTGATGTGCTTAGTACGATCATGGAACTTTGGGTTCTTGGCCAACTTTATTGCAGAGGTGTTATCAATCATGAGTGGAGTTGATTGTACTTGTTTTACCTGCAAATCTTCAAGAATTTTCCTGAGCCACACAATTTCTTTCGTTGCTTCAGCTGCTGCCACGTATTCTGCTTCTGTTGTGAAATCTGCTGGAACTGATTGTTTGCGTGATCTCCAGGAGACAGCTCCTGATCCAAGACTCATAGCATATCCTAAAGTAGATACCCCAGTTTCTTTGTCTCCATCGAAGTCTGAATCAGAGTATCCAATCAAGCTGAAGTCGTCCACCTGTGTGTACTTGATTCCAAGGTCTTGAGTTCCCTTCAAGTACCTTGGAACTCTTTTTGCAGCAGACCAGTGTCCCTCAAAAGGCTTTTGCATAAACCTGGAGAGGATTCCAATAGCAAATGAAATGTCTGGTCTGGTAGTAGTGAGGTAGATGAGACTTCCTACAAGCTGTCTATACTTTGTTGCATCCTCAAATTCCTTTCCTTCAATAGATGTGAGCTTCAAGTTTTGTTCCATTGGAGTAGAAAGATGATTGCACTCTGTCATGCCAAATCTGTTTAACAAATCTCCAATGTATTTATTTTGAGAAAGAAATATGGATTTTGGATGTTGGGTTACTTCAATGCCAAGATAGTAATGAACATAGCCCAAATCAGTCATTTCAAAACTTTTTCCTAATTCTTTCTTTATGGATGCAATATAGCTTTCATTGTTCCCCGTCATTAAAATATCATCTACATATACCACAAGATATACAACTGTTTTGCCAACTTTCTTGACAAATAATGCTGCATCATCAATATCAAAATGTTTGAAGTTGAGTTTCAGAAGATGCTCAGTTAGTTTTTCATACCAGGCTCATGGTGCTTGTTTGAGGCCATACAAGGACTTCACAAGTTTGCATACTTTGTGTTCTTGTCCTTTCATAGCAAATCCTTCAGGCTGGGACATAAAAACATTCTCTTTTAGATCTCCATTCAAGAATGCAGTTTTTACATCCATTTGATGGACTTTCCAACCGTTCTGAGCAGCTAGTGCAAAGAGTGTCCGGATGGTGGCCCATTTTGCTGTGGGGGCAAAAGTTTCCTCATAATCGACCCCTTCCTTCTGTGCAAAACCTTTTGCCACAACCCTAGCTTTGTGCTTGTCAAGTGAGCCATCAGCTTTGTACTTGTTCTTGTAGACCCACTTGCAGCCAATTGGTTTGGTTCCAAATGGAGGATCAGCCAACTTCCAAGTGCCATTCTTTATGAGGGCATCATACTCCTTCTGCATCGCTTCTTTCCATTCATCATGAGAAGCAGCTTCTTTGAAGGAAGTTGGTTCAAAATCTGTAGACAAGTTCAATTCACAATCATAAGTAACATCCATATCAACAGGTGAATTAGAGTTATCTACATCACCTCCATCTTGTCGGTTTGTATTTCTGGTTCCTGTTTTTCCAATTTCATTAGGATGAACACTTTCAAGTGTCTTTGTCAGCCACTTTGGGGGACCTTTCTGAGATGGTCCAAGCTGCTCTGTTGATTGAGTCTCCCAATTCTATCAATTACATCACTTAAAGGATCATCCGGTGTTGGAGTTTCATGCACGGGAGATTGTTCTTCAGAAGAAGATTCCACATGTTGATCTAGTATAGGAATCCCCCCTTCAAGATGTGGAATCTGATTATCAAACTCTTGAAATGATTTCGTTTTTGTGAATCTATCCAAGCGATCAAGTTGCCACTCAACAAAACTGTCAGATTTGGATGATTCAAGCAAAATGACATCTCTAGATACAACAAACTTTTTATTTACTTCATCATAGAGACAGTATGCTTTAGAGGTGTTTGAATACCCCATGAAGATACACTTACGACTTCTAGCACCAAGTTTGTTTCTATGTACCTTTGGTATTAAAGCATAACAGGTGGAACCAAAAATCCTGAGATGTTTTACCGAAGGAACATGTCCATACCACAATTCATAAGGAGTCTTGTTTCTTATAGCACTAGATGGACATCTATTCTTTATATATGCAGCACATAGAACAGCATCAGCCCAAAACATTATCTTTACATTTTTGAAGAAAAGCATGGATCGTACCATATTCAAGATTGTTCTATTCATTCTTTCTGCTACACCATTCTGTTGGGGATTATAAGGTACAATTGTTTGATGTTTGATCCCATGTTGTCGAAGATAGTTTTCAAATTCATTTGATGTATATTCTTTTCCATTATCAGTGCGAGTAGAACCAATATGAGATTGTGCATCATTTTCAATCCACTTATGAAAATTCTTGAATGTTTGAAAAGCATCAGATTTGTTCTTCAATAAATAAACCCAACACATTCTGGTGTAATCATCAATAAATGTCATGATATATTTATTTCCATTTGCAGAAGGAACAAGCATTGGACCACATAAATCTGAATGAATGAGTTCAAGCTTCCTATGTGCTCTTGAATGTGAATCATTAAAAGACTGTTTTCTATGATTTCCTAGAATGCAAGCATCACATTGCTTATGTTTTCTAGGAATTGTAGGAAAACCAGCAACACCATTTTTCTTCAACAAGCGGAGACT
Organism: Pinus tabuliformis; assembly: GCA_031772625.1. Lineage (NCBI taxonomy): Eukaryota > Viridiplantae > Streptophyta > Pinopsida > Pinales > Pinaceae > Pinus > Pinus tabuliformis. The sequence goes on along the minus strand of CM062805.1, from coordinate 484,468,070 downwards.
ATCATAGTTTAAGTGTCCAAATCTAGCATGCCATAATAAACTTGACGGAAGTGTACCTTCTTCATGATGAGAAATATATGAGAAATGTTTTGCATGAGCAGAGGTTCCTTGCAGTTTAAGAAGTCTTTCTTCTTATATTCCCTTCATGACAAGTGAGTGGTCAGATGCCTTTCTTACCTCAAGCTTTGCATAAAACATATGAATGGAGTGACCTTGCTGGCGGATGTGGAGCAAGGACAACAAGTTTCTCTTGAGCTGTGGGAGATATAGAACATGATCCAGAAGAAAGTCCGGAAGACCAGGCAGTTTAAGCCTGATTGTGCCAAGCCCTGATGGCTTGATTTTTGACTGATCTGCAAAGTATACTTCTCCATCAACATTGTCAGTGAAATCTTAAAAAAAATCTTTCCTATGAGTCATATGACAGGTTGCTCCTGAATCAAGCAACCAATCATTTTTTGAAGAAGCAAGTGAAGCATTAAACAAATCTTCATTTACTCCAATGTTACATTGTGCCTCAATATAGTGAGCGGATTCAGGTGCTTTACCTTTGTCTGTGTCATCAGTTTTACCTTTCTGCTGGTTTCTTCTCTACTCAATTTTGTCCCATGGTAGCTTACATGTAGAAGCATCATGTGATCCATTTCGTTTGCAGCGAATGCAATGTAGATCTACCTTTTCTGCTTGAGAATGTCTGCCCCCCCTGCCTCTGAAGTATCTTTCTCTTCCTCTTCGTCCACCTCTTCCTCTTGTAGAATCTTGAGCAGGATGCTTTTCTTTACGAGCAAGGCAAACAGTCTCTTCAGAAGATTCAGGGACTGTCTTTTTTCCAAAGGCTTTCTCTCTTTCAGCAAACTTTTTCACAAGAGAGTCAAAGGTTATATCTTTAAGATTTCCATTTGCTTGTAATGACTCAAGATAATTGGCGTAGGTAGGATAGAGTGCTTTGAGAAAGGCAATAAGAGAGATATCCAGCTCAACCTTAGTGGATTTAATATCATGCATTATAGACTTTATTTCAGATGCAAGAGCAAGAGGATCATTATTTTTCAGTTCAAGAGTGAAGAGTTTAATCATGAGCTGAACAACTTCAAGTACAGAATGTGTATCATAGAGTTCTTTCAACTTTTGTAAAGCTTCAAAGGCAGTGGAATAGGATGAAATATGACGACTTACTTCTTCATTTACAGATGCTGCGATCAATGCATAGGCTTTGGTGTTCTTGTTTTCCCAAATGACAAGTTATTTATCTGATGTAGGCTGCACAGGGTCTTTGTCTTCTTCTCCGACACACACTCCTTTCCACAACTCATTGTAGATGAGGATGTGTTTTACCATCCGAGACCATTCAGAATATTTCTCCTTGCCAGTGAGAACTATTCCTACCATGGAGATGATTGAATGCATTCTGTAAAAAAAAAATACTTCTGCTGATAGAAAAAAAATACTTTTGCTGATATACAGTGAAACTGTACTCAAAAGGGTAACAACTTCCACAGCTTATAATGTCTCCAAAATTTTATAAAATATCCTCCACAAAATATTCAAACAACTTCCAAAGCTTATTGAAACAGCGTCCAAAACGCATTCAAAAACTTATTCAAACAACTTACAGCGCATTCAAAAACTTATTCAAACAGCTGGTCAATATATATATGCTGGTTAAACCCCACTATTTTTACAACAGAAAGCGCAAACACCCTCAGAACTTACTGAAGGTTACCAATGGATATAACATAGAGGTGAGGTTGGCAGGTTGGCAACATTCGCATGCAGGTCACAACGAGGGATTCTCATTCTCAGTGGGAGCGGGATTGTTACCAATGTTACCCTCCAGCAGTCGGTCGCTCCTAGCTCGATCCTAACCTTCCACGGACGCCGCGAGATCTATGACCATAAATGAAGGGGCATTGTGATAAGCTTGGTCCACAGCGTAATTCTCCACAACTTCCAGATAGGCGACGTTGCAGAAAGCGATACAGTTCATATATACAAGGGGGTGACCAAGGTGTGGATCGATCACTTGACCTCCTTCAATGGGAAACTGGGCCTCGTCACAGTAATTCAGGGCTCCACCGATGTGACCATCTCCAACTCTCTGCTTTCCAATAAGAGCACAGCCACGGCCGCGTCTCAGTGACGGGACGGAGGGAAGCACATATTAGCGCAGTCACGGCGGCGTCCAAGCACACGATGGAGTGACTGTTGTGATTCAATGCCCAGAGAAAAGTAAATAGATACACACAAAATAACTATACATAGAAGAGGGTTACTCTGCTTCCGTCCAACTCCCTCTCCAGAGGAGACATTAGAACTCAGAGTTCTGGCATCATTCGGACCTCTTCAAGACTTTTCGAAAGAGTCCAAACTCGTTATAAATGGTGGAATATTAAAGCTTCTCAAGCTTTTGCAATTCCTTTCATTTCAGTCCTTGCAGCGAAGCGTAGCAATGGAGGAAGGAGAGGGCACTCTGAGCTTTGATTTCGAGGGCGGGCTGGAAACGGGAGCCGCCGTAGGCGGTACTTCGGCTCTAGGCCTACACGGGACGTCGATTTTTCAAAACCTCGCGGGGCCTCTTCTAGTTCCAAACTCAAATGTCGGGCAAAAAATCTTCAAGAGGAATTTCAGGCATGGCGTTATGGACAGGCCAAGCAAACGTTACAGGCCGACATAGGTGAAAGCATCTTAACAACGGTCTATTTGGATGAGAAAACTATAGATGCGTTAATGTAGATGCGTTAAGATACTGATGCGTTAAGTGAGAATGTTAGGTGATAGAGTTTTAGGGCAGCACAGGCGTGGCAGAGACTCAGGACAGAGGCAGCGTTCAGGACAGAGCTCAGTAATGATATTTCAGGACAGAGGCAGTGGCAGGGAGTTACGACTATTTTAGAACCTGGGACCTATGCTCTGATACCATGTCAGGCCAGGGTAACTCCAGAATGGGCAGAAGAAATTGATTGATTATTTCATTAGACAGCTATTGTTTATATACATAAAATGGACGGATCAGTTCATCTTCTTGATGACTGTTCACGTTCCAGGTTACCCAACCGTTGAAGATTAGGTGTGAACACAGTGGACTATTCATAAACAGATGGTTGTGCCCATATTGTGTCTACATATGTCTATACTCATGATGTATTACAAAATTATTTCTGTATCAGAGTAGTTTAGTTAGTTTTCTAGTCAGTTTTGATCTGAGTATGGGAATGCCTACCTCAGCGATGATATGTTCAAATATATATATTTTGCTTTGAATGTTTTTACAGGTTCTGACTAGGGTGTCCATAGGATGATCCTTGAAATCATAAAGTAATTCACTCTTCATACATGAAAGACGTCATCTTCATCTATTACAGACTTCGCAATTTAGGGGGCAATCTATTGCACAAAAAATGTCACCTTGACATTCTGCAATCTGTGTGAGTCCATTAACACTCATGCGTTCCTTCTTTACAAGTCTTAAGCCTCAGTTCTTCATATCAAGACTTGAAAATAAGAGAAAGCCCTCAAAAGTCTATAAAACTCTGGTTTCGCACTTTCTCTTAGCATTACCTGCGGTCCGGCACCTAAAGGTCATGTCCCCTGTGCACCTAACCACTCTGTCTCTGTGTTATGGGTACGTACCCCTGTAAAAGTCAAAAAGGCACAAGGGTATTCTTAAAAACTCACTTTGAGTTATTTCTAGAAGTTTCTCGAAGGAATCTTGAGGTGGCAAGTTCGCTCCTTTAAGGTTCATGCATCCCATATCTTAAAGAGCTAACCCCTTGATGTGAGGAGCTTATCCCTTTGAAGGAGGACTCTATACCTTCATAGGTGGACCTGTAACCTCCTTCCTTTGCACTATAAAATGAAGCATTGGGCTGGTCATTTGGGGGGTTCTAAAGCTGAATATTTTTGAGGTAAAATGTAACTGGAACTTAGTCTTCCTAATTGAGCTTTCGTGAGGAGAGATTACATACCTCTTTGATCTCATTTGGAAGAGTGTGAGGCTTGTTAAAGTAAAGGAGATTCCCGTTTTAGACCCTGGGAAGAGCTTCTAGGACATCAAGGCACCAAAGTTTGTAAGGTTCTTCTATTTCAAAGTTAATACAAATAAGTTTATTTTTCTCAATAAGCTTTGTTTTATGGTTTATTTTATGGATTCCTTGATCACCATAATTAACATGATTTATGATATTAGCTATGCAGGTGTTATTTGATTTGTGCTTTTTTGTGATTGCAGGTTCTCAAAAGGAAACTCTTTCAGACAGTTGAAGGATGGCTACTACAAACTATCGTTGGACTTAAGGTAGGGTCTAAACACCTCTATATATTTTATTAATGAATCACAATATGTTTAGAGAAAGGTAGATTTGCTTGTCCTGCTTGTTGCTAGATGTCTTTTGATACTAGGGAGATCGGCCTTGTCCACAAGATCGATTTATCCAGCCAACACACGCAATCAAGATTTAAAAGAATTTGCAACCAAGATTGAAATGGAAGTGGAGTTTCCTACCACTCGAAGACTCTATAGATGTCAGCATTAGAATGATTTAAAATGTGTTTGGTCATTGTACATCACGGGTTCTATAGTGGATCGAAGATGTTGTGTTTTTTGTGATCCATTTCTGTTAAGCGAGCACTTCTGCCTGATATTATTTAATGTAGAAAGGAGAGGATATTACTAGTGTTATGCGCACAACCTCTACATCTCATTGCAAGCGATCACCTCGCACAAAGCACTCTAGAATTATACCTCTATGATTATCCATCATGTTCACCTTACATAGTTGCAAGCAAGCATAATATACTATTACAGATGCAGAGGTCCCCATCAGATTGTAATGAGTGAAGTCCTCATCTTCAAGACCATGCCTGTTATGGGTCCTTCGTAGTTTCCTGAGAGAGTCACGATTATTGGTGATTGTGGCCACTTTTCTGGTCAACTAGTTAGGAAAATGACAAACGGGTTGGAATGATTGCTAGCGATGTTTAGAATGGTCAACTCTCTTTCAGCTAGTGTGTGCATAGTGTTGTGTGTTGCCATCTTCTTCTATCGATAGGGCTTTAATTGGCTTTTAAAATTGCACCATCAAGGTCAAGTTTCACATCTACAATGAAACTGACAAAGATCGATTATGAATATCCAGAGAGTTGGTTTTGATTCATTGGCATAATTCTCCCTTTATTTTACAACGTGGCTATTTGTTCAGACTATTGTTTCAATCAATTTTCTCCAACTACATATTTTGAAGAGCGTTGTTCACATTGTGCGGAGTGGAGTAGCATAGAACAATTATGGGTTTTGTTTTCCTCTTTATTAAGTTGTTTGTTTGTTTGTTAAAAGAAAAAGGAGAGAAAAACTAATCAATGAATAAATTAGCATAATTGAAATTAGTGGCTCTCAATGTTCTTCAGTGTAGAGAGAACGTATTGGTAATTTGATTGTGTGAGTCTATTATAGACTAATGGGTCTTGATGTGCTCCAAGCTTCAATAACATCAGTTACAAGTTATGTTATGAGATCCATGTGTGTAGAAATGTCATTTTCATAATTCATTGTTGGATAGAGCTGAGTATCGAGATTGTGCTTCAATAGATCAAGAAGTGTCAATTATACAAATTTCATCAAAGATGGTTAGAGGCGGTTATGTCTTAAATCAGTTGAATGGGAAGCTTAAAGGTTGTGGTGTTGAAAAGAGTGTTGTCCGAGTGATCAAGGTGGATATTGGTGGCCACCTTCCAATTCCACTTGGACCCCCACCATTATTTTTTTTAGTTTTTCAGTTTCCTTAATTGTAGCACAGTTTACTATTTTTAGTAGTTTTTTGGGTCCTAAACATCTGAAGTTGTTTTGAGGCCCTAAATGATGTTTTTCCGACAATCTACCACTAGCAATTTTATGGCAAAATCACCTTTTCTGTTATAATCCTCGGAGAGATATTTCTAACGTGGGTATCATGCATGTCAAATGGAGATACTATGACCAAGTCGCAACCCTGGGAAGTTGGTTGTCCAACTAACCCCAACGGGGCCCATAAACTTTTGGTGTTACTTCTCCTCAGGTTAGCTTTTTCATTTTTTAGGTTTTGATCTTATTGTTAAATAATAAAAAGGCCATTGAGCCTCATTGTAGCACAATTTAGAGGCATGTAGCTACCACATCTCTTCTCAGAGATAAGCTACCATTGCTCGAGCTAGTTTTATTTCCATTCTGTTTGTAAGCATATTTTAGTATTTGTTATTAATGAAATGAAGTGTTATTTGTATTGCATCTTTGTATTTATGGTTATATCTATAATTTGTTGCATTCCTGTTTAAATATCGATCAGTGGTATAAAAGCAGTCTGCTCTTTCTATGTTTTTCTTTGCATGTCCCCAATCAGGTCAGATATAAGAAGTTAGGGCTCGAACTAGTCCAACCTTTGCAGGACCAGCCTCGCAAATCTAGACGGCCACCCATGGAGGATGAAAATAAAGATGAGGGGGAAGGAGATCCTATCCAAATATTACTTGAGGAAGCCCTTGAGCGACAAAGGAATGCGATAATGGAAAACTTTGCCTAGATGCTTTAGCGACTACAAAAGGGTGATGCATCTACTTCCAATAACTAGTCTGGAAGAGCCACACCCTTTAATGTACGACATTCCCATATTTGAGGGACAGATAGATGCAGATGTTGTAGATAAATGGTTGAATCTGCTAGAAGAATATTTTTCCGTTCATGATTTTTGTAGCCGAGAAAATATCACTTTTTCACTTCTTAAAGCAGCCCCCCACGTCGAGGACTGGTGAGAAACCTACTGTGAGCAGAAGGATGAAAGTATGAACTCACTGTTTTCAACCGCACCCACTTAGAACTCATTCCAGGATGCCATCGAGGAGCATTATTACCCTATCGGGAGCTATGAGGATAAATACATAAAATGGACAATGCTGCGACAGGGAAGGGACCAAGATGTGTCAAAGTTTACCAATTTTCTTCATACCCTTCGCATGAAGTTGAGTATCAAGGATTCTAAGAATAATTTGGTTCTCAAGTACTGCGGCTTCCTGCACAGGTAAATCCAAGATGAGATGGAATTCGAAGACATCTCCTCACCTGGCATGGCATACTGATATGCCGTCGAGATCGATCAAAAGTTTAAATAGAAGAAGCGAGACTTTGGATCTGCGAATTTGAAGCAAGGGAAAGGTGCCCCCAAATCGCAGAATAAAGGACAAAGCCAAGGTAGGGCAACCCAGGACAATCTGCCAAAGCCACAACCAAATAACAACACCACGAAGAGAAAGAAGGACACGGGAAAGTGGTGTGAGTTCCATAAGAGCTCCACTTACAACACAAGTGAGTGTCGGGCCAAGCAGTCACTGGTGGTAGAGCTAAAGGCTTCAGAATCAGATGCATGTTCCAACTTTGAGTTAGAACTCAACAAGGGGAATGGCAAAGGGAGGAAGATTATTGATGCGAAGCCCAATTCCACCATTGCTATCATGAAGATCCAGAAGGAGGAACCCAAAGATACAGAGGAGGAGGAGTGCCTCTTCCACTCCGAGATGTGGGTAAAGGATTCCCAGCTACAGTTCATTATCGACAGCAAAAGCCAGAAGAACCTCATTTCAGCAAAGGTCATGAAGCGGCTGGGCTTACTGACCATAGCACATCGACAACCATACACCATTGAGTGGCTTCACCAAGGACAGGATCTTCGCATGAGCCAACAGTGTTGCCTTCCATACAACACCAAGCCCTTCACGGATGAGGTATTATATGACATTGCTCCCCTTGATGTTTGGGATGTATTATTAGGCCAACCATACTTATGGAAGTGACATGCTATGTTTGAGTCAAGGTCTCGTGCTGTTATTGTTACTTTTGGAAATAAGTTGTATAGTAAGCTCATTTCCAAAACTGGGAAATTTGTTTTCCCAATCATACGCCCTTAGGGAAAGAAGGAGACAGTGGCAACGACCTCGAGACAGGACCCTTCTGCATGATAACAATAGATGGACAAGGTCATGGAGGAGTACAAGGACATCTTCACCTCCCACACAGGGGTGCATCTACACTGTCATGTCAGGCACCCCATCTATCAAACCCTAGGTGTGGCACTACCTAATGGACCAATATATCAGTGATCCATTCTGGAGAATGATGAAATCAAAAGGGAAATTTAGGAGCTATTGTAGAAAGGTCACATCCATCCGAGTTCATCACCCTGTGGGAGCCCGATCGTCTTAGTACAAATGAAGGATGGGAGTTGGAGACTCTGTATTGACTATCGGGCACTGAACAAGATCACTGTTTGGTATAAGTACTTAATCCCATAGATTGATGACCTTCTGGACCAACTGAATGGGGAAAAATATTTCAGTAAGATTGACTTGATATTATAATATCACTTGGTGCCAATCGAACCCTCAGATGTGTGGAAGACTGCCTTCAAAGCAAATGAGGGCGTTTTCGAATGGTTGGTTATGACTTTCAGATTGACAAATTCTCTTGCAACATTCATGAGGCTAATGGATGACATCTCGTAGCCATCCACCAACTCATTTGAAGTGGTATACTTGAATGGCATCCTGATCTTCAGCCAAAGTTGGAAAGAGCACGTCCACCACATCTACCAAGTTCTCCAAAGATTGTGACAACACAAGCTATGTGCCAATTTGGAGAAATGGACTTTTTTCATGACCCAGGATCAGCATCTAGGATACATTATTGATGAACGAGGGGTGCATGTGGATCTAAACAATATACAAGTCACTCAGGATTGGCCTTCTCCAACCACTCTCACATAGCTCCATAGCCTTTTGGGTCTTGCCAATTTCTACCGTGGGTTCATGTTGGGATTCCCTCATATCACTTGGCCCTTGAGTCAAGTCACCAAGGCAGGATTGAAGGAAAAATTATTTTGGTACGAATCTCAACATAAGGCATTCACGGAGTCGAAACATCACCACTTGCTCTGCTCCAGTGCTCACATTACCATACCTGCAAGAATTCCATTTGATATCAAGACAGATGCGTCTGACTATGCTATTGGGACAATCGTTACTCAACAGGGGCATCCGGTGACATATCATTGTGAGACACTTTCAGACACAGTCCGGAAGTATCCCACTTATGACTAAGAGATGTATTCCATTGTGTAAGCCTGCCGACAATGGAAGCATTACATTTTGGGGAAGGAAATAGTCATCCACATAGACCACCGACCCCTGCAGTTCATACAAATGCAAGGGAAGTTACAAAATTATCGCCATCATAAGTGGTCCACATACCTGAAACAATTCCATTTGAATATCAAGTATAAGAAGGGCAGCACCATTAATGTTGCAGATTACCTCAACCGACCACCGATCATGGCGTTAACAACTGTGCTCAACTCTTGTTGGCACGAGACTTCTGATTAGCCACTTCTCTACAAAAGCGACCCATAATTTGGCCACACATACCAAACGCTATTGGAGGCTTAGAAAGTTCCATATTTTCACCTCCAGGATGCCCTATTATTCCACCTGGGACACCTTTGTGTTCCTTCAAGTGAGCATGCCTAGATGATTTGGGAAGCACACTACAGTCAAGTCGATGGGCATTTCGCGGTTGAGAAAACTATGGCAGTACTGCAAAAGTAGTTCTATTGGCCGAATCTTCGACAGGATGTCGGGAAGTACATCAGATCCTTCACTGCCTGTGCCATTGCCAAACCGACCATCAAGAAGCAAGGCCTCTATACTCCGCTACCTACCCCTAGTCAACCTTGGGAATCCATCTCCATGGATTACATGTCGAGTCTTCCTTCTACTAAGAATGAAAATGACTGTGTTTTTGTCGTCGTCGACAAATTCTCGAAGATGGCCATTATGGCTTCCTGCAAGAAGAATATCACAGTGGAAGCCACTGCTAAACCCTTCTTTGAATGAGTGTGGGTACACTTTCGGATACCATAGTCCATCATCTCAGATCGAGAAAACAAGTTCTTCAGTACATTTTGGTCCAGTTTGTGGTTGATGCTGGGCACCAAGCTCACTAAGTCCACATCTTTCCATCCCCAAACTAATGGCCAGACAGAGGTTGTCAACAGGATGATCATACACATTTTATGCATGTACAATGCAAATCATCCACGCACATGGGATGAGAGCCTTCCCTATGTCCAGCATAGCTATAACTAAGCTCTCTACAACTCAACTAGCCATAGCCCTTTTCAAGTGGGCTTGGGATTCCAACCACTATGTCCCATTGATGTGGCCATGCCATTTGCAACTACTCAGGAAAATTCAGCTCATGTCTAGTTTGAAACCGATAAGGAAAACAACTTCATTGAGCACATCCAACATATCCACTAGCATGTCCATGACATTCTGGATAAATCAAATGCCAAGTACAAGCAACAACATGATAAACATCAGGTGCCACACAAGTTTTAGGTGGGCAACAAAGTCTAGTTTCATTTGCAAAGGGAATGCCTTACCAGAGCTTATCGAAAACTCAGACCACTTCGATATGGTCCTTACACCATTACCAAGGCTGTTGGAGACAATGCATTTGATTCAACATCCCCCCATTCCTTAGCCTGCACCTAGTGTTCAATGTGGACCACCTTCGACCATACTTCCCACCATTGCTAGACATATCAGACATTGCAGAACAACTCACACCTATAGAGTTAAATCCATATTGCATGGAACAAGCCACAATTAATAGGATCATGGACACGTAGATCAAGAACATTCGCTAGTAAAAGATCCAACTGTATCAAGTTGTCAAAGCAGGCAAACGCCTTCACCAGGGAGAGTAGCTCATCACAGACCAAGTTCAGTGGAAGTTTCCTCATGTCATGGAGGAACTCATCACAATGGAGACCATTGCTTCCTAAGGGGGGAGGAATGATCCAGGTGGATATTGGTGGCCACCCGCCAATTCCACTTGGACCCCCACAATTGTTTCTTTCAGTTTTTCAGTTTCCTTAATTGTAGCACAATTTACTATTTTTAGCATTTTTTGGGTCTTGAATTTCTGGAGCCGTTTTGAGGCCCTAAACGAAGTTTTTTTTGCAATCTACCGCTAGTGATTTTCTGACCATATCACCTTTTTCGTCGCAGTCCTCAGAGAGATATTTCTAATGGGGTGTCATGTGTGTCAAACAGAGATATTATGACCAAGTCACGACCCCGGAAAGTTTCCTATCCAACTAATCCCAATGGGTTAGGGTTTTGGTTATTTAGGGTTTAATCGTATTATTCAATAATAAAAAGGCCCTTGAGCTTCATTGTAACACAGTTCAAAGGCATGCAACCGCCACATCTCTTTTGAGAGATAAGCTACCAACACCTGAGCTAGTCTTATTTCCATTATGTTTGTAAGCATATTTCAATATTTGATATTAATGAAATGAAGTGTCATTTCTATTGCATCTTTGTATTGATGGTTATATCTGTAATTTGTTGCATTCCTGTTTAAATCTATATTAGCGGTATTAGAGAAATTTTCTCTTTCTCTATTTTTCTTTGCATGTCCCCAATGAGGTCGAATATAAGGAGTTAGGTTCGAACAAGTCCAACCTTTGTAAAACTAGCCTCACAAATCTCGACGGCCTCCCATGAAGGATGAAAAGAAAGATGAGGGGGCAGGAGATCCTATCAAAATATTTCTCAAAGAAGCCCATGAGCGACAAAGGAACACGATGATGGCCGTCTTTGGCCAGATCCTTCAGCAGCATCCCAAGGGCGATACATCTACTTCTGGCAATTACTCTCGAAGCACCACACCCTTTAAGGTACAACTTGACTTTGACATTCCCATATTTGAGGGTCAGATAGATGTAGATGCTATAGATAAATGATTGAATCTGCTAGAAGGATATTTTTGTGTTCATGATTTTTCCAGCCAAGAAAATATCGGTTTTGCACTTCTCAAAGCAGCGCTCCACGTCAAGGATTGGTGGGAAACCTACTATGAGTAGAAGGATGAAAGTAGGAACTCACTACTTTCAGCCCCACCTACTTGGAACTCATTCCAAGATGCCATCAATGAGTAGTACTACGTTGTGGGGAGCTACAAGGATAAATACATGAAGCAGACAATGTTGCAACAGGGAAGGGACCAAGATGTGCCAGAGTTTACCAATGTTTTTCATACCCTTTGCACAAAGTTGGGTATGAATGATTCTAAGAAGAATTTGGTTCTCAATTATCATGGCTACTTGCAAAGATAAATCCAAGACGAGATGGAATTGTTGGACATTTCCTCACTCGGCATGGCATACCGATATGCCATCAAGATACAGCAAAAGTTCAAATAGAAGAAGCGATACTTTGGATCCACAAATTTGAAGCAAAGGAAAGGTGCCCCCAAACCCCCGAAGAAGGGACAAAGCCAAGGTGGGGTAGCCCTAGATAACTCACCAAAGCTGCAAGCAAAGAAAAACACCACGAAGCCAAAGAAAGACATGGGAAAGTGGTGTGAGTTCCATAAGAGCTCCACTCACAACACAAGTGAGTTTCGGGCCAAGCAGTCACTAGTGGCTGAGCTAACGGCTTCAGAATCAGATGCATTTTCCAAATCTGAGTCAGGACCTGATAAGGGGAATGACAAAGGGAAGTAAATTATCAATGTGGAGCCCAGTTCCACCATTTCCACCATGAATATCCAGAGGGAGAAACCCAAAGATCCATAGGAGGAGTGTCTATTCCACTCCCAGATGTGGGTAAAGGGTTCCCTGCTACTATTCATTGTCGACAATGGCAGCCAAAAGAAACTAATTTCAGTAGAGGTCATGAAGTGGCTGGGCTTACTGACCATAGCACATCCACAACCGTACACCATTGGGTGGCTTCAACAAGGACGGGATCTTCGCGTGAGCCAGCAGTGTCGCCTTCCATACAACATCAAGCCCTTCATAGATGAAGTATTATGTGATGTTGCTCCACTTAATGTTTGGGATATATTATTAGGCCAACCATACTTATGAAGTGACATGATGTGTATGAGTCAAATCCTCATGTTGTTATTGTTACTTGTGGAAATAATTTGTACAAGATACTGGAGGTAGCACCGCCTACCGCCATCTCTTTGGTTACTGCAAAACAATGAAGTAAGCTCATTTCCAAAACAGGGAAATTTGTTTCCCTGATGATACACCCTCAACGAAAGAAAGAGATGATGGAAACGACCTCGAGACAGGGCCCCTTTGCACAACAAGAATAGATGGACAAGGTCGTGGAAGAGTACAAGGAAATATTCTCCCCCCTTGGAGAGGTGGCTCTGCACTATCAGGTCAAGCACTCCATCGATATGACCCTAGGTGCATCACTACCCAATGGACCAATCTATCAATTCTCCATTCTGGAGAACGATGAAATCAAAAGGAAAATTTAGGAGCTACTAGCGAAAGGTCACATCCTACCAAGTTCATTGCCCTATGGTTACCCGATCGTGTTGGTACAGAAAAAGGATGGGACTTGGAGACTTTGTATTGACTATCGCGTGCTGAACAAGATCACTCTCAGGAATAGGTACCTGATCCCATGGATTGATGTCCTTCTGGACTAGCTGAAGGAGGTAAAATATTTCAACAATATCGTCTTGAAATCAGGACATCACTAGTTACCAATCGAACCCTCCGATGTGTGGAAGACTGCCTTAAAAGCCAAGGAGGGCATTTTCGAATGGTTAGTTATGCCTTTCAGCTCGATGAATGCTCCTCCAACCTTAATGAGGCAAATGGATGACATCTTGCGGCCATCCACCAACTCATTTATAGTGGTATACATAGATGACATCCTCTTGAGCCAGAGTTGGGAAGAGCAACTCCACCACATCCAACAGGTTCTCTAAAGACTGCGACAACACAAGCTATGTGCCAATTTGGAGAAATTCACTTTTGGCATGACCCAAGTTAAGTATCTAGGATAAATTATTGATGAATGGGGGGTGCATGTGGATCTAGCGAAGATGCAAGTCATTTGGGATTGGCCAACTGCATCCACTCTGACAGAGCTCCGCAGCTTTCTGAGTATTTCCAATTTCTACTATAGGTTTGTGTTGGGATTCTCTCATATCACTTGGCCCTTCAGTCAAGTCACCAAGGGAGGAGTGAAAGAAAAATTCTTTTGGTATGAATCTCAACAGAAGGCATTCACAGAGTTGAAAATTGCCTCTCCTCTACACAAGTGCTCACATTACCATACTTGCAACAGTTCCATTTGAGATCGAGACAGATGCCTCCAACTATGCTATTGGGGCAATCCTTACTCAACAGGGGCATCCAGTGGCATATCACAGTGAGACACTTTCAGACACAGTCTAGAAATATCCCACTTATGACAAAGAGATGTATTCCATTTTGCAAGTCCGCCGACAATGGAAGCATTACATTTTGGGGAAGGAAACGGTCATCCACACAGACCACCAGCCCCTGCAGTTCAAATAGATGTAAGGGAAGTTTCATAATGATCGCCATTAGAAGTGGTCCAGATAGCTGCAACAGTTCCATTTCAATATCAGGTATAAGAAGGGAACCACTAATAATGTTGCAGATTGCCTCAGCCGACCATCGATCATGGCGTTAAACACCGTGCTCAAATCTTGTGGGAACGAGACTTCTGATAGGCCACATCTCTACAAAAGCGACCCAGAATTCTGCCACACATAGCAAATCCTTTTGGAGAGTCAACAAGTTCCATATTTTCACCTCTAGGATGCTTTATTATGCCACCCAGGACATGTTTGTGTTCCTTCGAGTGAGCGTGCCTAGATGATTTGGGAAGCACACTATAGTCATGCTGCTAGGCATTTTGAGGTTGAGAAGATGGTGGACGTACTATAGAAGTATTTCTATTGGCCTAATCTTGGACAGGATGTTGGGAAGCACATTAGATCCTTCACTGCCATCATCGTTGCCAAACCGACCATCAAGAAGGAAGGCCTCTATACACTGCTGGCTACCCCTAGTTGACCTTGGGATTCCATCTTCATGGATTACATGTCTGGCAATGACTATGTTTTGGTCGGCATCAATAGATTCTCAAAGATGGCAATTATGGTTGCCTATAAGAAGAATATCACAGTGGAAGCCACTGCTAAACTCTTCCTTGAATGAGTGTGGGTACACTTTGGGATCCTAAAGTCTATCTTCTCAGATCGAGACAACAAGTTCCTTAGTACATTTTGGTCTAGTCTATGGTTGATGCTCGACACCAATCTCAATATGTCCACAGCTTTCCATCGCCAAACTGATGGCTAGACAGAGGTCATCAACACGATGATCATACACGTTCTACATATGTACAACACAAAGCATCCACACACATGGGATGAGAGCCTCCCCTATGTCCAACACATCTATAACCGGGCTCTCCACAACTCAACTGGCCACAACCCTTTTCAAGTGGGATTGGGATATCAACCATTATGTTCCATTGATGTGGCCATGCCATTTGCAGCTACTCAAGTAGATTCATCTCATGTACAGTCCAAAACCGATAAGGCAAAAAACTTCATTGAGCACATCCAACATATCCACCAGTAGGTCCATGACATTCTAGAGAAATCAAATACCAAATAAAAGCAGTGGCATGATCAACATCGGGTGCCACACAAGTTTCAGGTGGGCCACAAAGCCTGGTTTCATTTGCAAAAGGAATGCCTTATCGGAGCCTATCGGAAAATCACACCACTCCAATATTGTCCTTACACCATTACCAATGTAATAGATCTGACCTGCAAGTAAATAATAACAAAAATAAACCCAGAAATAACAAGATCGGCCCAATAATATAACATGAAAATGCTTCTCTTTATTGATCAAACCCTTCATTTAGGGTAACACCATACAATCACTCCTTAAGGAATGAGAACACTCCACAAGCCATATGCTTGTTCATACAACATTCCTTGGCATCTCTCAATGGGGAGTCTCTACCCTCTATATAGGCCTCATACATACAATACCATGGGTCATTACTATGGTTCTCTCAATACCATATATCTAATACCATGGGCTTACCAATTAACTATGGCCCATCCCATTATTACATTATTCCCTTGGGTACCTCCCTGTGTATCCCCCTAGGTATACTACATTCCACCCCCTTAAACATGTTTCATCTCAAAAACATAAGAAGAACACAAAGAATAAGATCTACTCAAAAGATTATTCCATTGGTACCATGCCCGTGCATCTAGCCATCCAAGAGAAAGGTGAGCCCTCAATCTAGCTGGTGCCTCGGTAGCTTGAGATGGAAGTTGACCCTCGCTGCCCTTCTGTGTTGATGTGTTGTGGGTGGATCATTGCACCATCGATCAATGGTCCTCGAGTTTTTGTCCTTATTTCTAGTTCTCTTCTACCTTATTGGTTGTTGTCTCGTTGGGTGATGTGGGTGGTGATATGTTGAAGCTTTAACTGATGGAATATATTTCTTATATTCCTCTACTATTGGTGCCTTAGTGGTGTCTGGTGCTTTTTCTGGTACCTATTTTGACATTTGTGTTTGGTTGTCAACCATTAGAGTCTCATCATCTGATGTGTCAATATCATTAGAGCTTTGTGCTTCTACCTCCATAGTCTCTGCTTGGGTCTTAATGGAAATATTCTACAATGTAATTTTCTACTTTTTATAATAAAGCTTCATGAAATTTTTTTGCACATTAATGTTGACAGTACCCATAGATTCCATCCAAGGATATCCCAAAACAACATCCATGTTATCCATATATGAAGCATAAAAACCACAATGAAACACATACCTATCCATAGAAAGCTTCAAGTATTTATAAACTTGAACATCCTCATTATCAACCTCTGTGTTTTCAATGTGTTTTGCGGGAACTTGCAAAGTTTTTGCCAAATTAACATTGTTAAAATTATGCTTGCAACTAGGATTTATAAACATAATGGTCTTCTCCTTCTGAACAAATCCATGAACTTGTAATAAGGAGATACCAGTAGAAAATAACCTTTACGTTTTTTGGTTTCCTTCTTTCTTGTAAAAGTAAAATCTTTGATGGTTTTTTTGGGTTCCTTCTTTCCAGTATGGAACCACTTGTCCAAAAATAATTTTTCAATTTATAAAAGCCTCATCTTTCAAATAATACCCTATTTTGTTCTTCCAATACCCTCGGAAGTCAACCTTCTAATCTTGTATAAAATTTTCAATAATCGGCCCATCATTTTTTTCTGTAAAAAACATATTGCTAGAAGCCATGAAGAGGGTTTTGAAAAACAAAAATCACTTACTTGGCGAAAATTTAAAATGGCCACAATTCGGTCAATATTGCTCATAATCCTTATTATGACATGTTTTCAGAAATGGAACGACCATTTTGCATTTTCCCATGTGATAGAAATCCCAATCTAGGCACTCTCGAATTTTAGATTCATGTTGCCACTATCCCGCCATCACAAAATTTTTGAAAGAATCGCTGATTTTAAATCAACAATATCTCCCTCATCCGTACTCCGATTCGACCGATTATTTTTGAAATTGGGTAATTTTTCAAGGGGATATCATATCTACAATGATTTTCTCAAAATTCCCCACAAAACCAACAAAAATTAACTGGAGATCTGCCATCCATGAATTTTTGTCAAAAAAATTCTCTAACACAACTGATTTTTAAATCAACGATATCTCCACCATTTAGACTCTGATTCGACTGATTTTTTTTTTGAAATTGGGTAGTTTTTTGCAAAGAACCTAGATCTAGAATTAAATTATGCAAATTTTGTACCAGAACTTCGATATCTGATCTGCAAACTCGCTGCCCAAAAAAATTCCTACAAAAAAAGAATCTCCGCTTTGCCCAAGTAAGTGCTACGATACCACTTGTAATAGGTATGACCTACAAGTATATAATAATAGAAATAAACCTAGAAATAACAAAATAGACTCAATAATATAACATGAAAGTGCCTCTCTTTATTTATCAAACCCTTTAGGTAGGGTAACACCATACAATTGCTCCTTAAGGAAGGAGAACACTCCACAAGCTATATGCTTGTTCATATAATATCCCTTAACATCTCTCAATGGAGAGTCTCTAGCCTCTATATAGGCTCATACATACAATACCATTGGTCATTACCATGGTTCTCTTAATACCATATTTCTAATACCATGGGCTTACCAATTACCTATGGCCCATCCCATTATTGCATTATTCCCTTGGGTACCTCCCTCTGTACCCCATACTATCCCCCCTAGGTATACTACAACCAAGGTTGTCAAAGATAATGAATTTGAGATCATCATTCCCCCATTCCTTGGCCTAAACCTAGTGTTCAATGTGGACCGCCTTCGACCATACTTCCGACCATTGCTAGACACATCATACATTGCAAAACAACTCACACCTACAGAGTTAAATCCAGGTTGCATGGAACAAGCCACAACTGATCGGATTATGGACATGTAGATCAAGCACACTGGCCAACAAAATATCCAACTATATCAAGTTTTCAAAGTATGCCAACTCCTTCACCAAGGAAAGTGGCTCACCAGGGATCATGTTTAGCAGAAGTTTCCTCATCTCATGGAGGAACTCAACACAATGGGGACCATTGATTCCTAAGGGGGGGGAATGATCTTGGTGGATATTGGTGGCCACCCACCAATTCCACTTGGACCCCCACCATTTTTTATTTTACTTTTTTATTTTCCTTAATTGTACCAAAGTTTACTATTTTTAGCATTTTTTCGGGTCTTGAACTTCTAGAGTAGTTTTGAGGCCCTAAACGATTATTTTTTGGCAATCTACTACCAGTGATTTTTTCGTATAATTTCCCTTCCCATCATACTCCTCGGAGAGATCTTTCTATAAGGGTATCATGTGCGTCAAACGAAGATACTATGACCAAATCATGACCCCGGGAAGTTGGTTGTCCAACTAACCCAAATGGGGCCCACCAACTTTTGGCGTTACATCTCCTCGAGTTAGGGTTTTGGTTGTTTAGCGTTTGGTCATATTCTTCAATAATAAAAAGGCCCTTGAGCCTCATTGTAATACAGTTCAGAGGGATGTAGCTACCACATCTCTTCTCAGAGATAAGCTACCATCGCCCGAGCTGGTCTTATTTCCATTCTATTTGTAAGCATATTTCAGTATTTGATATTAATGAAATGAAGTGTTATTTCTACTGCATCTTTGTATTTGTGGTTATATCTTTAATTTTTTTCATTCCTATTTAAATCTGGATCACTGGTATCATAGCGGTCTACTCTTTCTCTGTTTTTCTTTGCATGTCCCCAATGAGGTCGAATATAAGGAGTTAGGGCCGAACCTTTGCAAGACCAGCCTCACAAATCCCAACGGCCTCCCATAGAGGATGAAAAGAAAGAGATGGGGTAGGAGATCCTATCAAAATATTACTCGAATAAGCCCTCGAGTGACAAAGGAATGGGATGATGGACAACTTTACCTAGATCCTTTAGCAGCTACCCAAGGGCGATGCATCTACATCAGGAAGCTACTTTGGAAGCACCACACCCTTTAAGGTACAAGTTAACTTTGACATTCCCATATTTAAGGGTCAGATAGATGCAGACACTATAGATAAATGGTTGAATCTACTAGAGGGATATTTTTCCATTCATGATTTTTCCAGCCAGGAAAAGATCACTTTTGCACTTCTCAAAGCAGTCCCCCATGTCAAGACTAGTGGTAAACCTACTGTGAGAAGAAGGATGAAAGCACGAACTCGTTTCAGCCGCGCCCACTTGGAACTTGTTCCAGGATGCCATCAAGGAGAAGTACTACCCTGTTGAGAGCTATGAGGATAAATACATAAAGTGGATAAGGCTGCGATAGGGAAGGGACCAAGATGTGCTGAAGTTTACCTATGTTTTTCATACCCTTCGCACGAAGTTGGCTATCAAGGATTCTAAGAAGAATTTGGTTCTCAAGTATCACGGTTGCCTTCACAGGTAAATCCAATATAAGATGGAATTCCTGGACATCTCCTCACTCAGCATGGCATATCGATATTCCATCAAGATCGAGAAAAATTTTAAACAGAAGAAGCTAGACTTTGGATCCATGAATCTGAAGCAAGGAAAGGTGCCACCAAACTGTAAAACAAAGGAAAAAGCCAAGGCGGGGTGGCCTAGGACAACCCACAAAAGCTACAAGCAAATAACAACACCACGAAGCTAAAGAAGGACATGGGAAAGTGGTGTGTGTTACATAAGAGCTCCACTCACAACACTGAGTCTCGTGTGAGCTAAAGGCTTTGGAATCAGATGCATGTTCTGAATCTAAGTAAGAACCAGACAAGGCGAATGGAAAAGGGAATAATATTATCAATGTAGAGACCAATGCCATTGTTGTCATCACAAAGATCTAGAAGTAGGAACCCGAAGATCCAGAGGAGGAGAAGCACCTCTTCCTCTCCCAGGTGTGGGGAAATGGTTCCCTGCTACATTTCATTGTCAACAACAGGAGCAAAAATAACCTCCTTTCGACAGAAGTTGTGAAGTGGCTAGGCTTACAGACCACAGCACATCCACAACTGTACACCATCGGGTGGCTTCACCAAGGACGGGATCTTCGCGTGAGCCAGTAGTGTCGCCTACTGTACAACATCAAGCCCTTCATGGATGAGGTATTATGTGATGTTACTTCTGTTGATGTTTGGGATCTATTATTAGGCCAAACATACTTATTGAAGCGACATGTTGTGTATGAGTCAAGGCCTTGTGCTGTTATTTTTACTTTGGGAAAATAGGTGTACATGATACTGGAGGTAGCACCACCTATCATCATCTCTTTGGTTACTACAAAACAATGCAGTAAACTCATTTCCAAACACGGGAAATTTGTTTTCATGATGATACGCCCTCAAGGAAAGAAGGAGATGATGGCAATGACCTCTAGACAAGGCTCCTCTGCATGACAAAAACAAATGAGCAAGGTCGTGGAGGCGTACGAGGACATCTTCACCTACCTTGTAGGGGTGCCTTTGCACTGTCAAGTCAAGCACTCCATTGATCTAACCCCAGGTGTGCCACTACCCAATGGCCCAATCTATCAGCACACCATTCTAGAGAACGGTGAAATCAAAAGGCAAATTCAGGAGCTACTATAGAAAGGTCACATCCATCTAAGTTCATCACCCCATGGGAGACCAGACGTGTCGATAAAGATGAAGGATGGGACTTGGAGACTCTGTATTGATTATCAAGAGCTGAACAAGATCATTGTCCAGAATAGGTACCTGATCCCATGGATTGATGACCTTCTGGACTAACTAAATGGGGGAAAATATTTCAGCAAGATCGACTTGCAATCAGGATATCACCAGGTACCAATCGAACCCTCCAATGTGTGGAAGACTACCCTCAAAGCCAAGTAGGGCCTTTTCAAATGGTTGGCTATGCCTTCCAGATCGACGAATGCTCCTACAACCTTCCTGAGGCTAATGGATGACATCTTGTGACCATCCGCCAACTCATTTGTAGTGGTATACTTGGATGACATCCTGATCTTCAGTCAGAGT
Organism: Pinus tabuliformis; assembly: GCA_031772625.1. NCBI lineage: Eukaryota > Viridiplantae > Streptophyta > Pinopsida > Pinales > Pinaceae > Pinus > Pinus tabuliformis. The sequence continues at coordinate 484,446,588 of CM062805.1, read as the reverse complement.
TGGGAAGAGCACCTCCACCACATCCGTCAGGTTCTCCAAAGACTATGACAACACAAGATATGTGCCAATTTGGAGAGATGCACTTTTGGCATGACCCAGGTTCAGTATTTGGGATACATTATTGATGAACCGGGAGTGCATGTGGATCCAGCCAAGATCTAAGTCATTCAGGATTGGCCAGCTCCAACAACTCTGAAAGAGCTCCACAACTTTCTGGGTCTTGCCAATTCCTAACATAGGTTCGTGTTGGGATTCTCTCATATCACTTCACCCTTGAGTCAAGTCACCAAGGGAGAAGCGAAAGAAAAATTCTTTTGGTATCAATCTTAACAAAAGGCATTCATAGAGTCGAAACATCCTCTCTGCTTTGCACCAGTGCTCACATTACCATACCTGTAACAACTCCATTTGAGATCAAGATAGATGCCTCTGACTATGCTATTGGGGCAATCCTTACTCAACAGGGGCATCCAGTGGAATATCAGAATAAGACACTGTGAGACACAGTTTGGAAGTATCACACTTATGACAAAGATATGTACTCCATTGTGCAGGGTTGCTGACAATGGAAGCATTACATTTTGGGGAATGAAACAGTCATCCAAACAGAACACCGGACCCTGTAGTTCATACAGACGCAAGGCAAGTTGTAGGATGATCACCATCAGCGGTGGTCCACATACCTTCAATAGTTCCATTGCAATATCAAATATAGGAAGGGCAACACCGATAATGCTGCAGATTTCCTTAGCCGACCATCGATCATGGCGATAACCACCATGATCAACTCTTGTGGGCATGAGAATTCTGATTGGCCACTTCTCTACAAAAGTGACCCAAAATTTAGCTACACATAATAGATGCTCTTGGAGGGTTAGCAAGTTCTATATTTTCACCTCTAGGATGCACTATTATGCCACCCTAGACACCTTTGTGTTCCTTCAAGTGAGGATGCCTAGATGATTTGGGAAGCATACTATAGTCCAACCGCTGGGCATTTCAGGGTCGAGCAAATAGTGGAAGTACTACAGAAGTATTTCTATTGGTTGAATCTTCGACATGATTTTTGGAATTACATCAGATCCATCACTGCTTGCATCATTTCCAAACCGACCTTCAAGAAGCAAGGACTCTATACTCCGTTGCCTACCCCTAGTTGACTTTGGTAATCCATCTCCATGGATTACATGTCAGGCCTTCGTTCTACTAAGAATGGTAACGACTGTTCTTTTTTCATCGTTGATGTGGAGCGATAAAAAGGTGTCTTGTGAACTCCTAATTACCTCACATTAATTATCAACCCAGGGTCGACTTTTTATTTCAAGAGTGTACTCTGTCTGAGGCGGCTATTTACTTAAGAGTAATGTTTAGCAGTATAGTGCTTAAAACCCAAAAGTAAATGAATGCTTGAAACAAAATCTAATTGGAACAGCAAGAAACTAAATCATTCATTCAAACAACCATCAATCGAGGATAGAGTAGCAATAACTCATTCCTCTAGAAATTGAAGGAATAGAGTATGGACCATGGATCTGGGAGCATGGTAGCGTCTGCTGAGGCTCACGACAGCCTTGGACCTTCTCTCACACCAACACAATAAATGCAAGTAAAAGGAATGGCAAAAAGCAGCATGAAATGAAATGGACAGCAGTAAATGAAACATCAATCAAAAGAACTACATCTCGCGAGTCAAAACCAACTTACTCACATTCTGCAATAAAATAACAATCTTCAAAAGAAATTCCAATGATCTTTACTTTAGGAGAAGATATTTACAAATGAATTATGGAACAGCATTTATCATATTTACACAACACACTTATTATAGCAATCTGATGTTTCCAAAGAACATGACTTCCGTTTCCAAATGAAATAATATTACTTTCGGGTTCCCACGAATAAGAGTTCAAAATGAATCCAATAGCAATATTTAATATGAAAGCTCTGTAACAGAAACGATCGGTTTAAATAGTGAACATGTAATCAACTCCGAAAAGATTCATTACGCAACATAGAGTCACTTACATAAACTTCTTGAATGAAACCATTAATGAATTAGTCGTAACAGAGCGTTGAACAGCATATAACAAATACATCAGATTACTAAACTATATAAACAATCCACACATGAAAAGATATCATACAGCAGCAATTGTAAAGATATGATACACAATAGCAGCAGCGTACTCCACCAGAGGCTGGGCCCTTAGCCGCCAACAGATGCTGCGGGATTACTTCAGGATGAGAAAAATGAACAGAAACTCCCAATTCATTTATTAATCAGCCAATTGTGGAATCATTACAACAACAAAAGCTACAGCATGCAACAATCCCTATCCTATCATGAATAATCCACCATCATTGTCCATCATTTCTCTATCATTCTTCCATCCTTCGAATCCCCCCCTCTCTGATCTTTGTTCTCATTTAAATAGAGAAAGATCAGAGAGCATAGATAATTACAACATGATTTGTTTTACAAAGTTGGGTTTATTCTAACCAGATGATCAACAAGAAAATATATTCCCTCTCATCTCTTCAACAAAAGCAAGACGAATTTGGGTTTACAGCTGAGATTTGGAGGGCGGCCGCAACTGCAAATCAGAGAAAATCGTGCTCAAAGAACCCTGCGTTTCTCCCTGTACAAGCCGAATTTGGGCAAACCGTTCTTCACTAGAGTTGATTGGGCCCGTTATGGACAAAACCCATGTTCCGGATTTTCCAAATTCGTCTTCATTTGCTCAAAATCTCAACCGCAATACTGTCACTCCTTAAAAAAGCGAATTTCTGAGTTGGCAGATTTAAAAATCAAATCTTCAATCTGGAAGTTACCTTGGAGGCTAAAAATGGTGAATAATGTTATAACCAACTTATTAGAACTATCATTGGTAAAATAATGCATAATCATCAATTTATTAGAAATAAAGGAGAATAAATAATATTTATTCATGAGAGCATAAATAATTAATAAAATGGATTTAAATGATAAATTATAATAAATGGCATGATGAAGAATGGTAGAAATGGGTGGAATAAACATTCACAAGTGACAATAATAATGGCATATTAACGACTCAACATACCCCCACACTCAATATGTTGCATGTCCTCATGCAACGAAAACTGAATATATTGCATGTCCTCATGCAACCCAAAGACAAAAGCCATGTGTTAACCAAGCAATAAAAATTTGAGAATAAATGAATGCTTCCTTAATTAATGAATATTCAATTTTAGCAATCTCGATGAAGGCATTGACATTCAACTATATGTATGAAGTTGCAGCAAAATATGACATAGATAACAACAAACTTCATTAACCATTTTCCCAAAGACTACAAACCAGATTTTGTTGAAATGTTGCAAGTAGATTTGTAATATATGAAGGCTTCTATGATCCAAAAAATCAGATCGTGTTGATGCATGGATCATGAGATATAAACAAAATGGCTGTAGGTGAGAGTGCATGATTTCCGAAATTTTATGAACCAATATTTCTTGAAATTGTGTGGATTTGTATTAATGATACGTATGTGTTTTCCAAAAATTACAAGGATTGAGTTCATAGTTCTTAAAAAATATGTGGAAATCAATTTCTGCACTGTGTAAAAATGAAATTGTATGCCTTAAATAAGGAAGAAAGTAGAAAACATCCATCATGCATAGCAATTCCTCCCTCTCTCTGAAAAATTAGCATGTCCTCATGCGATGCTAGAAAACAAATAGAGGTGGTTGCTACCAGCTGTTGAATTCTACGCTTGGTGTAAAACAGCATGAAATAAGGGAGGCGTTGAGAATGAATAAGAAGAGCAATGGATGATAAAGAATATGAATGACATGGTCATAAGAAAGAAATGAAGGAACACTCCCCCATACTCGGAAATGATATGCTGCTGAAAAAGGGAAAGTGGTAAAGATGTGGAATGAAGGATGACAAATAATGCTCAAAATGGATTTTCAGTAGATTCTCCTAAATTTATAATAAATTAGAAAACTATGCAATTTTACCTCAAGTTTTACCTCCAAAAAATGTGGAATGACATATAAATACTGGCAGTTGTTGAAGCTGATGTAGGCAGAGTTGGTGTTGAAAGTGATGCAAAAGGTGGAATCCAGGTAAGCACATAAGGTCTGAAGAGTTGTTCATGTTCGCAAGTTGCTCGAGCCGCGTCTGTTAGTTGCAATAGTGCGGTCATGCTGTGAATAGAATTGTGCCCATACGTGTTGTTCTCCTGTAAACAAAGCACTATTTTGCATACAATGTGCTTGAATCCATAGTGTTAGCTTTGAATATCAACAGATAAGATGCATGCAAAATTGCAATTAGAAAAACTCAAATCAACAAGGTATGGCAAAGTGCAGTAATCATATCGCATGCAATCCCATAATGCATACATTCCCCCCTCCAATTGGAAAATGGGTTCCATAGCCATAAAGCAGATGAAAGGGGTGGTGCTGACAACAAGGCAATGGAATGAACAATATATCAGTAAGGGAGGCAGAGTACACTTATCAATGATAGGACGGTGAAATTTATGGTTATTTTGAGAGCAAAGTGTGTAAAGATAGTTATGAATAAGAGATAGGACGCTTTGGATTGATGATAGTTTATACAAAACGAAAAAGGACAACAATATGCTAAAAAGATGCTTTGCTGACGGTATTCTAGCTGAAAATGATGTGATTGATCATAAAACACTTTCTCATGCATAAAGGTTCAAACAGGGAAAAAGTTAAGGAAATAACTTCTCTGATAAAAAGAAAATAAGAAAAGGGTATTATAATAATAATTGACGAAAAGAGATAACTTCAATACCATAAGCAGAGCCTATGCTGCCAGCAGGCGTCCATAGCCTCGGCAGGGTTGCTGTTTAACCCATATGAGCCAGGATCCTCAATTTATAAATGGAGAGTTACAGTGCTGTTCTACAGAAGAGATCAGTGTGCTGGCGTGGTAACCAGATAACCACACTGCCATTCACTAGGAGGTAGCAAAAGTGATCAGGCCGGCTTGTGATGAGACCTCCTGTTCCAAGGATAATTTGGCTATCCAATGGATCATAACCCTGGTGTGGTGGCCATAATGGGAATGTCACTTTGTTACAGCCTTATGAACATGGTAGGCTGGCTCGTAATGAGACCCCCTATCCTCCATCTGGAACAAAATTTTGTTGTTATTGCACATTTTTATGATAAAAAGAGGGAGGCTCAATACTCCTTAAGAGCAGGGATGGCGGAAGAAGTTGAACATGTCAATATATAAAAAAATACCCATAATCTCATTTATTAGAAACAGAGAAGATTATAACCAGGAAGGGTGGAACCAGCATGGTATTAAGATGATCAATCAATATCATGTACAGCAAAAACAATGCAGTAAAGTAATATATAAATAATTGTGTCCCTTTTTGAAAAGAATCTAACATCAAGGAGTTGTCCTGTTAAAGATCATAACGTAAATGATAATACTTGCTTCAAAAGAATCCATAATTCTTGTCCTCATAAAAATAGTGTACTTCATGCCATGAAAGAGAATCAGGAGAATGTGGTTGAGCTGACTATGAATAATCCCACAAGAGAAAGGAAAGGGTTGCCCTCAAAAATATTCCCAAAGTGTTTCTCTTTTGAATGAACAGCAAAAACACACAAGTGTTGTTCCTTTTCGCAAAGGAACATCAAAGTCACACAAGTGCTGTTCCATTTCGAAAAGCAACAGCAAAATCACACAAATGTTGTTCCATTTCGAAAATGAACAGCAAAAACATACGAATGTTGTTCCATTTTGAAAAGGAACAGCAAAAACACACAAGTGCTGTTCCTTTTTCGCAAAGGAATAGCAAAAACACGCAAGTGTTGTTCCTTTTGAAAAGGAACAGCAAAATCACACAAATGCTGTTCCATTTCGAAAAGGAACAGCAAAATCACACAAATGCTATTCCAATTCGAAAAGGAACGGCAAAAACACACAAGTGTTGTTCCTTTTTGAAAAGGAACAGCAAAGTCACACAAGTGTTGTTCCATTTCGAAAAGGAACAGCAAAATCACACAAATGTTGTTCCATTTCGAAAAGGAACAGCAAAAACACACGAATGCTGTTCCATTTCGAAAAGGAACAGCAAAAACACGCAAGTGCTGTTCCTTTTTGAAAAGGAACAGCAAAGTCACACAAGTGCTATTCCATTTCGAAAAGGAACAGCAAAATCACATAAATGTTGTTCCATTTCGAAAAGGAACAGCAAAATCACACAAATGTTGTTCCATTTCGAAAAGGAACAGCAAAAACACACGAATGCTGTTCCATTTCGAAAAGGAACAGCAAAAACACACGAATGCTGTTCCATTTCGAAAAGGAACAGCAAAAACACACAAGTGTTGTTCCTTTTTCGCAAAGGAACAGCAAAAACACGCAAGTGCTGTTCCTTTTTGAAAAGGAACAGCAAAGTCACACAAGTGCTGTTCCATTTCGAAAAGGAACAGCAAAATCACACAAATGTTGTTCCATTTCGAAAAGGAACAGCAAAAACACACGAATGCTGTTCCATTTCGAAAAGGAACAGCAAAAACACACAAGCAAAGAATGAATTAGCTGTTCACTGCATTGATACTGAGGATGAGTTGCACTTTGAATGAAGCAACACCTGAAACACAAAATATAAAAGAAATTAGAAAAAAAAACAACATTTTATTTAAAAACAATATGTAAATTAACTTACAACAGCTATGATATTATGTAAAAAAAATGATCTTTTTGAAAAATGTTTTGGCAGCAAAGAGATGACATGAATCTTCAAATGGAAATCAATTCTTCATTTCTTCTATTATGAATCCGTTGGGTAATAAGTTGGATGAAATTCCTTTGTTTTATTAAAATTTGTTTCAAGAATCACTTGTCCATAAATTGACGTTCTTTTTCTCCTAGGACCTGCAAAAAACGAGTGTCTACCTGCAATAAAACATTAAATCATGGAGAAAGAGAGGTGCACGGCTCCCCTAATCCAAGAATTATGCAAAAAAAACTAACAAGTAGTTACTTCTATAGAACAAATCCAAGGAGAAAATAACAAAGTAAAATTTATTTGTCACCTGCGGGAGAGCAGTGGCCAATCATACTAACCTGCAGTGTTTTAATCACAACTTCTTTGTTTTTCGTCGAAATTGAGTGATTCCAAAGCCAAATGAGAGCTAATTCAAAGGTTTATCTCCAGTAGAAACAGGTTTTAGAAATTCAATGATATTATATGTCAATTTTAGTTAGAACAACCTGCATAATAGAGTCATTGTCGATTACCCGGCTTAGACCAACAGTTGATATTTCAAGCGTAACTTTTTCGTTTGATGTCGGATTCGAATGATTAAAATTGGAAATGAAAATAGATTCATTTATTGATCTCCAATAGAAACAGGTTTTGAAGACAAGAAGAATTGATAGGTCAAATATTGTAAGGAACAGCCGGAAAGGCAGAGTTTTAAGAGTGCTGATTTACGATAGACAGTCAGTATTTTGATCATAACTTCCCCATACGATATCGAAAATGAGTGATTCAAATTGAATTGTAAACTAGATTCATAGGGGAATCTACCATAGAAACAGGTTTTAAAAATTCATTCATTTAGGCCTCCAAAAACTGACTGTCCCAACTCTGTTCCTGAGCTGCCTGCTAGACACCCTGTCAATGTTTTGGTTCTAACTTTTTCATTTCAAATCCAAATTGAGTGATTCAAATTGGGTTAGAAAGTAGACATAAAGGGCTACCTAGGGTATAAACAGGTTTTAAAAATATGGTCATTTAGGCCTCCAAAAACGGACTGTCCCAACTCTGTTCCTGAGCTGCCTGCTAGACACCCTGTCAATGTTTTGGTTCTAACTTTTTCTTTTCAAATCCAAATTGAGTGATTCAAATTGGGTTAGAAAGTAGACATCAAGGGATACCTAGGGTAGAAACAGGTTTTAAAAATATTCACTTTCGGTCCCTCAAAACATGACTGTCCCGACTGTTTTTCCAGAAAGTTCATCAAGCCCGCATGCCAAAAAAATGAAATTCAAGAATTTTTCAAATTGGTAATAAAAATGAAAATGATTGTTTGTAGAACTTATTATTTCCATTATGATTCATCTACATACACAAATTATAAAAAAATTATCACCGATGTTGATTTGCATAGCATGTTGCAACAAAAACCCTAGTTTTACAAAAGAACAAAATGCACTTATTTATGTCCTTATTTTGTTTTATTTTATTCACTAACCTACTTTGATTGAAGGATGAATATGACTACGTGTATAAGTACTTCCAGTGAAGCCATTTTCAAAATAAGGCTTCATTTATACGCATACCCAAATTTGAAAAATGGATATTAAAGAAAATTAGGGTATGAGAAGCCATCTTCCCTTGAAAAAATGATATCAAAAATTGTTGAAGCATGGAGTGATGTTGCAAACAAATGATGGAGTGAAACCAATATTCAATGTATCCTTTACTTTTTTGATCTTGCATAGCCATCATATCATGAAGTTCTTGGGCTTTTAAAATAGCTTGTTGATGCATAGTAAAAGAAACCTCATTTTCTTCCATAGCTTCTACAATTTTTGCATTTGAAACATTCTGAATCTCATTGTAGGTTTTCTTTAATGGCGCATGTGAGATAGAATGGGGGGGGAGGGTGGGTGAATTTGCCAGCTCAACATTGTAAGCATGTTGTACTGGTTTATTATCGTGAGGGTGTGGAATTAGTTGAGCAGGAAAATGTGTATGGAATGGAGCATTTTGATGATATGGTTGATTGGGTTGTGTGAATGGTTTTGATGGGCAAGCAAGATATTGTGGAAGAGCTGGTGGAGAATATGGAGAATGTGCTTGTGCTACAAGATGAGGGAGAGTAGTCATGCCATCATAAGATGAACCATGCCCAACTTGTAAACAAGATAGGTGGTTATATTGAAATTGACATGGCTGCCCTAACACATTAATATTCCATAATGGATTATGCAAGTAAGAAAGTGGAGAGGGAGTGTTTTGAACCATACCTCTAGGCCATGATTTCCATGGTTTTGTCCTTGTTGCAGCTTCCTTACCTCTTTGATATGTTACTTCCATCCTAGATAAGGAAGAGTGAGTATCTATGAGATGCTCCTTTCGGTCCTGAGGGTAAAACGCTTCATCCAATTCTTGATTTTTATGAACCTACAAAACATCCAATTTTTCATTTAGAGAGCTAATAAAATCAACTTTAAAATTTTCAAATAACACATTGATTTCAGCTCTTATGTCTCCTATTCCTGTAGCATATTTGGAAAAGAAAGAACAAACATCTCTAGGATTCTTACCAGCCTTGGAGATTCCTCTTGAATACCTTATGCACAACTCACAAACATCATCATATGATAACTGAAAAACATCACCTTTTCCTATCAGATTTAAAAGTTCTAAAAATTCATCTTTGATTCCTTTAAGAATGAGTGTTTTTAAGATCTCTTTTTCCAAATGCTTATATTTTGATTTTTGAAGGTTGTATTGAAATCGATCTACATAATCCTCCAAGCTTTCATCTTCCCCTTGTATCATATAGAAAATATCTTCATTGGATTTGCAATAGTCTTGGTACTTCTTCAAGAATATGTTCTTCATGTCCTCCCATGTTTGGATGCAATTCCCACCTAGGCTCATGAACCATCGGAGAGCTGCTCCTTTTAGAGTAAGAGGAAACAATTTCAATCTTTGATCATTAGTACAATAATCATATCCTCTACAAAGTATTTCGAATTCAAATAAGAATGTATCTGGATCTTCATTTGCTAAACCATGAAAATTTGGTAAAGATGGGGGAATTATGTGCATTTCTGTCACTCCTCCTAGATCTTTGATAGGAAATTCAAAAGTAGACACGTGAGCCATTTCTTACCATAGTTTAAGATGTTTTTCATGTGTTTCTTCGAGGCTCCTTCTTCAAATCTTTCTGTCAATCGGTTAGTGGAATGGGTGGTGCTTACATCACCACTTGCGTGAGATCATGTGATTCATTTTTTAAAAATTTCTATCTTTTTCCTAATCATTCACACAAAAAATTCAAACATCTATTTCTACCCTAGGTTCTTTAACAGTCCTACTGGAAAGCGGACGGGGGAGCAGGGCTTTTACATGCTCCGTACGCAGGTTCTTACCTTCCGTTTTTAAGATCCAACTCTTCCCTAGCAGGTTCTCATCAAATTCACACTACTCTTTAGAAATGGCTACACTCTCCTCGGCAACGGCGCCAAAATGTGGAGCGATAAAAAGGTGTCTTGTGAACTCCTAATTACCTCACATTAATTATCAACCCAGGGATGACTTTTTATTTCAAGAGTGTACTCTGTCTGAGGCGGCTATTTACTTAAGAGTAATGTTTAGCAGTATAGTGCTTAAAACCCAAAAATAAATGAATGCTTGAAACAAAATCTAATTGGAACAACAAGAAACTAAATCATTCATTCAAACAACCATCAATCGAGGATATAGTAGCAATAACTCATTCCTCTAGAAATTGATGGAATAGAGTATGGACCATGGATCTGTGAGCATGGTAGCATCTGCTGAGGCTCACGACAGCCTTGGACCTTCTCTCACACCAACACAATAAATGCAAGTAAAAGGAATGGCAAAAAGCATCATGAAATGAAATGGACAGCAATAAATGAAACATCAATCAAAAGAACTACATCTCGCGAGTCAAAACCAACTTACTCACATTCTGCAATAAAATAACAATCTTCAAAAGCAATTCCAATGATCTTTACTTTACGAGAAGATATTTACAAATGAATTATGGAACAACATTTATCATATTTACACAACACACTTATTATAGCAATCTGATGTTTCCAAAGAACATGACTTCCGTTTCCAAATGAAATAATATTACTTTCGGGTTCCCACGAATAAGAGTTCAAAATGAATCCAATAGCAATATTTAATATGAAAGCTCTGTAACAGAAACGATCGGTTTAAATAGTGAACATGTAATCAACTCCGAAAAGATTCATTACGCAACATAGAGTCACTTATATAAACTTCTTGAATGAAACCATTAATGAATTAGTCGTAACAGAGCGTTGAACAACATATAACAAATACATCAGATTACTAAACTATATAAACAATCCACACATGAAAAGATATCATACAGCAGCAATTGTAAAGATATGATACACAATAGCAGCAGCATACTCCACCAGAGGCTGGGCCCTTAGCCGCCAGCGGATGCTGCGGGATTACTTCAGGATGAGAAAAATGAACAGCAACTCCCAATTCATTTATTAATCAGCCAATTGTGGAATCATTACAACAGCAAAAGCTACAGCATGCAACAATCCCTATCCTATCATGAATAATCCACCATCATTGTCCATCATTTCTCTATCATTCTTCCATCCTTCGAATCCCCCCTCTCTGATCTTTGTTCTCATTTAAATAGAGAAAGATCAGAGAGCATAGATAATTACAACATGATTTGTTTTACAAATTTGGGTTGATTCTAACCAGATGATCAACAAGAAAATATATTTCCTCTCATCTCTTCAACAAAAGCAAGACGAATTTGGGTTTACAGCTGAGATTTGGAGGGCGACCGCAACTGCAAATCAGAGAAAATCGTGCTCAAAGAACCCTGCGTTTATCCCTGTACAAGCCGAATTTGGGCAAACCGTTTGTCACTAAAGTTAATTGGGCCCGTTCTGGACAAAACCCATGTTCCGGATTTTCCAAATTCGTCTTCATTTGCTCAAAATCTCAAGCGCAAAACTGTCACTCCTTAAACCAGCGAATTTCTGAGTTGGCAGATTTAAAAATCAAATCTTCAATCTGGAAGTTACCTTGGAGGCTAAAAATGGTGAATAATGTTATAACCAACTTATTAGAACTATCATTGGTAAAATAATGCATAATCATCAATTTATTAGAAATAAAGGAGAATAAATAATATTTATTCATGAGAGCATAAATAATTAATAAAATGGATTTAAATGATAAATTATAATAAATGGCATGATGAAGAATGGTAGAAATGAGTGGAATAAACATTCACAAGTGACAATAATAATGGCATATTAACGACTCAACAGTTGACAGATTCTTGAAGATGGCCATTATGGCTTCTTACAAGAAGAATATCACAGCGGAAGCCACTGCTAAACTCTTCTTTGAACGAATGTGGGTACACTTTGGGATCCCACAATCTATCATCTCATATGAAGACAAAAAGTTCCTCAATACATTTTGGTCTAGTCTATCATTGATGTTGGACACCAAGCTCACTAAGTCCACAGCTTTCCATTCCTAAACTGATGGCCAGACAGAGGTCATCAACAAGATGATCGTACACATTCTGCACATGTACAACTAAAATCATCCATGCACATGGGATGAGAGCCTCACCTATGTCCAACACAACTATAACTGGGCTCTCCACAACTTGACTAGCCATAACCCTTTTTAGGTGGGCTTGGGATTCTAGCCACTATGTCCCATTGATGTGGCCATGCCATTTGTAGCTACTCAGGCATATTCAACTCATGTCTAGTCCGAAACCGATAAGGCAGAGAACTCCATTGAGCACATCAAACATATCTTCCAGCAGTTCCATGACATTTTGGATAAATCAATTGCCAAGTATAAGCATCGAAATGATCAACATCAGGTGCCACACAAGTTTTAGGTGGGCGACAAATTCTGGTTGCATTTGCAAAAGGAATGCTTTACCAGAGCCTATCAGAAACTCATGCCACTCTGACATGGTCCTTACACCATTACCAAGGCTACGGTAGACAATGCATTTGAGCTCATCATTCCCTCATTCCTTGGTCTCTACCCATTGTTCAATGTGGTCTACCTTCGACCATACTTCACACCATTTCTAGACACATCAGACATTGTAGAACAACTCACACCTACTGAGTTGAATGTAGATTGCATGGAACAAGCCACAACTGATTGGGTCATGGACAGATAGATCAATCACACTCGCTAGCGGAATATCCGGCTATATTGAGTTGTCAAACCAGGCCAACTCCTTCACCAGGGCAAGTGGATCACTAGGGACCAAGTTCAATAGAAGTTTCCTCGTCTCATGGAGGAACTCAACACAATGGGAACCATTGACTCCTAAGGGGGGACGAATGATCCAGGTGGATATTGGTGGCCACCCACCAATTCCACTTGGACCCCCACCATTGTTTCTTTTATTTTTTCAGTTTCCTTAATAGTAGCACAGTTTACTATATTAAGTAGTTTTTCAGGTCCTAAACTTCTGGAGCCATTTTGAGGCCCTAAACGATGTTTTTTTTCCAATGTACCGCCAGCGATTTATTGATAAAATCTATTTTTCTATCGTAATCCTCAAAGAGATATTTCTAACAGGGTATCATGCATGTCCAATGAAGATAATACGACCAAGTCGTGACCCCAGGAATTTGGCATTCTAGCTAACTCCAACGGGTCCCATAAACTCTTGGTGTTACATCTCCTCGGGTTAGGGTTTTGGTTGTTTAGGGTTTGCTCTTATTGTTAAATAATAAAAATGCACTTGAGCCTCATTATAACATAGTTTAGAGGCATGTAGCCACCACATATCTTCTCAGATATAAGCTACCATTGTCCGAGCTAGTCTTATTTCCATTCTATTTGTAAGCATATTTCAGTGTTTGATATTAATGAAATGAAGTGTTATTTCTACTACATCTTTGTATTTATCATTATGTTTGTAATTTTTTGTGTTCCTATTTCAATCTGAATCAGTGATATTAGAGCAGTATGCTCTTTCTGTGTTTTTCTTTGCATGTCCCGAACGAGGTCGGATATAAGGATTTAGGGCTCGAACTAGTCCAACCTTTGCAAGACTAGCCTCGCAAATACCGACAGCCTCCCATAGAGGATGAAAATAATGACGAGGGGGCAGGAGATGCTATCAAAATATTGATCAAAGAAACCCTCAAGGGACAAAGGAATGCAATGATGGACAACTTTGCCAAGATCCTTCAGCGGCTACCCAAGGGCGACGCATCTACTTCTAGCAGCTACTCTAGAAGCACCGCACCCTTTAAGGTATAAGTTAACTTTTACATTCCCATATTTGAAGGTTAGATAGATGAAAATGTTATAGATAAATGGTTGAATCTACTAGAAGGATATTTTTCCATTCATGATTTTTCCAGCCAAGAAAGGGTCACTTTTGCACTTCTCAAAGCAACTCCCCACATCAAGAACGAGAGGGAAACCTACTGTGAGCAAAAGGATGAAAGTACGAACTCATTGTTTTTAGCTTCGCCCACTTGGAACTCATTCTAGGATGCCATTAAGGAGCACTCCTACCTTGTCGGGAGTTATGAGGATAAATACATAAAGTGGACAATGTTGCAACATGGAAGGGACCAAGATGTGCCAGATTTTACCAATGTTTTTCATACCCTTTGCACAAAGTTGGGTATCAAGTATTCTAAGAAGAATTTGGTTCTCAAGTACCGTGGCTACCTACACAGGTAAATCCAGGTTGAGATGGAATTACTAGACATCTCCTCACTCGGCATGGCATATCAATATCACGTTAAGATCGACAAAAAGTTTAAACAGAAGAAGAGGGACTTTCGATTTGCGAATCCAAACAAAGGGAAGGGTGCCCCCAAACTGCAAAACAAAGGACAAAGCTAATGCGGGATGGCCCAGGACAACCCGCCAAAGCCACAAGAAAAGAACAACACCACGAAGCCAAAGAAGCACACGAGAAAGTGGTGTGAGTTCCATAAGAACTCCACTCACAATGCAAGTGAGAGTTGGGTCAAGCAGTCACTATTGGCCGAGCTAAAGGCTTCAGAATCAGATGCATATTCTGACTCTGAGTTAGAACCCGAGAAGAGGAATGACAAAGGGAAGTAGATTATCGATGCGGAGCCCAACACAACCATTGCCACCATGAAAATCTAGAAGGAGGGACCGGAAGGTCCAGAGGAGGAGCAGCGCCTATTCCACTCTCAGATGTGGGTAAAGGGTTTCCTGCTACAGTTCATTATTGATAACAGGAGCCAAAAGAGCCTCATTTCAACAAAGGCCGTGAAGTGGTTGGGCTTACCGACCGTAACACATCCACAACTATACACCATCGAGTGGCTTCACCAAGGACAGAATCTTCATGTGAGACAGCAATGTCGCCTTCCATACAATATCAAGCCCTTCAAGGATGATGTATTATGTGACGTTGCTCCCCTCGATGTTTGGGATGTATTTTTAGGCCATACATACTTATGGAAGCGACATGTTGTGTATGAGTCAAGGCCTCATGTTGTTATTATTACTTTGGGAAATAAGTTGTACAAGCTACTCGAGGTATCACTCCCTACCGCCATCTCTTTGATTACTGCAAAAAAATGCAGTAAGCTCATTTCCAAAACTGGGAAATATTTTTTTCTTGATGATACGTCCTCAAGAAAAGAAGGAGACAGTGGCCACGACCTCAAGACAGGGCCCCTCTGCACAACAACAATAGATGGACAAGGTTGCGGAGGAGTACGAGGACATCTTCACCTCCCGCGTAGGGGTGCCTCTGCACTGTTAGGTCAAGCACTCCACCAATCTAGCCTTGGGTGTGCCACTGTGCAATGGACCAATCTATTGCCACTCTATTCTAGAGAATGACAAAATCGAAAGGAAAATTCAAGGGCTACTCCAGATAGGTCACATCCATCCGAGTTCATCGCCCTATGGGAGCTCGATCATGTTGGTATAGAAGAAGGATGGGACTTGGAGACTCTGTATTGACTATCAAGAACTGAGCAAGATCATTGTTTATAATAGTTACCCGATCCCATGGATTGGTGACCTTCTAGACCAACTGAAGGGGAAAAAATATTTCAACAATATTGACATGAAATCAGCATATTACGAGGTATTGAACCCTTCGATGTGTGGCATACTGGCTTCAAAGCCAAGGAGGGTCTTTTTGAATGGTTGGTTATGCATTTTAGGTTGATGAATGCTCCTAAAACCTTCATGAGGCTAATGGATGACAGCTTGCAACCATCCACAAACTTATTTGTAGTGGTATACTTCGATGACATCCTAATCTTAAGCCATAGTTGGGAAGAGCTCCTCTACCAGATCTGACAGGTTTTCCAAACACTTCGACAACACAAGATATGTGCCAATTTGGAGAAATACACTTTTGGCATGACCCACGTTCACTATCTGGGATACATTATTGATGAACGGGGGGTGCATGTGGATCCAGCCAAGATCCAACTCATTCGGGATTGGCCAGCTCCAACCACTTTGATAGAGCTCTATAGCTTTCTGGGTCTTACTAATTTCTACCACAAGTTCATGTTGGGATTCTCTCATATCACTTGGCCCTTGAGTCAAGTCACCAAGGGGAGTGAAATAAAAATTCTTTTGGTCTGGATCTCAACAGAAGGCATTCACAGAGTGAAACATCACCTCTTCTTTGCACCAGTGCTCACATTACCATACCTGCAATAGTTCTATTTGAGATTGAGACATATGCCTCTAACTATGCTATTGGAGCAGTCCTTACTCAATAGGGGCATCGAGTTGCATATCAAAGTGAGACACTTCCATACACAGTCTAGAAGTATCCCACTTATGTAAAAGAGATGTATTCCATTATGTAGGCTTGATGACAATGGAAGCATTACATTTTGGGGAAGGAAATAGTCATTCACATGGACCACCAGCCCTTGTAGTTCATACAAACTCAAGGGAAGTTGCAGAATGATTTCCATCAGAAGTGGTCCACATACCTACAATAGTTCCATTTGAATATTAAGTATAATAAGGGCATCACCAATAATGTTGCAGATTACCTCAATTGACCACTAATCATGGCGCTAACCACCGTGCTCAACTTTTGTGGGCACGAGACTTCTGATTGGCTACTTCTCTACAAAAGTGACAAAAAATTCAGCCACACATACGAGACGCTCTTGGAGGGTTAGCAAATACTAGATTTTAACCTCCAAGATGCCCTATTATGCCACCTAGGACTCCTTTATTTTCCATCCAGCGAGCATGCCAAGTTGATTTCGGAAGCACACTATAGTCGGGCCGCTGGACATTTTAGGTTTGAGAAAATAGTGGAAGTATTGTAGAAGTATTTATATTGGCTGAATATTCGATAGGATGTTAAGAAGTACATCATATCCTTCACTTTCTATGCCATTTCCAAACCTACCATAAAGAATGAAGGCCTCTATACTCCGCTACCTACCCCTACTCGGCCATGGGAATCCATCTCCATGGATTACATGTCAGGCCTTCCTTCTACTAAGCATGGAAACGACTATGTTTTTGTCGTCGTCGACAGATTATCGAAGATGGCCATTATGGGTGCCTGTAAGAAGAATATCACAGTGGAAGCCACTGCTAAACTCTTGTTTGAATGAGTGTGGGTACACTTTGGGATCCCACAGTCTATCATCTCAGATCGGGTCAGCAATTTCCTCAATACATTTTTGTTCAGTCACTGGTGGATGTTGGACACCAAGCTCACTAAATCCACAACTTTCCATCCCCAAAATGATGGTCAGAAAGAGGTCGTCAACAGGATGATCGTACATGTTCTATGCATTTACAACTCAAGGAATCCACGCACATGGGATGAGACCCTCCCCTATGTCCAACACAGCTATAACCGAGCTCTCCATAGCTTGACTAGCCACAACCCTTTTCATGTGGGCTTGGGATTCCAGCCACTATGTCCCATTGATGTGGCCATGCCATTTGCAACTACTCAGGCAGATTCGGCTCATGCCTAGTCCGGAATCAATAAGACAAGCAATTTCATTGAGCACATCCAACATATGTGCCAGTAGGTCCACAACATTATGGATAAATCAAATTCCAAGTACAAGTAGCGACATGATCAACATCGGGTGCCACACAAGTTTCAAGTGGGTGACAAAGTATGGTTGCATTTGCAAAAGGAACACCTTACTGCAGCCTATAGAAAACTTAGACCACCTTGATATGGTCCTTAAACCATTACCAAGGATGTGGAAGACAATTTATTTGAGCTCAACATTCCCCCATTCCTTGGCCTACACCCAGTGTTCAATTCGGACTACCTTCAACCATACTTCCCACCATTACTAGACACATCAGACATTGCAGAATAACTCACATATACAGAGAACAAACCACAAATTATTGGATCATGGACACGCAGATCAAGCACACTCACCAGCGAAAAGTCCAAGTGTATCATGTTGTCGAAGGAGGTCAATTCCTTCACCAGGGAAAGTGGCTCACTAGGGACCAAGTTCAGCAGAAGTTTCCTCATCTCATGGAGGAACTCAACACAATGGGGACCATTTCTTCTTAAGGGGAGAGGAATGATCCAGGTGGATATTGGTGGCCACCTACCAATTACACTTGGACCCCCACCATTGTTTCTTTAGGTTTTTCAGTTTCCTTAATTGTAGCAAAGTTTACTATTTTTAGCAGCTTTTCAGGTCCTAAACATTCAAAGTTGTTTTGAGGCCCTAAACGACGTATTTTTGGCAATCTTTCACCAACAACCTTTAGAAAAATCATCCTTTCCATTGTAGTCCTCAGAGAGATCTTTCTAATGGGGTATCATGCACATCAAACAGAGTTAATATGACCAAGTCACAACCTCGGGAAATTGGTTGTCTGACTAACCCCAACAAGGCCCATAAACTATTAGCGTTACATTTCCTCGGGTTATGGTTTTTGTTGTTTAGGGTTTTCTCTTATTGTTAAATAATAAAATTTCCCTTGAGCCTCATTATAACATAGTTCAGAGGCATGTATCTACCACATCTCTTCTCAAAGATAAGCTACCATCGCCCGATCTAGTCTTATTTCCATTTTGTTTGTAATCATATTTCAATATTTGATATTAATGAAATGGTGTTATTTATACTACGTCTTTGTATTTATGGTTAGATCTATAATTTGTTGTGTTCCTGTTTAAATCTGGATCACTAAAGGAGATACAGATGGTGTTAAGGGGTCTAAAGGTAGAGGGAACATTATGCCTTTTGAGGATCCTCGCAATCTTATCAATGGTCCCTTGGATGAAAGGGAGATGAACCACTGAGACTATATAATGGAAAATTTTATTAGATATATGAAAATAATTATTCTATAATTGTATTATTATTATAAACAATATTATTATATGCTATTAGAAATGTAAAACCCTATGAAGAAAATGAAGAAAAGGAGAGAAACAAAAAAAGACTAACAATATGAGAGGGTAGGAATCCAACTCTTACTTAATTTCAAACCATTGTCCCTATTCATATTATTCGTATGCTTTTCAATTTTAATGGCCTCTGTTAATTTCCCATGATGGAAGTGATCAATCCTAGCGATGACATGGGAATCCTCGATGCAAACATGATTCTTACTTTTCTCTGCGTGTTCAACTATAGCTGAGTGAGAATGATTATGCTTAATGTCTATTGCATGCTCTTGAATTAATTTATTAGTGGAGTGACCATTTTTCCCTATGTAGGGAATCTCATAGGATCAAGTGATTGAGTAAAATCCTTTCATGTCTTCAGTGTCTACTAGGACCTTAACATATCTAAGGGAAATTCTAATGGTATGGAGGGGTTTGAAGGTAGCAGAAATTTATTTATTTTTAAGAATATTTTTTTAAGAATATGAGAAATATACTTCGTGGTCCCATGGATGAACGAAAGTAGAACATTGGAAACTTGTTCATCACAACCTTTCTTAATCCTTTGTTATTTATTGGATCTTCGAAAATATTTGAGACCCTAATGTTTGTTGTATCCATTATTTTTAAAAACATCTGAAATGTGAGATTTTTCATCTTCCAGGTGATTATCATCAGAAATCCTAATAGCACAGGTAGCTAATTTGTTAAGAACTCTAAATTTTTGCATCAGAAATGGTGAGAATTGGCGTGAAGATATTTCTTTGTGTGCGTATTTTCACAAAATAATTGGTGTGACATGGAACAATATTCCATTCTAAAGAGGATAACATCATGGAAAGGAAGGCTACCATATACCTCCACCTCCATCATAAATTTGATGGAGTCAGATTGGGAATTTATATGAAGTAGGAACAAATGTAACTTCTCACGTCCATGAGGCCAAATAATGCCGATATTATTAACAAACCTCTTCCAAAGCTTAGGGAAGAATTGAGCAGAGGCCAACGCCTAGGTATCAAAATCCTCCATGAATAAGTTTGCAACAATGAGGGAGAAAAGATAACCCATAACTACTCCACCACGTTTGTTCATAGAATTTACCAATGAAGCTGAAAAAGGTAGATGTTAAGCACAATTCAACCAATTTGTAGTTTCATCATCGGTAATATGGTTTATCACATTAATGGCCTTATCAATATGGATTTTATTATAAAGAGAGACAATGTCAAAGCTAACTAATAAATCCCTTGGGTGTAGCCTTATGTATTTTAACTCGTTAAAAAAGGAAGTAGAGTCCTTTACAAAGGAATCAATGTGACCAACTAGAAGTTTGAGTTTTCTAGCTAAGAACTTTGTTAGAAGATATGTGGGCCCACCTATTGTGATGACAATAGGCCGGGGGGGGAATTATGAATATTTAGAAGCCCATAAATTATGCAGGTGAGAGGGTTTCTCTCAATAATATATTTTCTAAGGGAGTTAAGAACATTAAATCCAATAATGTTCTTAACTCCCTTAGCAAAAATATTATTGAGAGAAACCCTCTCACCCCTGGAATTTATGGGCTTCCAAAGATTCATAAACTTGGGGCTCCCCCTAAGGCCTATTGTTAACACAATAGCTGGAACCATGTAGCCTCTAATCAAGTTCTTAGCTCAAAAACACAAACCTCGGGTTGGTCACATTGATTCCTTCATAAAGGACTATGCTTCCTTTGTTAATGAGTGAAAATACATAAGGCTAGACCTCGAGGATTTATTAGTTAGCTTTGACGTTGTTTCTCTCTATAAAAAAATCCCTATTGATGAGTCCATCAATGTCATAAATTTTATTATTGATTATGAAGCTTCCAAATTGGTTGGTATGTTCCTAACCTCTATCTTTTTTAGCTTCAATGGTGAATTCTATGAACAAACTTGTGAGGTAGCTATGGGTTCTCCTCTCTCCCCCGTTATTGCAAACTTGTTCATGGACGATTTTGAGAACAAGTATTTGGCCTCTACTCAATTCCACCCTAATATTTGGATGAGGTTTGTTGATGATACGTACATTTTCTGGCTCCATGTATGTGAGAAGTTATATATGTTCCCAATCCATCTAAATTCCCAATTTAACTCCATCAAATTCATGATGGAGGTCAAGATACATAGTAGCCTTCATTTCCATGATGTTTTCGTCTTTATAATTAAATATGGTTCCTTGTCGCACTAGATCTTTCGTCAAAAGTACTCACATGAAGCAATATCGTCATACTAGTTCTCACCATTTTCTAGTGCAAAAGTTTAGAGTTATTAACACGTTAACTGCCCATTCTCTAAGGAGTTATGATCATAATCACCTGGAAGATGAAAAATATAATATTCTAGAAGTTTTTGAAAATAATGGATACAACAAACATCAGCGTCTCAAAGATTTCCAAAGGGCTAACAAAGAACCAAGGATTAAGAAAGGTCGTGATGCATAACTTTCCAATGTTCTAATCTTGTTTTTCCATGGGACCATGGATAAGATTTATCACATTCTTAAAAGGAATAAAATTTCTACAACCTTTAAACCCCTCCATACCATTAGAAGTTACCTCAGATCCGTTATTGACCTAGTAAACCCTAAAGACATGAAAGGATTTTACGTAATGCCTTGCTCCTGTGGGATTCCCAATATAGCAGAAACTATTCGGTCCATTAATCAAATAATTCAAGATCATGTAAGATACATTAAGCATAATCATTCTCGCTCCTGAGCTACAACTAAACATGTGGAGAAAACTAAGCATCATGTCTACATTGAGGATTTTGAGGCCATTGCTAGGATTGATCACTTCCATCATAGGAATTTAAGAAAGACTATTGAAATTGAAAAGCATGTGAATACTGTCAACAGAGACCATGGATGGAAATTACATAAGAGTTGGATTCCTTCCTTCCCTTCTTGTTAGTCTTTTTTCATTTCTCTTTTTTTTTCTTCATATAGTTTTATATTTCTAATAACATATAATAATATTATTTATAGTAATAATAAAATAATTATTTTCATATGTCTAACAAAATATTCCATTATATAGAATTTATATTTTAATTATATATATGTGTGTGTAATTTTTATTTTTTTAATATATATATATATATATATATATATATATATATATATATATATATATATATATATATATATATTTTATACCTCTTTGATTTTTTTTTAATCTAATTAATATATTGACATTAATGTTTATTTGTTAAATTAGAATCTCTCTATTCTCAATTAATATATTTTCAATTTAGTCTAAGTTCTCTTCCTTTTTCTATATTTTATCTATTATTTTTCCTATTATGTAGCCTTTTTTTTGTATACAATTTGTTTCCATAACTAAATGAATATTTAGTTTTTAATTAATTTAATATATTAACCAATTCTCTATCATATTGTTCACTTTTAATTAAAATATTTTATTTCCTAATGGTTATTTTTGGAACTAGATGCATCTATGCTACTTAAACATAATGATAGCTTGATTTTTTCAACTTTGTCCTAAGGGTGAACCACATTAGATGGTTCCAAACTTTGACCAACAAAACAATAATGTGATTAATCCGAAAGATATTCTCAAAATTAAAGACAATCTTTCATAGAAAATGAATCTAAAAAAATAGAATGTAATTTTGCCAAAAACTCTTTGAGAAATTCTTGATTTCTTGATTATGTCTAGAAATCCTACTCCAAAAATTCATATCAACTTTGAACTCTATTATTCAACCATTAAGCCAAGAGTATTATCCTTCTAGAAATAAAATATAATTTGAGCTCTATACCAACCTAATTGCTACACCAATAAGACCAATCATGACAACATGGAAAACCCATAAAAAAGATTGAATTTATGTGTATAAGAAGTTCATAAAGGTAAAGAAAAGTAATTCAAATACAAGATTCTCACCATCATTACAAGGTTATGTTACTAACTTATTCTCTAATGCTAATTATTAACAACTTATTCTCTAATTGTATTCTAAATACAATTAACTACTGACTTCAATAAATTTTCAAAAAGGGTACATGAGAGTATTCACTTCTTTCATAGGATACCACACACAAATTTCTAGTACAAGTTGTGAACCCATCAAAATGGTCTCATATACAAATAACATTTATCAGACCTACTTATTTTGGTTTTTGTCTTAAATTTATGATATTATTATTTGCATATATAATCTTTTTTAAGCCATCGTTGTACTTCCGTATTACCCATGAATGAAGTAAGATTACAAATAAACAATCCATATCCATTATTGATTATATCCATATGGCATGGAAAATCTATACACTTATAGTTTATCCCAGGAAGCATACTTACATTGTTAATTTTCTTATCCAATATTTTTATTTATAAATAACAAATATCAATTACTTTCAATAGAATCACAAAGGATTCATATTTCTAAGTATTATTATTATTTTCATAACAAAAAATTAAGTATAATAATTCAAATACAATAACAAAAAGAAAGGTTTATTTCAAAACAATATCACAAATCATGTCCTCTACAAAGTCTATTTTTTTTAGGCTGATTACATATTACATATGATTACATTGTTCACCCAGGAAAAATTTGAACCTGGAACCTTGGGACCCAAAGTCCTTGCTCAAATAGCCATCACCATTTGAAATGCCTCACCTAAGCTCTCCACAAAATCTATTTCAATAACATCCTATGTAGTAGCTTCCGTGAACATAACATAACAAAATAAAAAAATGAATATAACCAAAATAAATACATAGATATTCAATCTTGTCAATAGATTTGTTAAGTATAAGATGACACTCTCCATCTAATGTCCCAACCTATGTCATGAAAGAAAAATGAAATATCGGTTCAAATAATGTAAAATGTGATGTTTTATCTATCAAAATGTATATTCATGTATATAATAACCACTAAAAAAACAACATTATGTCACTATCCAACAACGAGACATAAATTTATTAAACATCTGTACATAAGCCAAAAAGAACAATAAAATGGAAAATCCATAATGTCTTGTATTCATGTGTCCTATGAATTCGTTAAACAGGTTGATCAAAACACATAATTCATAACTTACATCATACTCTTTACAAAAGAGCATAAAAAATTGTGTTCACTCTAACTTCACATTCTAGGTTATACCAGGATGGCAAACCTTTTTTACACTTGAGTTGATAAAATTAGTCTCAATGGTTGTTAGAAAAAAAAATCCCAATAATAACTTTTCATAATTAAACCAAGTCTAAAATTAGAAACTATCAAAACAAATATAATGAAATATCATACATTTATATTCTTTCATCAAATTTTATGAACTTGGAAATGAATGCAAAGGTTAGCTCCGGTTGTTTCCTTTCAATCCCAAAATAAGATATATAGCTATGTTTTTGTAACCTAAAGTATTAATAAAAGTTTTTACAATCATGACTTGATTGTTCCATGTCAAGATGTTGTAGCAGCTACAACCACCCTCCAAAATTTTGGCCTGCATCAATTTCAGAGCCTCCCTTGAAGAGTTTCACTTGACGACTGCACACACTCGGGTTCAATCTGTGAGCTCGTGTAAGTCTTTACATCTACCTTGCTTGCTCCTTGAATACAAGTCTCTACATGTTGATTTCTAAATCATGCTTGCGACCATGTTCGTATGTGCTTGTTGTGTTTGCCATGAAAGCATCAATCGCACTCACACATGGAGTCACATTTGTTGTCATGCAAGCATTGTCTCAATCAATAAATGATAAATCACAAGTGGCGCGCTTGTCACTTGCACTGTCGATCAGTCATGTTGAACATGTGTGTCTAGATGGTTTGGTCATTTCATTGTCAAGTCATGTGAGTGTGTACTTGTATGATCACCTATGCCTCTTTCGACTATTCCCACACTTAGTCAATTTTGCTGAAGTTTTGAAGACTTGTCTCCTCACTGAAAGCCGAACCATTACCATTCTTTCGACTCGATCGATTTTCAACCAGAACAACGCAGAAGCACCAAGCTAGTCCTTCAAGTTGCGCTGCTCGCAAGAAACTCAATTAACTCTCATGTTGGCCACCCGGATAGTCGGACCTTGAAGTCACCCTGGGACTGACTCCCGTAAAAAAATTGTGCAGACGCCATTGACCTCACCAATTCAACTGATGGAGGAGATTGTGTAGACAGGAAAGACAGACACCAAGTGCCTGTCCCTGTCTCCTTCAAAAAATTGCACATTTTCACAGTCAGTCATCTGGACAATCGACTGGCTGTTCATGTCAAAAATTGCATAGTGCTCATGAGTAGGCCTTTCTCTACCCATCATTCATATCAGCTCAGAAATTTCATAAAGATGATCAGTAGGTCGGCCTATTGGCCTCAGTGCAGTTTTCCCAGCCAGTAGCTCCTAGCAGTAGACTTTCTGTTCCCTCCTAGAATTGTGTAGTTTCTGTTGCCAGTGACTGAGCAGCCAACCGTCAGTTCCCTCTTGTAATTGCCCAGTTTTGGCTGCCAGTGACCCCGAAAACCAACTAGTAGTTCCCTCTGGGAATTGCGCAGTTTTGGCTGCTAGTGACCCTACTAGCCAACTGGCAGTTCCCTCTGGGAATTGCGTAGTTCTGGTTGCTAGTGACCCAGCAACCAACTGGAAATTCCCTCTGCGAATTGCGCACTTAAGGTTGCCAGCCTCCCGAGTAGTTCCCTAGAAAAGTTGCACAATCCCTGCCTGTTGTCCCTTCATGTAGCCTGGCCCATTCCTCTAAAAAAATGCGTAAATCAGACTATCAAACCCTTTCTGAGCATTCGTTCTGGAAAATGCGCAGAGTATCCCAGCCTTGCCCTCCTGTAGTCTAGACTATCCTACCCAAAACTTGAGCAATTTTGCCTCCCAGCTGAGCCAAACCTTGCAGATAGTCACTATCAACTCAGATTGTCTGTCTCCATATTTCAATGAATCTTGTGCAGTTGTCATTAGTAGCTTCCCGAAGCCATCATCCTGCATCACAGCCCTGCTGCCTCTCCTGATCACCTGCATCCAAAGGATCATGTGTCATGGTAGACCAGGAGGTTTTGGATTTGATGTCATCTCGTCATGAGTGACTGCAGGTACAAGTACACCAATAAATATGTCAATATGACAAATGGGATGAATGAAGGGAGCACATGCAGATGGACAGGTTCACCAACGGAGGAATGAACAAAGCATGTGAAGTGAACAAATGAACAAAGCATGTGAAGCAGATGAACATAACGAACATGCACCTTTGCGAACAAGTGAGCATTTCAAAGCTTCCAGTTTGAAAGCAAGGAATAACATGCTAAAGCTTCATCAAGCAAACCAAGGACCATCGAAGACTCTGTGCACTTCTCCATGCGAAGGTGAAGCTATGATACACCATGAAGACATCCATCACTCAACAACACTGTAGCTCGACATGCACTCCAACAGCATCACGAATTTACCAGCATTGTCATGTCAAGTCATGTTGAGTCAAGTCATGAGTCATGTTGCCCACATCTCCACTATGGGCGTGTTGTCAATCGATATGATGTAACATGGAATTCCAAGAGACCCACTTGTTGAACAGATAGTCATTGAAGTCGGAAAGACATGGAAGTAAAATGGTCATGAGGGTAGTTGAATAGCCACAGTTTCATCCTTGGCTATAAATACCCCCCTATTTTGTACATGAAGGGACTTTTCACCTCATCTCCTACCACATAGCTAAGAGAGTCTGTAATATTTTCTTTGAGGAGTAAGTAGTGGATCTAACACCTCGTTGACGGGGTTAGTGATGTATGGTTTAACAATGTGTCTTAAAACAATCACTTAATTCGGAAGCCTGTTAACATGTGAGCACATTTTCACACATGTATTGTATTTGTTGTAAGACTTTTCTTTAATACTTGTAATGCATGTTGCTTTAACCTGTGTTCTACATCTGAACTGATTCATTTGTTGTAATGCATAATCTATTAATGGAAATATGTTGTATATGCTATTAATGATGTCCCATCAATTTCAGCTGCTCTACCGGACATCTGATAGACCTTTCACATGAACCTTGTTGTGACAACTGCTTCACTCATTTAGATTGATCCATGAGTGTTGCATGTGTTATCTTACATTGTATGTTGTGACTACCGTATCTGAGCAGACTACTCCACTCGTAGCTGTGCATGTCCTTTTGTGTCATGTGTTCGTAGGCCAGTTGGGACCAATCCCTTTCAGCCTGGAACTCACCTTCACTCTCTTCCCCTCACAATGAAAGAACCATTGACACAAGTACACTTACACTCACCACGCACTCGGACATCACTTATTCAAGATAAAGCGAACCACTCTCTTGTGTTGAGAAGCAAGAGGTGAGGCAAATCCTTATGACAATGGAAACTAGGCCATCATACTGGATGGGACTCCCACACCAAATGGCGTGAGGTCTATTTGGGACTTCATACCAGGGTGATCCCTTGAATTTTGGCGGGTCCAACACCATCAACATTTCCGGCACTAGAAGCAGGGCAGCCAGTTGTACATGGCTGAAATTCCCCTCACACTCACTCATCAACCATTTGGTCAACGCAACAACTTGCAACCCCTCTCTCAGGACTCTTTAGTTGGTTACTCCTCACTTCCCAGAATTGAACACGAAATTTCATGTCAACACCTTCGCTCTGTCCGTCCCATCACTCGCTTGTTCGCGAAATCAATTAGACTAGTACCAGGCATACAACATCTTCCACATACATTTCAGTAGCCAAAATCCACTCCCACAGGATTTGTTTTATCATCGGTGGAAGAATCTGTCCTTGATACTCTTGAAGGTTTGGAGGAAGCTATTGAAGATGGAGAGGAACCTCCAATCTTATTTGAAGATGAACAAGGCACTCTTGTGGTCTTGGGATCAAAATCTAGTATAGAAGTCAGAGGGGAAGGCAGTAAAGGAGGTGGAGGCAAAGACGAACCAATATAATCAAATCTGGAACCATCTGATTCCGAAGGAGATGAAGAGGAAAAAGAAGATGAACAAATGGTTGACCCAACTCTTGAATGGATGACTTAGGGACCATTGGCTCTTCTAGATGTTATGCTCAAGATGCTGAAGCGAACATAGAGAGTGAACATCAAGTTCAACCCTGACAGCATGGTGAAGGCAGAAGATCATTTGGACACCTTCTACCTATAGCTGCAGACACTTGAGGTATGACATGATGATGTAGCTTGTAGATTGTTCCCATGTACCTTGGATGGTCACGTGCTTCGTGGTATCACAACCTTACACCAAACTCCATACAAAACTGGGATGCATTCAAATGCATGTTCCTTGAAAGTTTTGTTGATGAAAAGACCCCAGCTATGTTATTAAAAGAATTGGGTAGCCTAAAGATGGAGGGGCAAGAAAAGGTAAAAGATTTCAACCAGAAGTTTACACGCATATTTAAAAAATTTGCAGTGGACTCCAAACCTCATGACTCCATCACTATTTATTACTTCACATCCGCACTGCCAACTAGCATTACGCAGTTCATCAAGCAAGCTATGAAACAACACTCTTGGAAAACTATGAAGAGGCTATTGTTGTTTAAAAATACTTGCACACGATTGGACTCATCAAGGATGATGAACGAGCAAAGGACTCCAAAGATGCGAGTAGGAAGTCCCAAGCAGTGGTGAGAAAGAGTAGAGACAAGGAAGCACATGATATTGAAACCCTCACTAGCCTCATCAAGAACTTAACAAATGAAGTATCCGAGATTAAACAATGGAAAACAGACACATTTGCAAGGAGCTATCCGCCTAGACAGAGACAGGGAAGAAACTCATCAGGTAGCAACTAGTCCGCTCAAGAAAATGCATAGAGCTTTGTGTTCATTGTCGATCAGTGCGCAAATCCGGAGTTCTTTCCATTCCATGAAGAACATCACCCTGATAACTTCTGTCCCCACTGGAAGCAAGTTGAAAACTAGATATACAGTCATACACTCGATGCAGAGAGTAGTATGCAAAAGCAACCGGATGACAGAGATTATGACGAGGGTATTTCACCTGTTGAAGCATCAAGGTTTGGGCATGTGGTGAACTCATAACAGTGCTTGCAAGAAGTGCCAAAGACAAACACCGTCAAGCATTCCCCAAGACAAAATGACTGTTACAATCTTAGGAGTAAAGCGGCTCCCCTTACACTTGGTGAAATACAAAAGAAGATCAAACTAATGATAAGGAAGGCTGATCCACCGACTGCCCTAAAGCAGAAAACACAAGACAAGTCCGAGAAGACATCAGAGGGCAAGAGTACTTCCATGAGCATCAAATTGCAAAACACTCTGCCAGACAACACGAAAATCTATTCTTCCTCAGACACCTCGATAAGTCTACAACCTTTGGACTACAACATTGTTGATGACATAAAGGAAACTCGAGCAAACATCAATTTGATCACGTTGGCTAAGATCGAGATTCGGTGATATATCCTGTTGCGCGCACTAGGACACAAAACAACAGAAAGCGCAACCTCTACTCGCAAGGGAGCAAGCCCACCCCCTGGATCACTTTCCATTGTGCTCAATACACTCTCGATGGAAGAATCACACTCAGGTTGCCCCCCATTCCTGCTATCTTTTCAAATTTTCAACTGCAATTTTCACAACTATCTAGTTAATTCTAGC
This sequence comes from Pinus tabuliformis, assembly GCA_031772625.1. Taxonomy (NCBI): domain Eukaryota; kingdom Viridiplantae; phylum Streptophyta; class Pinopsida; order Pinales; family Pinaceae; genus Pinus; species Pinus tabuliformis. The sequence goes on along the minus strand of CM062805.1, from coordinate 484,416,741 downwards.
GTGGTAGCTAACATCATGCTGCTCTCCATTGCCAAGAAGATCAATGCACGATGGAGCAAAACATCCATGAGAATCATCCAACTCGATATAACATCAGTACCAGCCATTGGTGAACTGTGAGACGTGATCATCCGAATATCTCATGACAGACGAGTCCACCAATGCATCAACATAATTGTTGTGGACATACCGGAAGCATATGGCCTGCTACTCAGTAGAGACTGGTCCAGCAAGCTAGATGGATATTTTGGTACAAACTAGTCTCACATGTGGCTTCTGTATAAGGGAAGATGCAACCAAATCCGGGTGTTACCTAAGAGGTATAGAAAACACAATGTCACTTCCCTTAATCATGAGAACAAACTGTTGGCCTTCGCAGAACTCATGTTTGGCATCTGCCTCATGGAAAAGACATTGGAGAGTTATCTTGCATGACCAGCTCCAACCTCATCATACACATAGTTGGGACTCCTTCCTTGCCGAACTGATAAAAATGAAACTTGCATAGGTTATTTTTCCAACAATAGTAGTAGTAGCAGCAACAGTATAAGCAATAGTGCTAGCACGCCAAACGGTCCGTGTATAGATGAGTTGTGAGCCATGAGTCCTGACGGATCAAAAAAAACATGATGGCTCAAGGACGGAGTGTATGTCAGTCATCCAAAACAATAGACAATGCATGATTTCAAGTTGTGTGAAGTTCGAAGGCACAAACAATGATGCTGAGTATGAAGCACTCGTGTTGAACACACAAAGGACCAACACTACGAATGAACGGAGCAACTTGAAAACCTATCATGATCCAAAGATAGCCAATCTCGGTACAAGTTATACATTGCAGTAATGACAAAACTTTCATCACTTAACTAAACAATACTAGGATGGGTCTGCACAGGTAGATGATGACCTGAGTACACACTACACATAAGAAATCCAACATGAGATTCTAGATAAAGGATGAGACAAGCCATTGTAGCAAATGATAGGTAACACATACATGTTTTTTGCACTCCTTTCACCAGAAATATTGACTAACGTTTTGAGTGTTTGGATTACATCCAAAGTTCATCATCATACTTGGTTTTCTAATTGAAATCCTACACATAAGAAATCTGGGAAAATCCGCTTACGAATTGACTTCAGAAACTTGAACCATTCCAAGACTAAAAACAACTACCCCGTGCCATCATTCGAGCCCATGTTGCACACAGTACCTAGAATAGTGTTGTTGTCTTCACTTGAAGGTCTTCTCAAATGCCACCAGGTTCTGGTAGCGAAGCCCTATGGACTTGCATTGGACTACGAGTGGCTTGGCCCACACATGTATCATTTACAATCACTGGGTAGGAGGATTGACAACCTTCCTGCCAATGGCCAAGATCTCAAGCATTATTTTCAGTAGCATGGGCCGCACCCATGCCATGTACATAGTCTTCTTGCTGCTTGTGGTTTCATTGGCTTTTTTTTTTTTATTATCTTTGATTTTGATTTGTATGATCTTGTTTACTATTTTTGTTCATGTTTGTTTTGTTTTTTTGATATATTAATATTTTTGTTTCCAGAAAAAAGTGTTTACAACTACTACGTCCTGGATTTTGAATAGAGTATGTAGCTGAAAGTTGAGGAAACTCATGACGTTGCAGCACTTGGCCAATGTTATGTCCACCTTCTTTGTGCTTGGTTGTAACTTTTGTTTGATCAAGTCCTCATGAAAAATAAGAACCATCTACAAGGGAAGTTTCAGTTAAACCATGAACCTATGTCCATGTTACAAATCCATTTGGGCACATCAAATCCCAACATTCAGATCAGTTTTTTAGGGCTCATTAAACCCTAATTTCAGTTACTTCATGCCCTAAACAAGTCACCCATTTAAATGCCTCCTTCCCAGATAGTTTCATGACTTGAAGAGATTCAGAAGTAGCCTCTAGAGGGACCAGTGCAGGTAAGCCCTTATGAAGGTGCACTGCAAAGCAGTTAAGTCCACTGCTAGAGTGCTCTGTAGAGCACTTAGGCTTCCTTTCACCTGTACTAGGAGAGAATGAGCAAAATTCACATAGGGTTTGGGGAATATTCTTATCTTTTGGAGATATCTAGAAGTTTGCCTCACTTCTCAACTCCTATGAGCTCAAAAATTGATGAGGAATAAGTTAAGGTGCATCCTATCCTCTCATCCCTTCCTCCATGGAATTAATTCGAAGTATGGAAGGCCATTCAATGCCACCATTAATAACAAAACCTCCTTCATCTTCCTATAAATTGACCACTCATCTAAGTGATCAAGGGCTGGATTATGTTGAATTGTAAGGAGATAATGCTGCTATGATATTTGGCTTTGGAGAAAGTATTGTAATGCTACAAGTTTTTCATGCTTTTGATGTGATGTGGATGGGATCCAAGCTAGAGGAATGCCTTTGAATTAGACACCGGTGGTTGTAATTCCTTCTTCTATCTAATAAAGTGTTTGAACCTTTTCCATATGTTTGTATTCTTTCATAGTGCTTATATATGTCAATTGTTTCTGATTCCTTTCACTTATATTCAATAGATCATATGCTTTGATCGGTTTTTTTCTTCTGTTGTGTTTATAGGGTACTTCTCAAGTGGATTAAGTACGGGAAGGAGCGATGGGATCGATAAAAGGGAGACGAGGGGAAAGTGGAACTACAGGTAGGCCTTCCATCTTCTCTTCTTATCTATTGCTTATAGGAAAAGTCTAAAACACTTTAAACCGTTGTTCTAGATACAACTACTTATCTAGTGAATTAATATTTATCAATAGATGCTAAATTCTCCAAAATAGTCCACACTAGGAAGCCCCATGCCTATATTCATCCTTCTATTGTGTGTGTTCAAGCTCATCCAACTAGTAGAAATGGAGAAGGGGAAAATCTAAAGGAGCAAAATTATGTGAGAGGTATTACATGCTTCTCTAAAGGAACAACCTCTTTTTCTCTCAATAATTCAGGACCCCCCTTCCACCGCAAAATAAATAAGTGCCTATGCACAGTCCTCTTGAAAAATATAAAGGTGAAAAAAGAGAAAGGCTTCCTGCGTAGAGAGGTGATGCATGCAACTCCACCGGGGTAATGACCAGGCTTGCTCGCAGTGGAGAAATGTGTGTTTTCCTACGTTAATCCATTGGGGTACTATCCAGGCCTACAGGCAGTGGAGAAACATTAGAGATGAAAACTTATACTCTGAAAATCTTCAACTCGTGAGCTAAACTACCCTTCTCGGATTCGAAACACTGAGATCTAAGCTGAAATTTTCACTGTGTTTGTAAAGGGTGAACCATGTATGTCCATGGGGTAAGTGAGAAACTAAGGTAAACCGCACAATGATTCAATACTCCCCGAAAGACCAAGGCCCTGTGCTAGCAATGAACTGAAATAGAGAAGCTAGAGTTCTACGCCCATCCAAAAATTTTGCATGCACCAATTTCAGAGCCTCCCTTGAAGAGTTTCACTTGATGACTACACACAATTAGGTTCACTCTGTGAGCTCATGTGATTCCTTACATCCACCTTGCTTGTTCATTGTATTCAAGTCTCTGCATGTTGATGTCTAAGTCATGCTTGCGACCATGTTCTGGTTACGTTCAAAGTATTTTCTTCGTATGTGCTTTTTGTGTTTGCCATGAAAGCATCTATCGCACTCTCACATGGAGTCGCATTCGTTGTCATGCAAGAATCGTCTCAATCAATGAACGATCAATCAAGAGTGTCACGCTTGTCACATTCACTATCAGTCAGTCATGTTGAACATATGTGTCTGGATGGTTTGGTCATTTTGTCATCAATTCATGTGAGTCTGTGTTCATGTGATCACCTATGCATCTTTCGACTAGTAACACATATAGTTAACTTTGCTAAATTTCTGATGACCAGACAAATCACTGATAGCCAAACCATCACCCTACTTTTGACTTGATCCACTGTCAACCAAAATAGCGCAGAAGCACCAAACTTGTCCTTCAATCTACACTGCCAGTAAGAAACTCAACCAACTCTCATGTTGGCCACCCAGACAGTCGGACCCGACAGTCATCCCTGGATTGAATCCCCTCAAATATTGCACACAATCCATTGACGTCACCCATTCAACTAACTGAGGAGATTGCATACACACGTTGGACAGACACCAAGTGCCCATCCCTGTTTCCTTCATAAAATTGCGTAGTTTTCCTAGTCAGCCATCCGGACAGTCGACTGACTGTTCATCTTAGAAATTGCACAGTACTCATGAGCAGGCCTTCTGCTACACATGAGTCAGATCAGCTTATAAATTGCACAGAGATGATGAGCAGACCAGTCTCCTCGCCTCATTGCAGTTTTCCCAGCCAGCAACTCTTAACTGTAGACTACTAGTTCCCTCTAGGAAATATGCAGTTTTGGCTACCACTGACCACAGCAGGAAATTGGCAGTTCCTTCTGGGAATTGTGCAGTTTTTGCTGCTAGTGACCCCAACATCCAACCTGTTGTTCCCTCTGGGAATTACATAGTTCTGGATGCTAGTGACCCTGTAGCCAACTAGTAGTCCCCTCTGGGAATTGCGCAGTTTTGGCTACTAGTCTCCTGTGCAGTTCCCCAGAAAAATTATGAAATCCATACCTACTGACCCTTCATGCAGCCCCGCCCGTTCCTCTGGAAAATTTTGCAATTTTTTTTGTCCAACCCTCGTTGATAGTTCATTCCATAGAATGCGTAGAGCATGCCTCCCTTTCCCTCGTCTAGCCCAGACTATCCTTCCCAAAATTTGCACAATTTTACCTCCCAACTGAGCCAAACCTTCTAGACAGTCACTATCGACTCAGATTTTCTTTCTCCATCTATGAGTGACTCTTGCGCAGTTTTCATTAGCAGTTGCGAGAGCCATCATCCCGCATCACAACCGTGCTACCTCTCCCGCTCACTTGCATCTAAGTGATCATGCGTCATGGTAGACTAAGAGGTTTTGGATTTGATGTTGTCTCTTCATGAGTGACTGCAAGTACAGGTACACCAATAAACATGTCAAGATGAGGAATGGGATGAATGAAGGGAGCACATGCAGATGTACAGGTTCATCAACGGATGAACGAATGAAGCATGTGAAGTGGACGAATGAACAAAGCATGCGAATCGGACAAATGCAATGAACATGCACCTTCGCAAACAAGTGACCCTGTCAAGCCTTCCATCATGAAAGCAAGGAACAATATGCTAAAGCTTCACCAAGTGAACCAAGGACCATCGAAGACTTCGTGCACTTCTACATGTGGAGTTGAAGCTATGATACACCATGAAGACATCCATCACTCAGCAGCACTGTAGCTCAACATGCACTCCAACAGCAACACGAATGTACCAGCATTGTCATGTCAAATCATGTCAAGTCATGTCATGAGTCATGTTGCCCACATCTCCACTATGGGCTTGTTGTCAATCAATGTGATGTAACATGGAAGTCCAAGAGACCCACTTGTTGAACATAGAGTCATGTAAGTTGGAAAGTCATGGAAGTCGAATGGTCATGAGGGTAGTTGAAAATCCACAAGGGTCAGTTTCACCCTTGGCTATAAATACCCCCCCTCATTTGTACATGAAGGGAATTTTCACCTTAGCTCCTCCCACATAGCTAAGAGAGTTTGTAATATTTTCTTTGAGGAATAAGTAGTGGCTCCAATGCCCCTCTGATGGGGTTAGTGATGTATGGTGTAACAATGTGTCTTGGAACATTTACTTAATTCATAAGCCTATTAACAGGCCAACACATTTTCACACATGTATTGTATTTGTTGTAAGATTGATCTTTAACACTTGTAATGCATGTTTCTTTAACCTGTGTTCTACATCTGAACTGATTCATTTATTGTAATGTATAATCTATTAAAGCAAATATGTTGTACATGCTGTTAATGATGTCCCGTCCATTTCAGCTACTCTACCAGACATCCAACAGACCTTTCACATGAACCTTGTTGTAACAACCATTTCACTCATTCAAACTGATCCATGAGTGTTGCACGTGTTATCTTACCTTGTATGTTGTGACTAGTGTATCCTAGCGGACTGCTCCGCTGGTAAATTCTGTGTATGTCCTTTGTGTCGTGTGTTCGTAGCCCAGTTGGGATTGATACGTTTCAGCCTAGAACTCACCTTCACTCTCTTCCCCTCACAATGAAAGAACCATTGACACAAGTACACTTACACTCACTAGGCATGTGAACCTCACTTCTCGAAGATAAAGCAAACCACTCTCTTGTGTCAACAAGCAAGAGTTGAGGAAAATCCTTAAGACAATGGCAACTGGGCCATCATACCAGATGGGACTCCCACACCAAACGGTGTGAGGTCTATTTGTAACTTCATACCAGGGTGATCCCCTAAATTTTGGAGGGTCCAACAACGTCAACACCACGCAACAACCAATATCATTCTACGTGATCGTTCCTTTGTATTATAGGTTGTTGTCACACTACATCATTAATTTAAAAAAAAAAAACACTAATTAAGAGGATTTTGAGATCCAAAATGGGTCTCGAAATAAAAAATGTGTTACCAAAATCAAATTTAAAAGAACCAATAGAATTCAACATCATGATGTAACCATAAGGGTAAAAATTATTTGAGTGAAAGGAAGTAAATTAATTTTATACCATACATTCAACTGATCTCCTTATAGGTTTACTCAAATTTCATGTGTAGAGATATTAGGATATTTAGACACTTAGGATTTAGTTAAGTTTAACTTGGCCAAATGTGTCTATTAGGTAAAAGTGTGTTTCTTAATATGTTTTTTTCATATTCATTAGTTGTATTTTAATATGATGACCATGATATGTTTTAGACATAGTGTGATATTATGGTTCATATTCTCCTCGATACTAACAACTACACATGGATTGAGACTTGATTGGTACATGATATATTTTTAAAGGGAACCTCATGGTTGATGATCAATTATGAGAACTCTCTTCTATAAAAAAATATATTTTTCATTAATAAAATTTCTCCAAGTGGTTTCTTTTGTTGGGGTCATGGACTATTTCCCTCTCATAGTATTTTAACCATGTAAATATATTTCCATTGTTATTTTGATTTGTTTGTGTCAGTGATTATTAAAGGTGTTCATCATTTATGGTGTTAACACTCTGTGATTTCCCTAGGATGAGAAATGTAAATCCCAAATGTAACCACAAACCACTTCTAGGTTAGAATTTAGCCCTTCTGGCCTTGGAGAGGTCTCTCTCACTTAAGTTACTCAAAAAATATGATATTAGGCTAGGTAATAAGTTGAATAAGGTTTTATCTCTTTTAAAGTTCTGTTGATGAGAAAAGAGATGGATCTATTGGGCATGGTGTCATGTCAAATCAGTTTTTTGTCCAGTGATATGAGGGAAAAGATAGGGTTTATCCACACGAGAAAGGTAAGAAACGTTGATGGTGGTATTTAGGTTCAAATTTTTGTAGGGGTGAATGTAGAAAAAGTAAAAGACAACACATTAGAGCATAAAACCATGGATGAATTCTAAAATTCTTCTTTAAGCTAAACACATTGATAACTTGGCAAAACTAAAATAAAGCAACATTAAGATGAACTATGAAATCATACATCTGGTTTCTTTAAGAAAGAAAATACATATTTAAGGGATGTAAACACACAAAATAAATTACAATATGAAATGACAACAAACCACCAAAATTCCGACATAGGAATCCCTATAAATCACCTTCTATTTCATTCACTAGCAAATCTTTTAGAAAAATACAATGCACAAAAGTATTTCTTCCCTAATATAACCCACAAAACCACTTAAAATGTTATTTATTGTATTTATACATCATGAAGGATTTGATCTCTCGCCGTAGGTGGTCGAGATAATTGACCAGAACAAACTTCTAACTAGATACATCAAAAATCTAATGGACATACTGAAAAATAGGAGTAGTTTTCCTTACAACTAATCCAAGCCTAAAACGTCACTAACTTGGAATATTGACAAATAAAATTAAATACAAGTAATAAAATAATTTTCAACCTATCTACATGATCAAAGCCACTTGTAGAAGTAAAAAATTCAAAATTTCAAATGAAATTTGTCGAGTTTCCAGACTTGCAGTACATTAGCCAATTTCATAGGAAATGAAATAGCCTCCATGTTCTGTACAGTTGTAGAACCCTTCTGTCAAAATGAATAAAATGGGTGTGATCCAAATACCTCTATGATGGTTTTTAACCTCTTAATTAATATTCCAAATACTTGCAGACTTCATTTGGACATGTTTCCCACTTTCTCAACAAGATTGTTTTCTTTCGTCGTGCCTCCAAAAATTGAACATATGATGACTCTTTTCTTAATATAAAGTGTTGGAAACATCAATGTAAATGATGGAACCTTCAGATAACTCCCTCATTACAACAAAAACTTGCAAATTCACTACCCCACCATTAACAAATTTTACATAAAAAGTGCAGCAAGCCCCTTGCTCTATTTTGGCATATTTCATCAAAATTCACCTTTTTCTGATCTCTTGAGCCAAAAAGAAAATCTTAAGGGACCAGTTGTGATTTCCTACTGTAGATTCACTTTTTTACTAGCTTCTTCAAGTATTTCCAACTTACCTCTCTTTCTCTTTCTTCCTATTTTTGTGACTTCAGTGAGCTTCTTATTCACCAACCTGAGTCTTCTTTTTAGGACCAAGTTTTTTGTATATAGATTTTTCACCTGCCTATGAAGAGGTAGAGTCCACTTCAATTTCTGTTTCTCCTTGTCAAGGATAGGCTCAATAACTTCGAACTGCCTAAACACATACAACTTTTCCTTGTGATCCTTTTCTGCAAGTTGATCCACCTATTGTTGAACACCTTCAAGTTGTTCTAGTAGATTCTCAAATTATTTATATTCATCAAAAACAATCTTTTGTTCAGTTTGAACAATATCCACTACTTACATTTGTACCTTGGAAGTAGACCTAGTTCTAGGTATTCTTTACTTCTCCACTGCCTCCTTCAACTCTTCCACATCAATGACCATTTTTTCATTGCCTTTGTCAACATGTGCCAATGTTTCCTTGGATGGTTGTCCTTCATTAGGCTGAATAGTTTCTTGTGAAGTTTTATGCCTAATTTTCCTATTCTCTTGCTACAAGTATGATATTGTCAAATCAGCCTTGTCCAAATGATCTTATAACTCTCCAATTTTCTAGTCTCTTTCATCAATTTCCACTTCCTTCTATGTGCTCTCTGATTCCATAACTTGAATAGGTGAAGATGGAGGATCTATAGGAAACCTCTTGGTTGTAGCTCTTGTTCTTTGTTCCCTTGCCATCTTTTCTACCTAACGTGAGAAATGTAGCTTCTTTGCTCTTTTGTTATCAACAGGTTTGTTTTTAGTCAAATGATTTTTGACTGAGCTTTTTGTCATAGCTAAAGCTTCATTAATCAAAACTGAAGGAGTGTCTTTCTTGGTATTTTGACTATTTGAATATTGTGCTTCCCTTCCTAACGAAACCAAAAATTCTTTCCATGATTGCTCCTTTTTCTCTACCTCCTTCATTACCAACAATTTAATTAATGAAAAGTGAAACAAACTAGATTCAACTTGACTTCCTTTTGTTTGAACTCGGTCAACCATCTTACGTAGACTCCTAAAAAAATAATAGGGAAGATTCAAAGGTCTTTTCTAGTAAAATTCATTAAGAGCCTAATGTGATAGTGATACACCTTACAGAACCTCCCTTCGCATGTGAGGTAACTTTGGATCATCTCTAACTATTTACTATGGTGATCTTGTAAATAACTCCTTCGAACAATGAAACCATACCCTTTCTCGTGTTTTCGATTGACAAAGTCCTTGAAATAAACCAAATCAAAATCCATATCTTTGAACCATTCCTCTCCGCTCCAAGGGATCTCAGTGGCCTCAACTATTGATTGAGATGAGACTAGAAAAGTTAGACTACCCACCTTTTCTTGTACACAACCAAAACCCCTAGCAAATTCCTTTGTCAAGTGTAAATGATACCCCTAAATTTTCTCACAGAATCTCATACACTCTACTTGTTCAAAATCCATTCTGATAGCTAGATCTATATTGTTGATTGTGATATCATGTGATTCAGAACATACAATGGCTCCCCCTTTGTGATTTGTTTCTTTTGGAGTTGACATGGTTTCTCTTTTACAACAATGAATAGTTTTAGGGTTATGAGAAACTTGTTTTTGTAAAAATGGAGGTATTATGGTATTTAAAATCATCTGACAATGACTTAAGATATAATCCAACAATCACACCAGAAATTTCAATCATAGAATTTCTCAGGAAAACCCTATAGAACTTGAAATTTCATATTTGTTGGCAATAATTTAAACTAGCGACAATCACAGCGCACAAGCCAGAAATGCACTGCTAAAGAAATTTGACTTCTTAAAACACTTTTGAGCATAAAATTTAAGGTGAACAACTTTGTTATATTTTTAAGACCAAAGAATATATTTCATGCAAGGGACCACACAAAAAAAAGGTGAATTAATAGTGATAAATAAGGGATATGATCCACTGTTTGGAATTACAGTGAATTAAGATAAAAACAGCGCAAAGGTAGAAAATGTAGCGAATTTTAGAAGAGAAGAGATAATAATTTTATCCTTTTTTAGGCTTTAAATGGTTTATGATGGCTTATATATACAATTTTAGGGTTCTTTCAAGACTGGAGGATAAATATAGAGCTATATTTTCACCTGTGAGGGAAATTTGACCATCGACATGCGAGAATTTGAGCACTATGTAAACATGCAACATCCATGCCTCTCTTTCACAGTGAATGAAATGAGAAACATGAGATTTTTGATGTAGATGACGAATAGGTGAATGATATGGGATGAAGAGGCTAGGTCATCTGATCACGTGGAATGGGCTAGAGTGGAAGTGAAAGGGTTGACCGTGATTTAGAAATAAGATCATGAATATGCAACACTTTTCTGAAAATGCAACGCATTGGGAAAAGGACGGATTTTCCTTCTAACCGGTATTCCATACTGAGGTCATGACTTTTCCTTTTGAAGTGACATTCAAACTGATACTAAAGAGCCTCCAAATATATGCCAAGATCATCTCATGATTTCTTTTGATGTAGACTTAGGTGACCTACTAACAATGACTTAGATGGTGACCAACTTACAATAACCAAGGATATGCATAATCATGATTTTTATGATGTGACCAAAGACTTCCCATGATTACCATTTGTAAGGAAAACACATGACTTTAGACATTGGAATCTTAAAAAAATTAACACCTTTACATGACACCCAATCTAAACCTAGACCTATTTAAACAATATTGGTCAGGTGATCATGACTATTATTTACAAATTTTACCTTAGATACATAGTAAGACTAAACTGAATAAGATTCCTAGACATAGGACCCTAACATATGGAGTACCTTGTTTACTGGAACCTGGTAGCAGATCCCATTTGAACAACTTCTCCAGTTGGTGATCCAAATCTTAAATCCCATGTTATCGCATTTCTAAGATATGTTGTTTATGTAGTTTTTTGTCATACACAAACTATTATATTGCATCTATAACATATTTTTCAACTAGAAAACCTTTCATTTCATTAAAAAAGGTGTCTCTTTGCTCGAGATACAACATTTTTCATCAGATCCAGAGTTTTACAGTCCAAATATTTGTTCCTTAAATTATTTTTTACATATCTCATATTCTAGTTTTCTATATGTATTCTTAAAATTATACTCTTTTTGGTCTATGTATGCTCTTTTCCCTATACTATGTGAAATCTTAACAAATCAGAAATAGAGTCGAAAGTGTTTTCTTGACTATGTATGCTCTTTATTGTGCACTTTGTGTGATATTAACAAATCAAAAATAGTAAGAGAAATTGCATTTTCTATGTTGAGTTTTGGAATTCCTTTTTGAATAGTTGTTTGTTTTTGGATGATCACATCTTTTTTGGTAGGAAAGTATTTCAAGTCATATCCCCAACAACAAAAAAATAACCCCACCCTCCTTCACTATTATTGTTATCTCTTTTTATCTAACTCACTTGGTTGAAAGTGACATTATTTAGTAAGAGGCGTTGAGTTCAAATCTCTTTTCAAGTTACTTTTTGAAAAAAGTTCATGCAAACTTAAGTTATTTCATAACTTTATTATAAATTGTATTTCACTTGTCATATAAAATTTAATCAATACAAAATCGTTTTAATATATCCTTTTAAGTTATTTTTGCATGTAATTTCATTTATAAAGTAACTTCATTATAAAAGTGATTCTCACTTGTTTTATAACAGTGGGTCACTTCATAAAGTAATTTATTTGTAGATGTGAGCTTATAGAAAAAAAAAAGTGAGAGGAAATATGTTCTATCATCATCCATCACCACGTGACAAACTTCTACCTACCATATGGCTCTTTGCTACCATTAATTTCTTTTTTGAAAAGGGAAGATATTTCGCATTTGAAGTCCATTGTTAGTGTCGTTTTTTTAAAAAACCTAATTTTTCGAGACCCTTTTATCCAAAAAGTAATTTCATATTTGAAACCATATTATATTCATATTTTAATATGACCATTCCAAGTGAACTTTTTCTTACTAGTGCCAACTAATTCTCGTGGAAATCATACATGGAGGATGTCCTAAGAAGTAAAGAATTGTACCACATTACCTTGGGACAAGAAAATGCACCCAATATTATTAATAATAAATATAAATGGGATAATAGAAATGACAAAGTTCATGGTTTAATAGAAATATACATCTGTCCTAATTTACGATTTCATATTGAAGAAACTAATACTCTGAATGAATATTGGGAAAAGTTACAAAAGATATTTGGTGAAGCCAATATTATTAGATCTCATCAACTTCAAAATCAGATCGTGAATTTAAGTCCTAATGATTTCTCTTGCGTGTAATATTACTTATTTAATTATAAAAAATTAGGTATTTTCTTAAAGGCTATAAGGTTAATTTAGATGATGAGCTTTCATATATATTATTTTTTCATAGCTTGGTTCACAATAATTTTTGTTAATATACACATTTTATTCCATTAGAGAAGCTTTGGGAACATCCTATCAAAACCTTCTCTTAAATTTTTTTTGTGACTATTTGATAATAGAAAAAGACAAACTCTTGGATATTGGAGTGATTAACACTATAGGTACATATAATAAGGCCTTAGTGACTTAAGATAAAGATAAAACCATGCATCCAAAGAAGAAACATCCTCACAATAATAAGAAAAACAAGGCCCTTTCAAACCCTCTCAACTAACATCTACTCTTAAAAGTGACAAAGGACCAAATCAAAGAGTAAAAATCTCAATAGACATTGCAATTATAGTGGTAAAGACGATCATATAAAGTCAAAATTATTTAAAAAGATGGATGTGTTGGAAGAAATAATGAAGAATCACAACATCAACCTTTGGTTTTTCTTCTAAAATTATTTCTAGTTGCTCGTTCAATGCAACCTCTACTTATTATTTTAATGAATGGGCTATTGAATATGAAGCTTCTTATCATATGGCTATGGATAAAGTCATTTTTTCTACTCTTAGTGATTGTAACACAAAACAGATATTTATTGGTGATGATATATCTCTTAGTGTTGTAGGGTCTAGAACAATTCGAGTATATAATGGTCATTTCAATAATGTATTATGTGTTCCAAGTATTTCTTGAAACCTTCTATCTATATATCAGATTACTCACTTAGGTGAAGGAAAACAATACAATTTTCACCTCCCCAAGTTGTAATTAAGGATTTAAAAGATCTTAAACATGTCCTTGCCATATGACTAGTTGATGATATTACCCAATTGTACAAGTTTGACAACCTTGGGTCATCATCTTTTCACTTATTTTTTATTTCTGATTGTGGTAACTTGAGTAAACTTTGGCATGAGAAAATTGGTCATCTAATATAATGCTCACGACAAACAACTATGTAATTAAAATATGGTGATTGTCCTTCCTCTCATTTCTTATAGTGATGGTGATTGTTTCGATTGTGTATTCGGTAAATATCATCAAGATGGAGTTTTAAAAAATTCCTATTGGAATGCCTCAACTCCTTTACAATGTATTCACATTTATTTATGTGGTACACTTGCTTCTTCTTCCTTTTATGGGTTCACATACTTCTTAACTTTCATTGATGACTTCTTTAGATGTAGTTGGTTTTATTTCTTAAAACTTAAAAGTGATTTTTTTGAATTTTTCTTGACTTACAAGACCCTTACAAAAAAAAATCTAGACATCAACTACAAAGGTTAAGAATAGATAATGGAATTTAATATTGAACAATAAATTCACAACTTACTACACTACATATAGAATTCAAATGCAACATATGGTTCCATATGCATCACAATAAAATAGTGTTGTTGAAAGAAATAATCGTACATTAAAATGAATGGCTAATTATATGATTCAATCTAAGGGATTAAGTTCTCATTGTTTGGCAGAAGCCATCAACTATGAAATTTACATAGTAAATCAAACTCCCACAAAGGCTTTAAACAATATAACATCTAAAGAAGAATGGAATAAAATTAAGCCAAATGTAAGCCACTCCTATAAATTTGGTAGTGTAGCATGGGATCACATTCTTGATGAAAAAAAAGATTTACATCCTAAAAGTGAGAAGAGTATTTTTGTTGGATATTCTAAATATTTAAAATCTATATACCTTTTCAACCTCACTCCCATGAAATAATCATCAAAAGATATGTTAAATTTGATGAAAATCTCTTGGCCCATGAGCCAAATTCTACGGTTGTGATATCTTTTTCCTAGAAGCCTAATTCAATGGTTGTGCTCTCTTTGGTTTGTGCACCATCATCAGTGTTTGTGCCACCTTCTATCTCTATTATGGTTTATTATTCAGATGATGACACTAAAGATGAAAATCCACCTCCACCTACTTACATACCTCCATGTGTTTGCATTGAGCTTGAACCTACACCAACACCAAAAGTTCTGAAATGGGTCCATTTAACATGTGAAGTAGTTGGTGATCCTACATATCAATGTCATACTTTTACATAGTTCTAGTGAGCCTCCTTTCAATTTGATTAAGTTTCAAAGACTCATGATTCATAAATATTTGCATAAAATATAGGATATCCAAGTTGGCAAACACTAATGAATGCATAATATCATTCCTTGATGGCAAAAAATACTTGGGAACTTGTACTTCTTCCAAAAGGAAGAAAAATTGTTAGATTTCCATGGTTTTACATAACTATGCATCAAATTGAATAATTGAAATCCATAAGGCCTAGTTAGTTGCTAAAGGATTCTCTAAAGTTGAAGAAATTAACTAGAATTAAACATTTTCCCATGTTTCCAAATGAATTCCATCTACCTCTTTCTATCCCTTACCTCCTCAAATGGATGGGATGTCCATAAAATATATGTTAAATCCACCTTCTTTCATGGATATTTGCAAGAAGAAATCTACATGGAACAACATTTTGAATATGTTTAGAGTGACTCAAACCTTGTTTTCCACCTTAAGAAATCTCTCTATGGTATCAAACAAGCTCCTTTATCTTGGTATGAAAATATGGATACCTTTCTACTTGACATTGGATTCTTTACATGTCATTATGAAACCATTATCTATACGAAAAAGTAGTAATCCATGTCATAATCCTTATTCTTTATGATGATGACCTTGTCATCACTGGTAGCGACCCTAAAATTTTAAGTTGTGTGAGGTCAAGCCTTCAGAAGAATGAATATGAAAAAATTTGTATATTTGCATTATTTTCTTGCCATATAAATCTTGCAAGACAAGTAAGTAATTTCCCTTTCCCAATATAAGTATGCATGCGAACTTTTTCATAATATTCACATGGAAGATTGTAAAGCCTCCCTTTCTCCCTTTCAATCTAGAGTTATACTTACTACTATCTGAACTACACTTGAAGTTGATGCTACTATGTATTTTTAATTAGTTTGTAGCCTCTTATATTTGACTCTTAGTTTTCCTCATATTTCCTTTGTTTTTGGTCTTGTTGCCTAGTATATGAAATCCTCAAATAAAAATTTCATTAGAAAGAACCAAAAAGGATACTTTGGTATATTAAAGGTGAATTTTAGTTTGAGATACATTATATCTGAAGGGGGACTCCTTTATTGGTTGGTTTCACGGATTAATGGTGAGAGGGTGACGTTGATGATCAGAAGTCTACTCTAGGTTATGATTTTAGTCTTGCTTTTAGAGTTGTCACTTAGGATTGTAAAAAGCAATAGGTTGTTGGTCTTTCTTCTGCAGAAGATGAGTATTGAACACATCTAATGCAAGTCAAGGATTCTTGTGGCTTCAACAAATCCATTCATAGTTTAGAGTCCATTAGTAACATATGACCACCCTCTAGTGCGATAATCAGATTTCCATCAATCTCGCCAAAGACCCAATTTAGCATCAATGCAAAAAAAAATTGAACTAAAAATGCATGTATTCAGAAAATTCATTCATGATTGAGTTATTGAAGTGAAATGTTTCCTTGCAAATTATCAAGTGACAAACGTTTTCACAAAATATCTTATATAATCAAAGTTTTCTAAACATCAATGTATGTTAGGGGTTCATGAAGTTGTCATTAAAGGGGAATAGGATGTAGTCCCTCATTTCCTCTTATTTTTTCACCTTTTTAAATCCTTAAATCCTATCCCAAGGTGTTCTTAATGTGGGTGTTAAGATATTTAGACACTTAGGACTTAATTAAGTTCAACTTGATTAGGTAAAAGTGTTTTTCTTAGTGTTCTTTTTAGTATGCATTAGTTACATTTTAATCTTATGGTCATGATATGTTTTAGACCTAGAGTAATCTAATGATTGATATTCTCCTCAATACTAATGGCTATTGATCCATGACTTAACACCTGATTGGTCCATGATCTCTATTTAAAGGGCATGGAGGTCGATGGCTCATGATATATTGTGGTAAATCTCTTACGTATTATATGTTATTTTGTATTAATAAAATTTCCTCAAGTGGTTGTGTTATCTAGCGTGTGGATTGTCTCCCTCTCAAAGGGTTTTAAGCTTGTAAAAATACTAGCATTCGGATTTTGATAAGGTTGTATGAGTGGTTATTGAAGGTGTTCATCCTATATGGAATACCATGTTTACCCAAACAAGGCACTCATCGGATGTGTAATTTAATTATACATCCAATGTGTGCTTACAAATTAAATATAGGTAAATTTATAAGACGATAAGCCAAAAATACAATTGAAAACATTAATTTCCTTGCATTCCCTTTGAAAGTTTATCTTTCTTATTTTATTATTTTAACTATTATTGTATTTTTTTTTTATCAAGGAGTTTTTCACCATTGGGAAAGGTTCAATTCCTGCGACGTTTTCCCTGGTTCCATAGGTTCACCCTGAGGTAGTGGTCAAACATGTGGTTACACCCAAAGAGATCATATTAAATGGTTTTCTGACATATAGACATGTAAGAAGATAAAATTCCACCCCCATGTCCTCCTTTCTTATTTTAGGCAAAAAAATTTAGCTAAAGGTGTTTGGTGAACAAATTATTTCCTTAACTGCATGGGTTCAAGTCGTCGAAGACATGTTGTAACTGGCCCATTTGTGGCATTTATGCAATAGTGGTATCTAGTGTAATAATGGTAGTCAATTTTTTGAAGTTACAAATTATCCATATATTCTCATTCTGGTTAAAAAGAAATCTATTATTTTATTATTTTCCTAATGAAGCCCATTTTATAGCTCAATTTCCCCGTATTTTGAAACTTGACATTGTTTTATCAACTGTTATCTATGGAAGATACAACCTACTATTAGCCTAGTCTTCGGTCTAATAAAACAATTTGACAATCATAAGTAAAATGTTCAACTAAATAATAAGCAGAATATGGAGCTTTAGCTTGAAGAAGAGAATACACTCATTCATGTGAAGGAAATAATTTAACCTCAAAAAAGCAAATCAGTACCACTAATAAGACAACCATTATCCTACTTCTAGAAAATTTTCCATTTATTTTAAGTAACATATATTCCAGATTGGTTTGTAAAAGCTTAAGAATCATTTTCACCTCAATTAAGAAGTGAGTTAGCTATGAAAGTCTCTAACAAAAATCCTAATTAATATCTCTAAGATATGTATTCTACCAACTCAAAATCCACTGTATACCCATTGCTAGCTCAACAACTCAAGAATAGATACCAAATTACTAATATAAACATTTACAATAAAGTTTATAAAGAAACTCAAGTTAAACCTAACCAGCAAATCAATTTAAGAATCTAAATCAATCTTCCATCCTCCACTTTCCTTATGTTTTCGAAGTTAATGTGTCTCAATCAATTTATGTCCAACAATATGAAGATGAAGCATTTTCCTTTGTTTCTGTGGGATGACAACCAATAATAGAAACAAAATTCATTAGTAGAAATATCTTAGTGATGAGGTATCAACCTAGTGAACTTGTTAGTACTGTAGTTCTTTGGAACCATCCATTGGCATGAAACGGTGGGGATTAAGGGTCATTATGGTAATAATAGTGTATACTCATGTCTATCCTTAGTTATGTCTACTTAGAAAACCATAATCATAACCAGATACATAATATCTATGGGACCTTCTGCAATGAGACCACAAAACATTTATTCCATGAAAAGTTCCTAAGAGGTCTTATTTGAAAATAAAAAAAATATACTATAATCAATCCACTCTAAAATGAATTCCCACCATAACTAAGATGTTTCAACCCACCATTTCACTCCTAGGCCAAATCATAGTAGTGTAGTCATGGCATCCATACAATTCAAAGTTGGTTTGGGTATAGTATGTTTGTTATTACCAAATAAGGTCCAATAGGTCTTTTTCCATGGAATAAATTTAATGTGGCCTCATTAAAGAATGTAAATTAGGTAATTATGATTTGGTTATGATTAAATTTTTCTAGATAGATTTAAATAATGATGGGTTTCTTCCTATGAAGTAGGTATTGGAATATATTTTATTAGAGTGTAGCTCCTTATAGTTTTAATCCTTAATGAGACAAGTGAGAAAGTGGATTCCTTGCATATCAGGATCATTATATGGTGTTTACCTACCATAAGGGTTTTTATATTGAATAAAGTTTTAAGAATTTCTTGTGTATATTATTTGTGATTATATATCAAGGATTAGGGATCATCATATGTGGTATAAAAGTGATTTCATTGTAAATAAAGTAGAAGATTACTTTTCCATTTTATATTTTCAAAGGAGTGAAGAAGGATGCAATACTCATATCTAGTTATATAGGTTTCTAGTGAGAATATGAAGAAACTAATTACATAATTATGTTCCTCTATAAAATGTTTCCAATTTCAAAGAACAATTTATTCTGATCAATGTCTAGGAAGTACATTTACCATTGAGTTAAAATCAATTATTTTAGGATTTTTCTAGTGATTTCTACAAGTGTTTTAGATCATATATATTTTCATAAAGCATATATATTATATTTGAATCATTCCAATATATGCAAAACACCCATGGCATTTCAAAATTGGTGTCATAATAGAAATCTTGATAAGTATTAAATACATTAGGGAAATTCAAAATTTATTGCCTAATTAGGATTGATAACTTTGATTTCTATATAATATCATAATTATTTTCAGAATAAAAATTATAATAATTGTCGATGAATTTAAGTCCATTCAAAACTTTCCTCCTAAAAATTTTAGCAGTGTTGGGCCGAAGAAATAATATACTTTTTACAATCTTTTACTTTAGTTTTCCACCTATATTTCATAGAAGACCTCATAACCTACCTGTTTTTGCATCATACTTCTATGTTTCCATTAATTATAAACCATTTGACCTAGAAAATACATAAAGAGGTGAAATTCCAATATCATTCTAGTTCTAGATGTTTTACTTTCTAAAATGGGGTTAATTTGCAAGTTTACAAAAAATGACATATTCCATAGCTCTAATTAACCTATGTAGCTACATCCAAGATTTAAATGCTTTCCATAGTGAACATTTCAATCACATATGCATGTGTCAAATAACTCCAACATGGTGTTCCATCTGTTTGGCATAAGGAAAATTTATCTCTCGACCATAATAGCCGAGCCAAAAACTCAACCAACCATCATGTGGCATAGGAAATAGAGGAAGAATGTATCAAGAGTACTATTTGGTAGTACATCAAATCAAGTGAGCATGAATAATCATATTCAAGAAGCTAAAGATAAGTAAAGAGAATGATGATGTGTCCAAGAAATATTCATATGATTCATTGATTCATCAACAAATTATAGGAATTAAATCTTCAAATGAAATAGGAAACTTAATCCTCATTTATATGTTCATATTTATAGCAATGGTTCTTGCAAGTCAAATTAATTATGCTTTAAATTCCGATACATTAAATTACCAATGCCAGTTTGTAGACTTATGAAGTGCACAACGAAATATATGAAATGGTTCAATTTCTAATTCTATCAAATGTAAATTGACATGAAAGGAAATTTTAATATAAGAAATAAATGGAAATGTAGTCTACAAAAGCAATAGAAATCTTAATCTAGGAAATAATCACAAATTTAATTTAGGAAAATATTCAAAAATTAATCTAGGAAAACATTGGAAATTTAATCTAGGAAAACATTGGAAAACTAATCTATGAAAGAAACTAAATATTATATATAAAAGCATGTAAAATTAATCTATGAAATCATATAAATATGTTATGAAAACAACTCACAAAAAGATAGACAAGATAGATCAACACCTTAGAAATAAGCCTCTTCGAGGGGGAAACCTCCTTCACATTACAGAAATGAACAATTCTTATATGATTCAAATGAAAAAGCCTCGTTTCTATATATATGACTCTAAGGGGTCACAATATAACCAAATCCCACCCAACAATAATAATATAAAGGCACAAAAATAACAATAGTGGCATTCTATGGGGCACAATAATAACAATATGGGTACAAGAGGGGCACAACAATAACAATAAGGGATATAATGATAATAGTAATGGGGGAATCACTAGTATTATAGGGAGCTAACATGCCCCTCTCCTTAAAAAAAGTGTTGTCCTCAACGCTTGAGTAGTTCTGGATGCTTCTCTATAAAATTCTCTTCCTCCCATGTGGAATCTTCAACGGGTAAGTTCTTCCACTTGATGAGATACTCTGAAATTGATCAATTTCGTAGCTGTCGAGTTCTTGTTTCTTTGACTGCTTCAGGTTCCAATATGATTTTTCCTTCCTCATCAAGTTCTCGCAATATTTTTTCAACTGGAATCTTATCACCTATAACCTTCTATAAGAATGAAACATGGAAAACTAGGTGGACTCAAGAAGCTATAGGAAGCTCCAATTTGTATGCCATAGTACCTATCTCTTGCAACACCTTCTACGGACCATAATACTTTGGTGATAATTTATTATCCTTCTTTGCTTGCTTGAGGGACATTTGTTTATATGGTTGTATTCGTAGGAATACCCAATCACCTACATCAAAACTTCTTTCGTTGCGTTGTTGATTTAAATGTTGTTTCATTCTATTCTGCGCCAAGGTGAGGTTATCCTTTAAGAGTTGGAGAACTTTTTGTTGATGCTTGATGTGATCTTCCACTTCTTGAACCTCAGAATTTTCTCTTAAATATGATGTGATGGATGGTAATTTTTGTTATAGTATGGAAGGAAGTGTTATACCACCATTCAACCAGAGGCAACTATTTGACCCATTGTGTCTGTTTATTAGATACAAAGCAACGAAGATATCCTTCCAAACATTTGTTTACTATCTTATTTTTCCAATTAGATTGAGGATGATAAGACGAGCTATGAGCTAACTGAGTACCAAGACAAGAAAATAATTCTGTCCAAAAATTTCTAGTGAAAATGTGATCTCTATCTCTAACAATAACCTTTGGGTTTTCATGTAGCTTTTGAATTGTTTCCATAAATTCAGTAGAAATTGTACTAACATTAAATGGATCAGATAATGCATAAAAGCATGCATACTTGTTAAGTTTTTCAACTACCACCATGATAACACACTTTCCTTCAGACTTGGGTAAACTTGTGATAAAATCCATTGAAACATCCTCCCAACATTGGCTTGGAATAGATAAAGGTTGTAATAGTTCTAGGGTCTTAATTGTTTCAACTTTATTTTGTTGGCAAACCAAACATTTTGCCACAAAATTTTGAATATCTGATTTAAGGCCATACCAAAAAAAAATCCTTCTTAACCCTGTGGTAGGTTTTTAGAAATCCCGAGTGCCCTCCAAAGGGAGATGTGTGTAATTCCCTAAGAATATTTTGTTTGAGTTTGGAATTCTTACATAGGTATAACCGATCCTTGTACCATAACGAATAATTTTTCCAGCTAAATGTATCAGACATACTAAGATCTTGTTGTATCTTTTCAATGAGTTCCACACTTCCTCATCATTCTTCCGTTCACCCTTGCTTCGTTTACCCAATCTAGTCAGATAATAAAAATGGCGAAAAGAAATGATTTCACATCCTCATCCTTTCTTGAGAGTGCATCTACCACAACCTTTTGCTTCCCTTTTTTGTAGATGATTTCAAAGTCTTCCCATTGGGCAGGGTCGCCGTTTCTTAAGTGAATGTAGTATTGCCAACATTTCCTTCTCATAAATAGGTTTTTATAAATACTTTCCTTTGATTGGACGACTTTCAAAAGCAATGG
Organism: Pinus tabuliformis; assembly: GCA_031772625.1. Lineage (NCBI taxonomy): Eukaryota > Viridiplantae > Streptophyta > Pinopsida > Pinales > Pinaceae > Pinus > Pinus tabuliformis. Next base: position 484,394,005 of record CM062805.1, on the reverse strand, counting down.
GTCTTTCTTCTTGCATTAAAAAAACTCCAATTCCATTTCTTTATGCATCAAATTCCACAATAAAGGTTTTTGTGAAGTCCGGTTTAGCTAAGGCTGGTGCTTGAGACATTGCCTCTTTAAGATGTTCAAAGGCCTTCACTTCTTCTAGAGTCCATGAAAATTCATCTTTCTTTAATAATTTTGTTAGAGGTGCTGCTATTCTCCCATAATTCTTAACAAACTTGCAATAATACCCTATCAACCAGAGAAATCCTCGTAGATGCTTTATGGATGTCGGGATTTTCCATTCCTTAATGGTTTTAATTTTTCTAGGGTCTACCTTAACACCTTCATGAGATACAATATGACCCAGATATTCCACCTCTTGTACTCCAAAGAAACATTTGGAGATTTTTGCATATAATTGTTTCTCCTCCAATAGTTTGAGCACCATGTCAACATGTTGGAGATTCCTTCGAAGACCTACTATAGATTATTATATCATCAAAAAATACTAACACATATTTTCTAATGAAGGTTTTGAAGATGAAATTCATCAAACCTTAAAATGTAGAAGGTTCATTAGTAAGGCCAAAAGGCATGAACAAAAATTCATAATGACCCTCATGAGTTCTAAATGTTGTTTTTGGAATGTCTTCAATCTTCATTCTGATTTGATGATATCCTGAATGAAGATCCAACTTGGTGAAGTAAATTTATCCATGTAATTCATCCAATAATTCATCAATTACAGGAATGAGAAATTTATCTTTAATAGTGAGCTTGTTGAGCTCCCTATAATATGGAAACATTCACCATGATCCATCCTTCTCGTGAACTAATACTACTGGAGCAGAGAAAGAACTTTGACTAGGTTGAATTATACCAGCCTCTAGCATTTCTGCAACCATACATTCAATTTCACTATTTTGGACATAAGGATATATGTAAGGCCTGATGTTTGGAGGAACACTTCCTAGAATCAAATTAATAGCATGATCATGATCACGAATAGGTGGGATGCCTTTGGGAGTCCCAAGCACCTTGGAATGATTGTCCAAGACTTTTTGGAGATCTGGAGAAATGGATGATTTCGATGTGGGAACCTCTAGTGAACATAATTGTGCAATTATGCCTCGTTGTTCTTTCTTTAGAAGTTTTGTCATTCTGTTAGAGCTGATTATATTTCTTGGCTTCCCTGTGATACCCTTTAATTTAACTTCCTTTCCTTCTGAAGAGAATTTCATGAAAAGTCCTTGAAACTTAAAAGCTATTGTACCCAAGGATTGTATCCATTGGAATGGAAAGCATTGGGCTATTCAATACATATTCTCCCACGGATAGTTTGATATTATGGCACTTTCCTAAGCAATTTATGGTTCCTCTACTTGAAACCATCAGTTGACACTCTGGTGTTGGATATACAAAGCAATTCAATACCTTGGCTATCTTACAATGAATAAAATTATGGGTACTTCCTGAATCAATCAACACTATTAGCTTTTTCTTCTTGATATGCCCTTCTATCTTGATAGTTTAAGGAGTGGTAATTCAAGCCAATGCATTACAAGATATGGTCGGATTGATTTCTTATTTTTCTAGGGTTTATTCCTAGTGTATATCCTCTTCTTCTGATGTTTCTTGTTCCTTTTCTTCCTCCTCTTCACAATCTAAGTAAAATAATTTCTTCTCGACACACATTTGCACTTTAGTGTATTTGCTATCACAACTGTAACAAAGCCCTTTTTCTCTGTTTTCTTCCAATTTTTGTGGATTCAACCTTGTAGGTTGTGGATGGCTAGGGGTAGAAACACTTCCATGTTTACGATTATGAGTGGTAGGCTTCCTTGCTGCCATAATTTTGCTTTCCATTTTTCTTGCCAACCTAAATTCCTTCTCCAATGAATCCGGTTCCCAAAGGCAAACCTCATGTTGGATGTTATATTTTAAATTCCCTATGAACACATCAATCCTATGCTCCTCTGGAATATCTTTTACCCTTATATTCAATTTTTGGGAGTCCTCAATGTGCTCCATCATTGAACCCTTTTGTTTGAGATTTATCAATTTGCTAAAAAAAGTGTTTCCTTTTCTATCCTCGTAATGTGATATCATTTCATCTGTAAAAATAGCCCAAGTAACAATTTGTTTATAAGAGAAAAGCCATCAATACCATACAAACTGATTTGGTTCTAAATATAAAGTTGCAATACGTACCTTTTGTATGTTTTGCACATTATGGAGATCAAAAAATTACTCCATTTGTAGTATCCATGTTCTGGGATCCTTTCCATCAAACTTCCTCATATCGATATTTGGAGCATGGCGGTTCTTTGATCCAACATTAGATTCTATGAAATCATGATTAACATTTATTTTGTTCTCATCTTTAGTTTCCTTTACTACCCTTTCTCCATTAGTAAGCATTTCTTGTAGAAAATTTTTCAAATCTTTCTTCAAATTTGTCTTCGAATCTTCCATGCCTTTCCTTAAATCATCCATCTTTGCTTCCAAGCCATCCATATTAGCTTCCATGCCATCCGTCGTAGCTTCCACGTCATTCATCTTAGCTTCTACACCTTTCTTTAAACCTTCCATCTTAGCTTCTGTTACTTTTTGTGCGAGTGAAATTTTTTGCACTTGGTCTCGTAATTTTGATATATCATGTTGCATTTCTTCCTCTTCTTCCTTCAAACTAAGTTTTCAAACCAAGCTTATGAAAAAAAATTTAAAAAACTACACAACCTTTTTTCCACTTTGTAGGAGCTTGATATTGAATCTGATGTACCTCTGTAATTTTGGAACTCCAAGGTATTAAATTTCTTCTTGCGGTAACCCTCTGAGTAATATTTCTAACCCCGCAAGTCTGATCAAGATTGGATTCTCCAATGAAGATTTATGCCAAATATCCCACAATGACCTGAGTATATACTGGTTCAGTAGAGCGAACTTTTACGACATGCCGTGGGTCACTTTTTCAACCTTAGGTTCTGAAAATGATACCCAAAAAACTACAGTTCATCCTCTTTCTGTAACTTCTTATGAAAATTCAACCTAATGCTTAGAGTGAAAGTTATGATGATTTTCCCAAGGTCACCTGTTTGGAATGTAATTCGGGGGTCTACAAAAACCCTAACTTCCTCATATTACATCTCTGAAAATATAGCAAAACAAGATCTAAAATTTGGGCCCAAGGTTCAAACCGATTCTGTCTCAAATAGGTTTTTTTTAAGCTTTTGAAACTTTGTAGCAAAAACGTTATAGTGAAAATGCCACAATGACCTATTCGGAGCAGCGAAGCCTTAGAATCCAAAGCTCTCATACCAAATGTTATGAAACCAACTCACAAAAAGATAGAAAAGATAGATAAACACCTTAGAAATAAGCCTCTTCGAGGAGGCAACCTCCTTTACATTACACAAATGAAAAATTATTAGACGATTCAAATGACAAAACCTCCTTTCTATATATAGGAGTCTAAGGGGTAACAATATAACCAAAGTCGACCTAACAATAATAATATAAAGGCACAAAAATAACAATAGAGGGATTCTATGGGGCACAATAATAACAATACGGGCACAATAGAGGCACAACAATAACAATAAGGGATACAACGACAATAGTAATGGGGGAGTCACTAGTATTATAGGGACCTAACAAAACATGATCTATGTTAGCATTAAATCTTATTTATTAAATCATGGAAATATTTAATCTAGAAAAGCATGAAAACTTAGCTTATGAAAAGTGAGTAAATTTAATCTCTGAAAGCTTGTAAATTTAGTCTAGAAAACATTTGAAATATATTTCTACTAAAATTATTCTAGGAAATCATGTAAACCTATTCGAGGAAAACATGTAAATATGATCTATGAAAACAATTAAAAACTAGTCTATTAAATTCATTGAAATCTAATCTATGAATAAAGAAATGAAAGAGTAATCATGCTTGGAAAATGGGGCCCTTCTAATGCTTCAACAAGAACACTAGAAGGTTAAAATTATAATACCATGATATATTAAATCAAATAGGCTTGGTGTAGCAAAGCTACAAAGATATCTCTTCGAGTATTCTGATCACATATTCTAAATTACATCTTCCTTCCTCTTCTCTCAATGCAGAAAGCACTTCCATTTATATAAAACCTAAGATAACTAATTAATAAATGTCGATCCACAAATCTCTCCTAGATCCACATAACTCTATTATATCCACAAATACCTCATGTGGTTACAACCATGTATTAACATCTAGCAAGTAACATCTCTACATATTCTCTCACAAATCTCTAAAATATTTGATAAGAAATCTTATCAAAACTTTCATGATTTTTCTCCATGAATTGCGCTTGAATTTTGATCTCAAATCTTCAAGTGTTCGAAGAAGAAGTTTGAATTTGAGGTATAGTGGCTAAACATGACTTTGTTGGAATCTTCAAATATGCTTACAAATGTCACAAAACCCTGCCAACTTTTAGATATAAGTGAATACATGTTATTTTCTAATATTTAACCATAAATTCATTCAAAATAATAAAATAAATGTCTTGGAAAATGGTAAGTATAAACCCTATATAATCATGAATATGGTATTTACGTATAACCTTCCATAAAGACCATCAACACACTTTAAAAATACATTAAAAAAATATGCTCAACATGTTTTTTATTGTATCTTCAATTTTTATCAATGTATGTCTTCTAAAAAGTATGCATAACGGGTACTTGTCTGAAGTGGAATTTAATTATGCATCCAATGAGTGTTTACACATCAAATTTGAGCAAATCTGTAAGGAGATAAGCCAAAAATAGAATTAAAAAAAGTAGTTATCTTCTTTTCCCTCAAAAATTCATCACTCTTATTTTATTATTTTAACTATTATTTTATTATTTTTCCTTAAGACGTCACTTTTAGGATCAAATTTCCTCTAATGATGGAAGAATGACTAAGAACATGGGTGAAATCTTCTCATTGTGAACGCAATAAATGTAGATGTGGTGATTTGATGTGGTTAGGTCTGGGGCACGGTATGTGAGATTGATATGTGATTTTTGTTATGTTATGTACATTGGTTCATGCGTAGTTTATAAAACTAGGACAAATGAAATTTTATTATACATGTATCTAAGCTTATGAAGAGATATGAATGTTAGAATGATGAGTCAAACAAGGAGCATATTTCTTAGGTTGTGTATGCATGACTAAGTTCATGGTTAGACATTTTGATTCAATAATGTTTTCATACATTTGGGGCCAAGGATAGCTAACATGTGACCAAATCCAAAGGTTAAATTAAGTTCATATCGAAAATATTTGAAGGTCAACTGCAGAGGTGAGTGGAAGAAGAGAGATGGGGCACAAAGAAAGGCTTGATTGGAATGAGTTTGATGACAATGTAGATTGTTGAAGTATTTATTGACTATGACAAAGCTGCAACTAGAAGATGTGATGGTCTAAGCCCAACCAATAGAGATATTTTTTCATGTCAAAGAAGCATTGTGACAGTGTGATTTTGTGGAGCCTATGCAATGTTGAGTTTAAAGTGCTAGTGGTATTTGATGAACATGCTTTTACATAACTTACAATTCTTTGTAGGTTGAAGGAAGTTTGATTTAATGATAGAGTTCTATTGTATATCCTTGATGCCATGGTTGTAATGTTGATATGTTAAGCCTATATATGATGTTGTTACAGGTGCTAGATAAGTGTTCTTATAGTAGATTGTTGTTTGGAGGTTGTGTAATGTTATTGATATAATGTTGTATGGTAAAGTTACATTAATGTAGTAGTTAGGGTTTATTTTAAGTGCATTGTTGTAGTGTCCACTATTTTTACATTGTTGTTCTATTATTTCTATACTTATGTACATGATGCTACTATTGGGGTTATGAACTGGTGTTATGTCAAAGTATGCTAATAGGGTTTTGTCATTGTATGAGAAAAGTGTGAGTGTTTTAATGTATTGGGTAAACCTATTTGATGAGCCTTGCATTGTCTTGAACATGGTTTTTATTGGTATATATAGTGAGAGTATGTTGACTTAGTGAGCTATAAGAATGATTGATATCATGATGTATGAATGAGGGTAGAATGATTCAACAAGTTAGGGTTTTTCTATGAGTATGTTACTAGGGTTTTATCTCATGGGTGAGCAAAGGGTATGGTTTGGTATATTTTTGGTTAGATTCATTAAGTGCATGTTTGTTTCCAGTGTTTGATAGCAGTGATGTATATGGAAGAGCTTGGGTTTGATGTTATATTGAGAAGATTCGATTGTTGACCAAATATTTATTGCAGAAAGGTTTTGGTATCTTGTTTGAGTAGAGAAGTGGTGATATCAGTTGAGTGATTGAGGTAAAAAATTGTGGTTGCAGGAAAGGCTTCGATAAACACATACTACTATTTCATAATGCTATTGTTTAATCATATATTATACATGTAAGTTGAAGAGTGAGACATGTATTAGATTGTTGTTGTTCTTATCAGTCTTCAGTGTGTTGTCATTTATTGAATTGTCTACAGAGAAAGGGTGGTTAAATACTTGTTGACATATTCTATTGGATAGAGTTTCATGTGTTATTTTGTTCTTATATGTGAGTATATTGCCATTATGGTTTTGCATAGGTATATTGATGCCATATTATTGGTTGATATATTGTCTTGGTGAGAATATTGGTCATTAAAGAAAGGATTTGATTTTGTATTCAGATTGATGAGAATAATGGTGTATGTGGTTTAAGTTTGAAAATTGGATGAAGATGATTTATAGGGTTTGAGTTTGTTACAAGTGGATCTAGTTTGAAATATTTTGGAATGATTTCCACAAAGGGTTTGATGTTTGGAGCCTTTAGTGAGGGAGTGGCAAGTTCCTTCTAGTGGTGGCTTCCTTCCAGTGGTAGTTGGAGACATAATAGGAGGTGGCAGCCTCCAGTGGGTAGAATCCTAAGCATTTGTAAAAGTCTACGCTAGTGTAAGATGAAAATATTATTTTATGAATATTAATAAAAGAAGATGAAGACAACAATGATGATGGCTTTTCCCAGTTGGGTTTTCCACCTAATATTTGGTGTCTCTATGTGATTATGATGATGCTAACTTGTTGATGTGTTGTGCTCTTATGTTTCACTTTCATTTATGATTATATGTTTCTTATTATTTACATGTGTTATCTTCATATGCATAGATCTACTTTCATAATGTACTGCTAGCTAAAGGATGATTGGGTTAACATTATAAAGAATAACAAAAATTGGGTCAAAGTTGTATTATCACGAAACACTCATTCACCCTCCCCTCTTAGTATTTCTAATAATTGGTATCAAAGAAGTTCCTTCAAGAATCAATTTAAAAACTGGAAGGAGATCTAATGGATTATGGAAAGGAATCACAAGAAGAAGATGGCTCAAAGGAAGAAGTCAATTCACGAGAGCTCTGATAGTGCAAGAGAGTTATCACATGTAGTGGAAATATCAACAATTATCAATTAAGGAAAATCAGTGGTGGAATATATCATGTCTGGAACCATGGATAATCAAGGCATTCTTCTACTCAATGATGCAAAGAATCATGCATGGAAAGATAGGATGAAGTCTATACTAATATCACTTGGATCTAATATTCGGCAATTAGTATGTAATTCATCTACTAAAACTCCTCCATCAAGTTAAGAATTACACACAAATCATCAGGAAATAAATTCAAATTACTATAGCATACCTAATCTAAAACATGAGAAAACCATGCAATATGAATCTAAAAGGGAGGTATGGGATAATCTACATGCCATCCATGAAGGTGACAGAGTTATAGTTAAGGATGAAATTTATTCATTAGGTAAAATGGTAGGTAATCTTGCTTTTAAAACAATCGATTTATCTAAATAAGAAAATTGTAGCCTATCATAAGAGGATTACGACCATGAAAACACTCCCATCATATCAGATGGAGTTACAAATTTAGAAGAAGAAATTCTCGATAAGGAATTCATTCTTAGAAGAAAACTTGTTTTTGCATTGAAAAGGATTGACAATCTCAAGAAAGAATTGTAGGTATCTAATAAAAGGGATCATCATGTAGATAAGTTAGAAAAACAAATTAAGGAAAGGAGAATACATTGTGAAAGACTTGAAAATGATATTATCTCTTTGATGTATGATCTAGAAAAGTCAAATGAACAAAATCAGGAGTTACTTCAAGTGGTTAAAGAATGTGAAAATGTGTTTAAAGAGGAAATTATGAAGTTAAGAAACCAACTGGAAGAGGAAAGAAAATTTGAAGAAAAAATAAGAAATCATCTAAAATAAAAAGGGAATGATTGTGAGAAATTAGAAATAGAGATAATCTCATTAAGAAATAAATTAGAAGAACAAGACAAAAAATTGAGATTCTAATACAATACCAAGATGTTGGACAATATTCTTAGCAGTAAAAGGTCTCCCTCCATTAAATCAAGTCTTGGTTTTCATGAAACATTGAAGGGAGAATCCATCTCACACAAATGTGCAAGAAGTATTAGATAAAACAAAGGAAATTCTGAAAAACCTAGTAAATACTTAATTACACAACAAAACCAACAACTAAAGAGAGTAAATCTTCAAAGAAAATCACTTGCTCATAGGAATGAGTATAGGAAAAATGTAGACATCCAAATAAGGTACAATAACTCATTCTCTCCCTTGATCAATGGTACTGAGTGTTTTATTTATCACAACTTTAGATATATTGCATCTAATTGCAGAAGGAGATTGTTCAGAGCCCAAGGAAACAATATCTCAACAAAAGATCATACTTTCTGATGTATTGAAGTTGATTTCAAGGTTATTTTTTAACATGAAAATTATTTGTCAAGGAGGCTCTATATTTTAGCTCATATAAAAATGAAAGTAACATGAAGGACAAGTACTATGACTCTTTTGTACCCTTATTTGGTCACATAAGGTGCTATACATGTATTAAATTCAAACATGTGGAAAAAGAATGTATGAGAGAGCCAATGAATTCATTTACATATTTTAGACAACATGACATGCAATTGAAAAAAACTAAATTTACCAAAATCCTAAAAGAGTCTACCCCCATCAGTGGTCTTCATATGAAAACAAGGAAAAAATAGGAAGAGTAGCAAGTGAAGTGTGGCCTTTCTTTGTGTGCATTAGAAGAAGAAAATCATGGGTACGTGGAAAAATAATGCTCTCATCACATGTCTAGAGATAATAGTGTATTTATCTCTCTCAATAAAACCAAGGGTTTTGATGTTATTTTTGGAAACAATGCACCAAAGAAGGTGCTAGGAAAAAGTAGAGCCAACCTCGATGACAAAAATATAGAAGGAGCTAATGCATTATTAGTTGAAGGGATAAAGAAGAAAATCTTGAGTGTGGTTCAAATGACCAATAGTGGGCATGTAGTTATATTTACCTTAATAGGATGTAAACTTATAGAAGAAGACACTGGAAAGGTTAGAGGAAAAAAAATAAAAAATGCAAACAAGGTGTACATGTTGAAGAAAAATCTAGGCATAAATAAGAGATTGAAGTCAATCTCATCCTCTTTAGATTCAAAGTACAAGAAGATAGTCCCCACTACAATCTATTTTAACTCATGCATATTTATAAAAGGATTGTAGAAGTGAATGAGAGGTGCATAGCCTCAAGGGAAGCACATGCAATAGCATAGGAACTTGAGGATGGCAAAACTCTAAATCTGTAAGCCGTATTGAGGAAAAAATTATATCATTGGAATCGTCTCGAAGAGACAAACATAACGATGGTGTTTAATTGAATTTGTATGAAGGTTGAGAAAAGTCAAAATTTTAAGACCTATTCCCATAATGGTACCTTGGGAGTTGGATCTATATAGTAACTACCTCCTAGTAACCCTGGTCTGATTATGGGGTTAGGAGGGGGTGTTACACATTGGTATCATAGTGTTCAGTTTCAACACTTGGACTAGATTGGCTCTATCATGAGCAAGCTAGTAGCATATTTCCTGCATAGGAATTTGTGATAACGTCTTTCTAGAAAATTTATAAAGCTAATATTTAGGTGTAAAATTTGGTTCAAAATTAACTGGTTGTGATTTCATATGCACTACAACACTAATGAATAACAATATTGTAATGTTGATTAAGGTGTTAACATGGCCTATTTTGTTGCAGCTAGACTACTATGGCAACTCTAAGGGAGCAAGTTCAAGGATAAGATTTTGTTTATTTCATTATGATTTTATGCATCTAATGATTGTGTGTGAATTCCAACACATCACAAGAAAAAAATTATTTAAAGGATGAGGACAAGAATGGCCTAGGAGAGCTCTGATAGGTCATAGGATGGATACGAAGGGGCATGAATGAATGAGGAATAAGGAGCAGTGGGAAACAGGGGAGGAGCCAACTCTACTGACTAGTCAGATACTTTGAGAAGCTAGAAGGTGGATAATGAAAGAATGGCGAGATCCCAAGAGAGGCAAGAAAAGGTGAATGTAGTCATATTGCAAAGCCTCTTAGACTTACAGAAGTAGAAAAAGCATGAGCTTGAGGCTGGCCATAGGGCCAAGCCGAGCATTTTTTAACAAGAAGAAATAACAAATGAAGTTGATGGTAAAAGATCTAAAAAGAGGCATAGAAGGGGAAGTGAAGACACCGTGAAGTGAATCGAACCATTAAGTACCCCATAGGGAAGAACCAACACTCCTAGGAATCTTTCAGATCATCATCACCCTCAATTCCATCATTCTTATAAGAGGAAGAAAGGAAGTGGCTACATGCCCAACTATTTTAAGAAGGAAAAATCACCTACATTTGAATGGGAGGTGAGGAAGTATGAATATGTAGAAGCTTGGTTGCTTTGGAAGCAGAAATTCTTCAGAATTCATGACTACTCTGAAAACATGAAGGAAAAGGTAGCCACCTACATCCTGAAAGGAAGCACAAAGATATGGTAGGAATATTTGAAAAATGTTAAAGAAATAACAAAATAAAGACTGACTTGGATGAAGTTTGAAAATCTCTTTAGGGAAAAATATATATCAGACAAATATTATGATAGTAAGGAAAAGGAATTTTATGAGATGAAGTGGGGGAAACTGTCAAATGAAGAATATATTACAATATTTATTCAGTCATCGAGATACGTTCCATATCTCAAGGATGAGAAAGCTAAGGTTCAACATTGTATTAGTGGGTTTCTTATGTGATTTAGAGACCACATCAAGTTCTATGAGCCACGAACCTTGGACGAAGCCATCAAGAAATTCAAGCGTTTTTATGAGAAAGCCAAGAGGAGGCATAATTATAAAAGTCATAGAAAATCAAAGGGTGGTCGGAGAGATAGGAAGAAATGGCCTAGAAAGACCATTGATAATAAAGAAGGTATGATATTATCTAGTGGAGGTTGACTTTAACAAAATAGTGGTCAAAGGGAGAAAGGAAATGTGTAGCCACTTGCAAGAGAATTGCACAGGCCAGAGGCAAGAGAGCCACCAAGATGTTGGACATGTGGTGAGAACCACCAGAATATGAATTTCCCACATGAGAGAGGCACAGGACGTCAGATCTATAATTTGAAGGAAGCTCAGATAGTGGGTGACATAGCGAAAATCACGCCCATAATTTATGCAGTGGTGGATAACTGCCAAAAATACCACCAGGCATCCATCATTGATATGGAAGGTAAGTTGTCCAATAATATTATCTCTATTTTAATTGACCCAGGATCTAACTACAATTATGTCAATCTAGATCTTGTACAAGAGTGTTGTTTGCCTAAGGAAAGGCATGTAGAATCGTGGTTGGTTCAACTAGCCGAAAGAACCAAGAGAAATATCAATTAATTAAGTCATGTGCTTTCAAGCTAAACTATATGCCAAAATTTGCACATCTAAAATTGATTCCATTAGGAGCATATAATGTGCTAGGGCATGGATTGGTTGTACAAACACCACACTTAAGTGTACTATTTTGAAAAACGAATTGAATCATTAGATGAGCAGGGAGAAAGAAGAGTCTTGCTGCGAAGGAGAAATCCTACTTTAGTGAGGTTGATCATGGCTATGTAAGCCATGTGTAGTAGTAGAAAGGGGTGCATGTTGTTTGCAATGCAAATTTCTAGTAGCGGTGATGCGGAGAATGTAGCAGTATGCAGATGTATTTCTAGTGGATGATCTTGGCTTACCTCCTCATAGAGAGATAGATATCTCTATTGAGTTGATACCTGGAGTGACACCAATATCAAAGGCACCATATTAGATGAGTACTCTAGGTTTGTTTGAGTTGAAATTATAGCTACAGGGGATGTTGGACAAGGTCTACATAAGGCTAAGTGTGTCTCCATGGGCAGCACCCTTGTTAGTTTTAAAGAAAAAGGATGGGACTGTTAGATTATGTATTGAATACATGAAACTAAACAAGCTCACAATAAAGAATAGATAACCATGGCAATAGATTGAGGACATCTTTGATCAGTTGTGGGGAGAAGTAATCTTCTCCAAATTGACTTGAGTTCAGGGTATTATAAAGTGAGGATCGAGGAGGAAGACATTCATAATATTGCATTTTGGACGAGGCACAAGAATTATGAGTTTTTGGTGGTGTCATTTGGGCTCACTAATGCCCCAACAAATTTCTTGTGCTTAATGAATAATGTGTTGTGTCCTTCTTTGGACAAGTTTGTCATTGTATTTTTCAATGACATATTGGTGTATTCAAGGACTGAAGGAGAACAAGGGAAGCACTTGGCTACAGTGCTATAGTTGTTGAGAGAGCATAAAATCTACGCAATGCTTAGCAAGTGTGAATTATTCCATCCTAAGATACAATACTTGGAGCATGTTTTCTTTAAAGATGGGATATCAGTTGACCCAGAGCAGGTCAAGTCCATCATGGTGTAGCCCACACTAAAAAACGTAAATGAGGTCATATCCTTAATGGGGTTGTTATGATACTATAGGAGGTTCATAATAAACTTGTCCAAGATAGCCTACCCTATCAAATCCTTGTAGAGGAAAGGAAAGAAGTTTGAATGCACTGTTGAGTGTGCAATGAGTTTTGAGAAGCTAAAACAGTTGCTCACTAATGCACTAGTATTGAGAATTGCAAATCCAGACAAGGATTTTGTGATTTTCATAAATGTTTTTAAGGAAGGGCTCGGTGGAATCCTAATGTAGGATGGATAGGTAATGTGCTATCAATCCCAAAAATTAAATGAGCATGAGAAAAGCTATGTGACTTCTAATTTTGAGTTAGCTTCCATTATTCATGCATTGAATATGTAGAGGAATTACCTCCTCTGAGGAAAGTTCATGCTCATGATATATCATGGGGGACTAAGGTACATGTTTGATCAACCTAAGTTGAATGCTAGATAAGCTATATGACTGGCTACTCTTAGTGAATTCAACTTCAAAATTAACTACATTAAAGGCAAGGAAAAATGAGTTGTTGATGCACCCAGTAGAAGGATCCAGTTGAATCACTTAGCATCCATAAGTTCTTATGAAGTGGACCTGGTAGAACGGGTCAAGCATGTAGGGAAATATGATGAGAGATGTCAATAGATCAAAGAAGAGCTACAACAGGGTAGTAAGAACAAAGGAGATGAGGAATATCATCTCATGGATGATGGTTTAATCAGATTCAAGAATAGAATCTATGTCTTGAATAATGTTGATTTAAAAATCCTCATCATTAGAAAGTTTCACACAAATCCATATTTCAACTACCTGAGATATCAAAAGACTCTCATGGCCATTAAGAAATTTTATTTTTGGCATAATCTGGAAAAGGAGGTGGTTGAATTTGTTGCTAAATGCATAGAGTGCTAGTAGGTAAAAGTTGAATGAAAGCATTAGATAGGTTTACTGTAACCCATTACCATTCTAGAATGGAAATGGTAGGTGATATCTATGGATTTCATCACATGTTTTCCCAAAACCTCTAAGAAACATGATGTAGTCAAGGTGCTTGTTAACCGATTGAGCAAGGTAGCTCATTTTGTAGCAATAAAGTCCACAAACTTGGTTAGTGAAGTTGCACAAATATTCAGAGAGGAGATTGTGAGACTACATGGAGTACCCAAGAAAATGATTTCAGATAGAGATGCCAAATTCACTTCCATGTTTTGGAAGGAACTATTTGCAATATTGGGAACTAAATTAGCATTAAGCATGGTATATCATCCACAAACGAATGTGAAAACAAAGAGAGTAAATTGAATTCTTGAAGACATGTTAAGGATGTATGTAATGCATCAACAAAAGAAGTGGGTAGAGTATATTCCACATGTAGAGTTTACATACAATAATGGGTCCAAGAATCTTTAAAGATGATCCCAGTTGAGGTATTCTATTGTAGGATTTGTAATACTCCTATCATCTGGAGCGATCTAATGTATAGGGCCCTTATCATACTTGATATGTTAAAAGAAATGGAGCTGCAAATGCAAGTTATTGAGCATAATTTAAAAGTAGCACAGGACAAGCAAAAGAGTTATGCAGATCATCATATGGTGCATAAAGAGGTCCAAGTTGGGGAACATGTTTACTTGAGAATTAGACGCAAAAAGAACTCCTTGTACATTAGGTCGTGTGCCAATATGGCACCAAGGAGTTTTGGACCTGTTGAGATACTTGAGAGGATTGGGTTGGTGGCCTATAGGATGGCCTTACCTCCTTCTGTTAAAGTCCACGATGTTTTCTATGTTTCCTTGCTTAAAATATATGTACATGATTCTAATCATGTTATTGATTGGTCTATGTTATAAGTGGAACTAGAGGGAGAGTTCCAGCCAAATCCATTGTAATTTCTAGACTATAGGAGTCTCATGCTCCATAATCAAGTCATAGAGAAAGTCAAGGTGCGGTGGAAGCACTTTGGGCCCGAGGAAGCCACTTGGGAAATGGTTGATGTCATGAAGACAAATTATCCATTTTTTTTCCAATTGAGGAAAATGTTCATATGTATATGTAGATATTATAAAGATATGTAAATATAAACCTCTAAGGATAACATGTTATTTTCTTTATTTAGCATGTTTTATCTATGTATATGGGTAGAGAACATCGAGGATGGTGTTCCCCAAAGGAGGAGGAGTTTGTAACAACCCAACCTATGATTGAATTGATCTTTCCATGACATTACATTATGTAATTGAATTAAAAAAAAAATGGTCTGAGTGAGGGACACATATTCACACAGAATTGAGAGAGATCAATTTCTTGGGAAATTCATCTTACTTGCTGAAGGATGAAAGTGGAAAGTTTGGACAACCAATGAAGGTTGGATGTTGAGCTTTAAATGCATTGGAATGGTGTGTGAATGGAACTGCTTTTGTGAATTTATGAACTGCAAACAAGGGACAAAACCCATGTTGGCTTGGGAAACACAATAAACAACAAAGGATGAAAAAGGATTTAATGCACCATAATTTTGTGGGTGCAATTAGAAAAAAAAATATGGGAGGGGTTGACCTGGAAAATGGAATAGTGGAATAGACACCCAAAAGGGAGAAGGATAAATTAGAGGGAGAGGGGAAAGAACAACTCTACAAATGCGCACAAAAAGAGAGGGATTCAACAAAGAGAAGGAAAATGAGAAAAAGGGAAGAAAAGAAGCACAGAAGCGTGCACGCACAATGACCGGGAAGGAAGCAGTTTCCTTGGGAAATAGAAGACGATTTGGCGAGTTTGAAACTTGGCACATAGGAGGATGTAAAGGGGCATCAAGCTCTCAGTATGAAAGTGTAAAAGATCTTGTCTACATTTAACAAAGTATATAGCATAATTTTCACAATGGGGGGAGAGATATTGGTTTCTTCCACCACTCTCAGAAGGATATCATAGTTTTGGTTGAGCAATAGGGGCACGTGAGGACTCTACCTTCAGGTGAGGGTAAATCTCAATATACCTCAGGGGGATGGAGGGTGGATATTGCATTCTCAGAAAATTCCCTTGACAACCTAGGGTAGAGGTTTAGCCCTTGGATTTCTGGTAAAGGAAAATTTTGGAGTCTCCACTACTTGTTATTTGATTTGGCAAGGGGTTCTGGATTCCCTTCATTGGGTGGAACCACTATGTGGTAGTGGGTTTTGGATCCCCTTAACTGGGTGGAACCAATGTGTTACATGCTCCCAAGGTGTAGGTGGAGCCTCTCGATTCCCTAGAGCATGTGTGTGTGTTCTTGGATAGTTGGGGGGTTTAGACAACCAACCTCTAGATTCCTTATGTATGGTTTAAGTATTGAGCAACTGGTATGTGGAGGAAGAAGGACCTATGGGGTCCTTTTGTAAGATGGAAGTTGGGGTTTTATTCCCTTGGGAAAGACCACCTCATTCCCTGGAATCTGGCTTGGGGGTGACAACTGTACGTAGCTTGGTTGCAACTTGTCTATGGTTAGGTTGGGAGTTGAAGTTGTGAACTCAATTTCCCATATTCAATATGAATTAAGATAAGTTTTCTTCTACATACTTTTGTATGGATTTGATTTCTAGATATGAATGAATGATATTCTATTGGTTGCATGACAAGTTGTGGTTTACTTGTATTTGTATGTTGAATGGCTAGTTATTATCCTTATGAGAATGTATGGTTGAACATGAACATTTCATGGGATTATTGACCTTATGCTAACATGTTATTGTGGGAACTTCTCACCCATGATAGTGTTGGGATTTCACTAGTGAAATGGTTGAGCAACAAAGTTAATTGTCCCTATGGACTAACTGTCATTTTTGTGATGTTTGAATGCTAACATTTAAGTAAGCCTTATCATGGGTTGTTATATACTTATTTTTTATAACCCTCGTATTTGCATCCTTTCTAGTTGAACATGAGAATATGCAAGGGAGGTTGAGATCTTATTCATTTATTGTTCAACTGGTGAAGCTGATAGAGTTAATTAAGGTAAAATTCTTGTGGTTGAGGAGTTTTTTGTTAGCTTGGTTCATAGGAAGAATTACTCTTAGAAGTGGTTTTGTTTTAGTGACTTCCCTTGAGGGAATGTTCATCAAGTATCCTTAAGATTTTCTATGTATATTAATGGCCTAAAGTGCTACTATCATTCCCTGAAGTACCTGAGAATCAGATGATCAACCCCACTCTTGCTAATCAAGATTATATTTTTGTCATGACTAGTGCTAAGAAGAAAATGAGCATTTTGAAGATAACAAATTCTCATGAGCTTAAATTGGGGGTTGGTCTATTCCCAAAAAGCTTTGGGATGAAAGAATTTGTCACCTCTACAATAATAAGAGGGTTTAAGATGAAAAACACTTTCTCTTGCATTGCACGACTCTTGCTCACATCAGATCTCAACATTTTCCACACTACCAGCTTTATTGACTTGTTAAGTCAGCAAAATTATAGTGATATAGAGGCAATTGTTTCCCTTCTTTTTTATCATAGAAATAAGATATTAAAGAGTCTCAATTAATCTCTTACCTTATGGTTAGATAGGCCACATTGGTCCAGTAAATGTTAATCCTTATCATCATCAATAAAATTAAAAATAAAATATTTCTATATTTTTAACTTTAAATTTATCTAAAAGAATCAAATATGCAAACTTTTCATCAAATTTCATACCAAAATATATACTGCATGTAGAAATGTAATCCTTCGAATATTAATAAAATAAAATAAAAATAAAAATACACTAATATAAATTTAACAATTGAAATAATATTATTTCAATAAAATTTTAAATATAATATATAAACCATATAAATATTGTTTATACAACTTTTTTTTTCTTAATTCTTAAATTTTCCAAATCCATGTCCTCAAACTCACTCTAAATTTTCCAAATCCATGTCCTCAAACTCACTCTATCTACACAGAAGTCAAGTATCAAATAGGATTCATAGCACTAAACATAGCAATTCTCAAACATAATCCAACTGCTTTAAAAGTGAAAGTAGTCGCTATCTGCCTCACGCTGAAGAGGGTGACATTAAACAAAATCGGATGGAGGTAAATTAGAAAACGGCGTGTGGACGACCATCAATCCATGCCTTCGACTAAAGGGGACGACCTTGAAGAAAATGGGATCGAGAAGTGAATTATAAGGTGGCGTGTGAAGGACCAACAATGTAAGGACCTGCGGTCCTTGGCACGCCCGCCGGATGAAGTGCGATTGCGGGTAGATAGCGTGCGTGCGGTTGGAGTGAACGAACGAAGGAAGTGCGACTGCAGTGCGATGTGCGAGCTCTTGGTTGAAGTGTGCGATATACTTATGCGCATATGAGAGAAGGGGCAAGCTGTTTATATGGCGTGGTGGCATGATTAAACTCATATGGAGGCCGACCTACATCGCACGAAGCCGACGGGGTGTTTTGGCAAGTTTGCGATGGTGTTTGGGGTGTTGGGCGAGTCGGCTGGGCAGCCAGACTACGCCCTGCACTTGGTATATATGCGATGAGCGTGGAGCTCATTCATCATCAACTCATTCGCTCTTCACTCATGTAAAGGAGTAGGCGCAGGTCTATAGTGCGCAGTTCTAAGGAGAAGAAGGCGCAGGTTGAGATGCGCCCATTCTTGGGCAGGGCTGCACGAAGAAGACGTGTTTAACTCGGTTGTGGGTGAAGGCATGGGCAGGGTCGCCGGGTGGTTGAGTAAAAGGCATGCACCGTTGTGTGGTGCCCGCATTGTGCGATGACTCGGCACGGGTTCTTGGGTGGCTTGGGTGAGCGTCTGCCCATCGTGCAAGTGTGCACGGTGACTTGGTGAAGTGTTGAGATTGTGAATAGAGGTGTGTCTCGGGTAGAGGCACCCGTGTGTGGCGACTTGGAGGCGCGCCCAAGTTGGGCAAACGACACGACCGTGAAACGAAGGTTGGAACCGGAGGTTGTAGAGTTGGGTAGGCGGTACTACGTGTTGTTCACACGATTTTGGCATTCGTCAAGAGTTGGCAAGTGGGACTGTGTGTGGGCAGGTGTACACGGTTTTGGCGCTTGCGACCAAACGAAGAGCGAACCAGCGAAGACGTGCAACAAGGTGAACGAAAAGTTGGTGAGTCGTGTGGCGACCGTGCGGAGGTGCCGACGAGATGGGCAACCGAGTTTGCCGAAGTTGGAAATTTGGCTAAGTATAATTTGGGGTTTCCCAAGGACTTAGACTGTACTTTATAAAAGTGGAAAAATTATATATATTGATATTCGGGCAGACTCATATTGCAGGGAGTTGCCCCTCCCTTTATACTGTTGTGCATTTCTCTTGTGTAATTTTGTTGATAATGAATGTGTATGGGTATTCATTGGTATAAAGGAACACATTAAATAATACTTGGTTGCGAAACACAAACTAAGTAGGATAAGTGGAATGTTAGGCGTAGTCCACGAACATAAGTATTGGTGAAAAGAAAGTGTTCAGTGGTGCTGCACCTCGCTATAAGCGGTTGAAAGACTACCGCAGGTGTAGGGGCATGACAAACAACCTCCTTTAAAACTGTGTGCCTCAATATCACCTTCACAGTGAAATTAGTCACCATGCACCTTTGACTAAAGAAGGCAATCTTTAAGAAATTCTAGTCGATAAGTAATTTGTAAATTGGGAAAGTTCTATTCAATTTTGTTTGGTATAAATAAAATATTTCAATGTACATTTAACACAACATAATTTTAGATAATTTTATAAAGAAATAAAATAGTTAAGAAGTTAAAAAAAAATTCTAAATACATTATATAAAGCAATTGAAAACATAGTTACCAAATTTGATTGAAAACTAAAAAAAATGAATTGTGTAAAATTCAATACTAAACTAAATAGAGAATATACATCTTGCCAATATTAACTCAATAATTCTTTTTTTCAAGATTTGAAAAAAAATAAAATAAATTATTATTCTATTCAAACATCAACTAAATTCATTAAGTCTTTTTAAGATGCTTGTTTACTTATATATAACATTAATGTTTTATTTCTATTTAACGTTGTCCCTAAATAATAACAGACAAAATGCATCAAATTTATTTGTATTATAAATTGAAAAAACAAGTAAATAAAATCTAATAATAATAGTAAGAAAAGCTCAATGCTAAAGTTCAATGTAAAAAATAAGATAGTGTATATTAAAAGTAAGTTTCAAATAATTTCCACATACCAAGAAATTTATATGCCAACTAGTGTCTCAAGAATAAATATGTACATATTAACTTTTGTAGTGAACCACAATAAATAAACCCCCTATTTAAATTCCACGCTATTAATTTTTATTTTCTAGTAAATTACAATATCTTCCAACATTGTAATCACTATCATTCAAAAGAATGAAAAAAATATATCTTAAAAATTTTGCAACTCTTTAAATATAAAACTTACTTTTCTTCTCTATAATGTTTTAATAAAAAACTTACTATTTTCTAAAACAACTATCTTTTAATATAAAATTTTAAATTTAGAAATAACTGTCTTTGTTCCTTACATTATTTTAATATAAAACTAGCTGCTTTTTATTGAAAACAAAAAATCTCTTCATTTTCGGAAGGAAAAAATAATAATAATAATAATTCTAACAAAAATTTATTTTGAATCCCTCTACACTCTTGCTAAATTCATAACTAAAATAAAAGACTTTGGCGTTCACAGTTCGTGTATAGGATCGTTCTGACGTTATGAAGTGTTTACCGGTGGCAAGATAAATGGTTTTGCTACGACGACTGCACTTTTGCACTAGCCGATAAATTTGGATATTTGAGGTTTCTGTTTTTCTCACGGCCGTACTGTTTGAGGATAAGTTTTGCTTTAGGAACTCTTTCACTTTTCTGGGACCACACCAGCTCAACGCCCTAACACTCTTCATGGGCCAACGATTACGTGCTTCTGATATATATATACTGTCATTTCAGTTTTGTTATATATAGCTTAACGCATTAACACTCTTCACGGGTGCTTGATATATGGCGTCATTGCAATTTTGTTTTTGTTTTGATCATTCTTATCTAGATTGCAGACTCTTGGATTAGTAGGGGTCTAGACTCGTTGTAATTTCAAGTATTTTGTTATACATTAAAAAATAATAATAAATCATTCAGGATTTTAAGCACACCACTTTTTTCTTGCGCTTTTATGATCGGGTGAACAAGGATATCAATAAGATCACAAGGAATTTTAGTAAGTACACAAGTTTAAATGTATTTATATAGCATAACAGAGAACATATGTTATGGTTTATGGTTTATTTTTTCACATTGTATATTTAAATGTGTATATTTGAATGATTAAATATGTATAATTTAAATAATATAACTTGAAATAGAATTTTAAGAATTTTAATTATTAATAATTAGTAGGAGAACAGTAGAGATTTAACTTCCAAAAAATATCTTAGAATATTTTTTTTAATAGTTATAAATTAAAATTGAGATTTATTTGAAAAGTGCTCACTTTCAATGTTGGAAAATTAATCTCAAAGGTTTTAGCAGAAGTACATCACTGACCATTCCACAACACATCAGAGAGTGTAAGGCATTTAATGAATTTTGGTAAATAGGTATGGACAAGCATTCACTCCTCGACTGTTACCCACACTCCAGGCATTTAATGAATTTTGGTAAATAGGTATGGACAAGCATTCACTCCGCGACTGTTACCCACACTCCACAACACCTGCAAGTTCAAAAAACCATTTATTATGTAAAATCGTCCATGTTGTGTATTAATGTTTTCTCTCTCATGAATTAATGAGTCAAAATGTATGTTTTGGATAAATATGGATGTAAAATTTATTTGCAAAGTTGAACTTTAGAGAGGGTGAAAGTCTAAGAGGTAAAGAGAAAATTGTGGAGCGAATTTTGGTGGTATGTCTTACTCCACAACCCTAGTGAAGTGTAAATCGCACTAAGATTTACTTGGAGCAGCAACCTCCAATTTATCATATGAATGTATTTTGATATGTTTAGAAATATAATCCATAGTTTGGTTTGTTGCCATATTCTTTTAAGCCTTCACCACTAGATTTACCGCAACCATTTTATTCTATGTAGTTGTGACTTTTCTAACATGGTATCAGAGCAGGATAAACTTTGTTAATGTAAAAAGTGTTTATTTACTAGCAATTAAAAATTGTTTTGATGATAGATTTTTTAAGTATATTCACCCGCAGGTAGATAGTTTTTTTCACCAGAAATGGCAACATCAAGCACCAGCTTGACTAATCCTCACCTTAGTTTAATGGAGAAAATTATGATTATTGGGCTATTACAATGAAGGTCATTGCTTCTTCTCAAGACATTTGGGATTTGGTGGAGAATGATTTTCAAGAACTAACGGATGTAGCAGCATACAATGCCTTGTCTCCAGCAGAAAGGGATTTGCTGAGAGACAATAGGAAGAAGGATGAAAAATCCTTCCTTTACATTTTTGAAGCAGTTCATGAAAGTATTTTCCCAAGGGTTTCAGTAGCGACAAAGTCCAAGAAAGCATGTGACACCCTCTAGACAGTCTACCAAGGAATGGAAAAAGTCAAGACAACAAAACTACAAATGCTAAGGAAGATTTTGAAACACTTTGTATGAAAGAGTCTAAGAATGTAGACTTCCTTCGATTTTGTAGGGAGCATGGAATTCACAAGCAATTTACAACAAGGTATAAACCTTAGCAAAATGGTGTTGCAAAAAGGAAGAATAGGATCATTATGGAAATGACAAGGAGTATGTTGAAGGAAAAGCATTTGCCAAATGATTATTGGGATGAAGTTGTCGCTTGTGCAGCATATATCATTAATAGGTGTCCAACCAAAAGTGTCAGGGATGTGATTCCTAACGAGGCATGGAGTGGAAGAAATCATAGTGTTACTCAGATGAGAGTCTTTTGATGTGTGGCATATGCACATGTCCTGAAGGAGTTGAGGAAGAAGTTGGACAACAAGGCGGAGAAATGCATATTTGTTGGATACAGTGATGAATCCAAGGCATACAAGCTCTAAAATCCATCAACCAAGAAGGTCATAATCAGTAGAGATGTGCAGTTGATAGAAGAAGAAGCATGGGATGGAAGTTTAGAGAAGAAATTCAATGTGAAAGAATGTATACCACAAGAGGACAAAGATGAATTGACAAGAGCAAGAAATTCTTCAATAGTGACTCCCTCTACTCCTATTCAATCACAAAAATATAGGAAACAAGTAACACCATCAGCAAATAATAGGACAACGTCACACTATCAAGCAAGTGCTTCTCCAAGCACGCCACAAAGCACAACACCAGGTGACATGTGAAGCCCATATTCAGCAAGCACAAGAAGACCAATATTTAGAAATTTAAATGAGATTTATGAGCAAGATGAAGTTGATAGTAGTGTTGGTCTGAATTCCTTATTTGTATTGTTTTGTCATGTAGATGACCCAATCCATTTTGAGGATGCAGTCAAAGAAGAAAAATGGGTTGCGACAATGGCAAAAGAAATAGAAGCAATAGAAAGGAACGACACATGGGAGTTAGTGAACCTTTTGCAAGGAAAATAATTTATTGGAGTGAAGTGGGTCTGTAAGACCAAGAGCAATGTCGACGACAAGATTGAAAGGCATAAAGCAAGGCTAGTTGTCAAAGGATACAAGAAGCAGCATGGAAGACATTATGCAGAGACATTTGTGCCAGTCGTGAGGATGGAGACAATGCGTACAGTCGTGGCAATTGTCGCGCAACATAAATGGAAAGCATATCAAATGGATGTAAAATCAACTTTCTTGAATGGACTGCTGAAAGACGAAGTGTATGTTGCGCAACCACCTGGTTATGAGGTAGAAGGCCAAGAAGGCAAGGTGTATAGGTGGAGGAAATCTCCTTATGGGCTAAAGTAAGCACCATGTGCATGGTATAACGGAATAAACGCTTACTTGTTGGACAATGGTTTTGAAAAATGTGACAGTGAGCACACTCTCTACATCACATTATTATCGTTGTCTTATATGTAGATTATTTTATTTTTACAGGCAGTGATGATTTCCTCATCGCCGATTTCAAAGAATTCATGAAGAATGAACTTGAAATGACTGACTTGGGGTTGTTAAGGTATTTTTTGGGCATAGAAGTGGATCAAATAGAAAATGGGATTTTTATTTCTCAAGCAAAGTATGTGGCGGACATTTTGGAGAGGTTTTAAATGAAGAACATCAATCTCGCACCAACTCCAATTGTCATGGGGTTAAATTTGACGAAGAAGATTGCAGCAACAATGTCAATCTGACATTATACAAAAACATGATAGGCAACTTGATGTATTTGACCCCCACTAGGTCAGATATTATGTATGCATTGAGTTTGGTGTTGAGGTTTATGGAGACACCCATGGAAACAAATTGGCAAGCGACAAAAAGGATTCTAACGTATGTCAATGGGACAAAACAATATGGTATTTTGGATGCCACAACAAGTGATTTCAGGCGGGTTGGTTACATTGATAGTGATTGGGCAGGAAGTGTCGATGACAGAAAAAGCACATCAGGATATGTTTTTCATTTGGGTTTTAGATCCATTTCATGGGCCTCCAAGAAACAGCCAATAGTGTCAGTATCAATAATAGAAGCTGAATATGTCACTGCAACAGCAACAACGTTTCAAGAAATTTGGATGAGAAGGATGTTGAGGGATCTTCGCAGCAACCAAGAGGGAACGACAACTATTTTCTGCGACAACACTTCTGCAATTGCATTGTCAAAGAATTTTGTCTTTCACAAGAGGACCAAGCACATTGATGCTAAATATCATTTTATTAGAGAGTTCATTAATAATGGTGAAATTGTGTTGTAGCACTGTAGGTCACAGGAACAGTTTTCTAATATTTTCACAAAGCCATTGGCATGTGAAAATTCTGTTTATCTCAGAGACTGTTTGGGAATTGTTAATGGCAATAGTTACGATTAAGGGGGAGTGTTGGAAAATTAATCCCAACCACAGCCTTAAACACTATGACAACAACCATACATCAGAGGTATTTTGCCGGTTGTGATTTTGTTTGCATGCGGAAGGACTAAAGGCCTGAGCATAAGTACATCGCTAACCATTCTGTAACACATCAGAGAGTTTAAGGAATTTAATGAATTTTGGTAAATAGGTATGGGCAAGAATTCACTCTGCGACTGTTACCCACACTCCACAATGCCTGATAGTACATCGCTGACTATTCCGCAACACATGAGAAAGTTTAAGGCATTTAGTGAATTTTGGTAAATAGGTATGGGCAAGAATTTACTCCGTGACTGTTACCCACACTCCACAATCACTGCAAGTTCAGAAAACCATTTATTATGTAAATCTCCCATGGAGTGTATTAATGTTTTCTCTGTCATGAATTAATGAATCAAGATGTATGTTTTGGATAAATGTGCATGTAAAAATTATTTGCAAGGTTGAGTGAGAGATAGGGTGAAATTCTAAGAGGTAAAGAGAAAATCGTGGAGTGAATTTTGGTGGGCATGTATTATGTGCTACTCCATGATTTGATTACTGTTTTACTTGGAGTAGGGGCCTCCAATTTATCATATGAATGTATTTTCATATGTTTACAAATATTATCCATAGTTTGGTTTGTTGCGATATCCTTTTAAGCCTTCACCACTAGATTTACCGCAACCATTTACTTTTACTCTATTTTTCTGTCGTGAGTTCTGTGTTTTAATTAAGCCTCTTTGTAGTTGCATTTCCTTGCCATAACAAAAGATTTGCCTTGCACAAACTGATAGTTTTGTGTTTTAATTAAGTCTCTTTGTAGTTGCATTTCCTTGCCACAACAAAAGATTTGCCTTGTAGAAACTGATTTCTGAGCACTCCCCTCCTCTGCCCCTATGAATTTTTTCCAACATTCAATAATATCATAAGGGTAATAAGTACTCAATTTAAATGTATTGATATAATATAGTTTCTTTTTAATCAATTTTATTGGAATTATATATTTAAATTATTAAATATGTATAATTTTAAAAGATTATTTTGACTAAGATTTTGATTATTTTAATTTAATTATCAACAATAATCAGTGGATAGTAGGGACTAATATTCTAGAACATTTTTAATAGTAAAAGTATGTATTTTGGGCATTTGGTATCGATAAGTCATGGCATTAGACCATAATATTGTAACAATTTTTTTTTTATAGATCAAGAATCTTTATAATTAAGTATATTCAAAATTAATAATCTTGTTACAT
The DNA here is from genome assembly GCA_031772625.1 of Pinus tabuliformis. Lineage (NCBI taxonomy): Eukaryota > Viridiplantae > Streptophyta > Pinopsida > Pinales > Pinaceae > Pinus > Pinus tabuliformis. The sequence goes on along the minus strand of CM062805.1, from coordinate 484,367,892 downwards.
ATTTTATTTGTGTTCCTATAATAATTTGTAATTATTGACCTCAAGAAAAATACGAAAAACTATGTGAATCCATAAAAATATGGTTTATTCGCCGTTAATAATCTTGCTACATATTTTATTTGTGTTCCTATAATAATTTGTAATTATTTACCTTGGGAAAAATATGAAAATCCATGTAAATCCATCTTTTAGTGGCTAGGGAAACCCTGTTGCGCCTAGATTGTGTGGTTAGATGCCACCGACGTTGTTCCCGCTGTAGTGGCTCTATATGAAGTGGCTTCCTGCTCATGGATTAGCCTGCGTCAGTTTACCTGCTCGTGGTTGTTGTGAGGGCATTAGGAGAGTTTTGATCCATCGTGTCGAAGCGTGATCTGCCATGCTCTCCTCCATGATGTTTATGATCAGCTCTGGGTGACAACATTAGTCGTCTCAAATGCAGTTTGTGTGCATGTTTTCTTGGTAATTCCATTATGTTGCCATAATATGGTTTGGTGGCGTTTTTCTAAATCTGGTGGTGTTTGATGGATTTCCAATCAAATTTATGTTCATAAATTCTCTCTTTTGATTTGGGGCTTTTGTCTTCCACATAAAAGAATGTGACTTCATTACAAAAATAAGGATTATTGGTAAGTTTATTGGCCTAGCTATGATTTTGGTCACAAATGAGTTATTGCTAATTGAGTAAATCAAGAGCTTGTTGGTTTAGCTATGATTTTGGTCACAAATGAGTTATTGCTAATTGAGTAAATCAAGAGCTTGTTGGTTTAGCTATGATTTTGGTCACAAATGAGTTATTGCTAATTGAGTAAATCAGGAACTGGTTAGTTTTTACTATGGTGGGAATAACTATTACGCTTTTCTTTTTTAAAACTAAAAGGATAGAGACCAAATCTATATGTATGAGCCTTATTTCATGTGTAAAAGATGAATGGTTCTTGCCAATTTCTCTTAGGATTTCAACAATGTGGATCAAATTGCCATGAACCCTTTCTTTGTTGGGGTTAGTGTAATTTAAAAGCTATAGTTGATAAACTGAATCGATTTATTTTTTGTTCTATAGAAAATCATAATAACTTCTCTTGTCTCTTAGAATTTGTGTTGAAATGAATTTGTTTTGAAGTGATTCATTTTTTGTTCTATAGAAAATCATAATAACTTCTCTTGTCTCTTAGAATTTGTGTTGAAATGAATTTGTTTTGCTAAAGTGATTCATCTTAGCTTGGATGGATTGTCCCACCTTCATGCCTTGGATTATGAGCAAGTTCCCTTTAAGTGTAATTTTTGTCATGAATATGGACATTTTGCAAAAAATTATCTTAAAGATTTAGCTTCTCATCCTTCCTCAAATCCTTCACCATCTCCTCAGAGTAATAATGGAAAAAAGGCATTCAGGCTAGTAGGTCTAAGAAGATGTAGGCTAGTAAGGTAGATTCTCACCAACAACCTTCCTCCAATAACAAATATGAAGTTTTTGATCCCCTAAGGTAGAAGTTATGGATGATGAAGTTCACTTTGATCACCCAGTTCCAGATCCAATGTTTATAGTAAAGGAGGCCCAAGTTGACCAACCAATTACATTTCAAGAGTCTCCAAAGAACAGAAAACCATTCTCTAAGAGAAAGCATTCCACTAAAAAATCTATCCTGCAAAGGAGAAAGAGGATAAAAATGGAACAAAGAATGTGGAGAAGTCTCATCTCCCCCTGCTTCTTCTTCTTATTTAGATGTGTTAAAGAATAACCATCATTCTTCCCCTCCTTTAGAAAGAAGCAGGAAAGATCGAACAAGGAAAATCCCAAAATCTAATGGTGAGAATTCTCTTTCCTCTCTTGGATCTACGGGTGAGTCAATTTCTCTCAAATATTAGAAATATTTTTCTTTTGCCTCATCTTGTGTAACCAATTTGTAAAAAATTACTCAAGTTCTCAAGAAGAATTAGGTGCAAGCTTTAGAATGTCTAGTGTTGGATCTTTGCCCCCCTTCTTTTGTTGGGAAATGTGGCTTTTAGCTAAGAATCTCTTCTTAGACTCGTAGAATGTTTTTTATAAAAGTCACTTTAATGTATTTTCTACGTCATACTTTAATATAATTACAAACACTCATTCTAATTAAAAAAAAAGAAAGAAACTTGTTACATGTTTTTCTAAATGTCTATGTATGTTGAACTCATATTTTAGTTCTTTTTAATAATAATAATAGTAACCAAATAATAATTTACTTTTTTTTATGACTTTTCTTAAATTTTTGAAATGTGAGATGTATCATAAATTAAGTTTTTTATATTTATTATGGATTAATGTCTATTTTTTTTTTAATTTTTTTTTTCCTTGTTTGCTAGTTTATGTGGACTCTGGGATTCCACGTCTTCGGCCACACTAACCCTTAACATAACTGGATTTCTTTCCACTGAGTTTAGAACTAGACCTGGGCCACACTAACCCTTAACATGATAGAATTTCTTTCCATTGAGTTTAAAGCTAGTAACTTTTATACCATAAAGTGCCTTAATAAAACACCCTATCACTATATACTCTACAGTCACATTCACTAACTATTTAATTTATATATCTAGAAAAAATTTAATTAATACATTTCCTTTGTAACTTTGTAATATTTTTAATAATTTAATTTCCTGAATCACATTTTCATTCCATGCACTTTTTCTTTGAGATGAGGTGAGATCGTGTGAGGGTAATGTTTCTGGATTGAACCTCTAATTGGAGAGTAAGTAAAAGGTTAAACCACGTGGCAAGAGTCTACTGACTGCCATTCACATTAGAATCCGTATACAAAAAATAATAAAGAAGAAATATCCTGATTCGGTATCTTTACAAGAATATCCCGATCACAGTTACAAAAGTTTTGCTCACATCAAATAAAAATCTGGGAAGGTAACCAAACAAGGGGGAATATTTTACAACTGTAGGACCTTTCATTTTCTTTGCATTATTCTATCGCAGCTGGTAGGAGGAGAGATCAAGTATAAGAATACCAAACATCACTTCGTGTAAGAGTGTATAATATAGGGTCACATTAAAAAGTGACTGGTTAGAATGTTGCATAATGGAGACGAGGTATGCCAACCAACTAAAACCATGGCGATTGAATTACCGCGTAGAAAATTTCAAGAAATTTAAGTCCAGCAGTGCGTGACACAACTCAAACAATAGCAATTGATTTTCCACATCGAACTATCTAACTAATTAGTTAAAGAAATTAAACTAGCATTTGCATCAGACGTTGCAAAGAAAACGCCGTAAGGCAATGGATAACATATAACACTATGTAAAGCCATCAATAACATATGACACTAATTAACGCTTTTTTGACCCACCACCTCCGAGCTGGCACCTGCTGCGCTGGAAACCAACACCCGCGCAATTTCAAATGAGCCCTCGCGCCAAACATTTATTTGCTCCATTCGCACAACCGGAACAGGTCGTCTCGAGCATTCGTTTCTTCCGCTCACGGTGCTTGATCATTTGCTCCATTCGCACAACTGGAATAGGTCCTCTCGAGCATTCGTTTCTCCCGCTCATGGTGCTTGCTCACCTCGCAGGTCCGCTCGCAGTGTTGAATCCCGACAGGCTGTGCCCCAGGCGTAAGGTAAATTCTACTCTATGAACAATGACATCCACCATTTTGGCAACCAACACCCACGCAATTTCAAACGATCCCTTGCACCAAACATTCATTTGCTCCATTCGCACAACCGGAACAAGTCCTCTCGAGCATTCGTTTCTTCTGCTCACGGTGCTTGCTCACCTTGCAGGTCTGCTCGCGGTGTTGAATCCCAGCAGGCTATGCCCTAGGCGTAAGTTAAATTATACTCTGTGAACAATGACGTCCACCATTTTGGCAGGTGCCGAGAAGGCCCATGCATACGAATCCCACCCCGTGCTGCTATAAATTGTCTGCATTGGCAGCTCCCAGCGTCTTGCGAAACATATACATTCAAGGTCTCCATTTGGGCACAGGTTCAAGCGACACTGAAGGTGTTTTCCCATTGCATCGTAATCAGTTACCAGATTTATAACGAACCACTTAGCCATTCAGACATCTTCAATAGTTTTTAGGACGTGGTTTAATGGTTAATAGTTAAGTAGGGAGGTCTAATCTCAAACAAAATTATATATATCTGAAAATTGCTCAAAACGCGGTCCAATCTCAAGCAAAATTATATATATCTGAAAACTGCTCCAAACACAATTTTTTTAGTTGAAAAAAAAATACAATAAACCACCGCCATTACAATTGCAAACTCAAGCTCCTGCATCTAGTGTGCTTGATTGTGTACTACCCACTTAGCCATGGAGGCCATGAAAATCAGATAATCCTAAACCACCGCCATTGCAAGCTTCCTGCATCCACTGTGCCTGCCTGTGCACTTTGCCAGGTGCATGGTTTATTTGGGTTTTTCATTGGGGTGAGATTTTGAGAACAAATATATTCAATTCTGTGAGAGGAATTTGGTGCACATTAATTTTCACATGCTTGCTAGGAAGGATGACCACGGAAAAATGCAAGGGCACCAACCGGTGGAGCATTGATGTAAGAAGTAGGCTCAGACTACCTGAAGTATGTTGCCACATTTGCTTTATCCTCCTTTTCAACAGAAAACATTTTCCAATGCTCCTTTGGTGTGGTGCCATTGCTTTCTGCAATAAATGAATTATACCTTTCTATTTTAGCAACAAAAAATATAATTGCAAGTGAATCTCGTTTTCGTGTCAGATCAACAACCTTTTTCTCGAACTTCTTGTTCCTACTTGCTGAAAGAAAACTGTGCTTTTTGTTATCAACCTTGAATATTTCTTTCATGTCTTCTCTTGCATTATTATGGCGATCTGGGTTCTATGTCAAATGAAGTGACCAGACTGTCATAAGATTAGGCTAGTAATGCAAGTAAGGCGATGACTGCATGTACATTCTGAATTGGTGCCTCAACAGGTGCTAGCATCTCTAACAATTTTTTGAAGTGATTGATGTTGTTGGCCACATCTTATGTTGTCATCTTTATTTGTGAAAACTTCCTCAGCTATATCTTAGGATGACAGCTTGATATTCATAAATGTTAAACATCTTGAATTTCAATTGATTGTTGTGTTTGGCTACATATTAGGAGCCTCCTCTTTATTTGGTGAAGTTCCCTCAGACAAATCTCACAGTTATAGCTTTATTTTCACACGCGTGTGCCCCATTTTTCTTTTGGTGTTTTGGCACTGCTGATGTGAGTCATTTGATCATTAATGCTCAAAATGCTACAAGTAAGAGTCCTGTGATTATTAGTTTCCCATTTGTTGATTCTAGCAGTTCATATGGTATGTTTGACTTCATCTTCTTCCAGAACGCTAAATGATCTTGTTCAATAATGGAATTCCCATTTGCAGCTTCCAGATGAAATCCCATGCTGTTAAATTTTACAACCAGATCTGTTTTAGACAAAGAAGAAAGTCAAGCTAGCTACAGCCATGGTTCTGGTGTACTTTGAGACTTCTAATTTGCATGGGTGTTTGTTGTATTGCTTGTTCTTTTTCAAATAGGTAACCAACCTGAAAATTAAACTCTGGCCTTCCTTATGAACAGACCATTAGCTTTGGTATCAAATATTGGAAAAAATTCCAGTGATCAAAGAGAGATATTGAGCTTGTGTTCGCAACACTAGAGTGCTCAGCAATTGGAATCAAATTTATTGATTAAGGCATGAACGTACAGCAAATAAAAGACATACCATCCACTGAAATATTTTAATTTTAGCAGGAAAAATGATGTATTCACAGTGGACAAATATTAGAGAGAAAAATATACGATAGAGAATTGCAGTGCTTTGGAAATAAAATGCATGAGTCAACCTTACATTATCTGGAATTCTCCCACACTTACAGAGTGTGACTACAATTTATCTATTCAAGTTGTTCCCTGATTATCATGTTGTCTTCTCTATTGCATTCTCCTCTGTCTGTCTTTTTTTGTGACGGTTTCTTTTGCCTCATTATATATTTTTTTATTATTTAATTAAATGTATTCAATACTTCTCTATAGATAAAGGCTAAAATGATTTTTTCTTCCTAAAGGGCTATTTATAAAGCAAGGGTCAGTTAACCTTCCTAAAGTACTATTCAGCTGTCCTTACATAGACAATAATACAAAACCTTGCTTTCTAGGAGATGCAGGTCCAGAGGATATGTGAAGATTAACAAAAAATCTAACATTCAGTATATTCATCTTGCATGTTTTAGTTGATGTATTTCCTGCATTTGCTATCCGTGATAAACATGATTATTTGTTTGCCTCTTGTTAGAAAGGGGTAATTCGGGGATAAATTTGGGGATAATTGCTGCACAAGGCCTTGGGCTAACTTGGAATGTGTGTTACTCAATTTAAAATTTTGCTATTGTTAACTCAATGTAGCTTAGTGTTACTGCAACCTGATTCAAGAAAAAAACGAAGTTGGATAAATAAGCTTAGAGTGTATTGTCTGAAGATCCAAGGCCCAAATTATTTGTTGAAGCCTGAATTTTATATTACCATGTATTGACTGAAAATCTAGAAATATATGGTAGTATTTTTTTCCTTGAGCTTTACTGTGTTATCAAAAAGCCCTATTTCTTTTCAACTTGTATGGATGTCTAGGGCTTGGCATGGTTTTTTGGCTGGATGTTTACACAGCAGCTGTGTGAAGGAAAAACACTCTTCTGCTTTATATTTGTTGTAACTTCTTTTATGGTGCATCTATAGGCTGCAATAGTCAGTATATGTTGATGCAAACTTGGAACCCCGACGTTAGCCCTATTAATACAGAGTTGGGGATCCATGTTAAAATGAATTACTGTATTGTGTTAATGCTGAGTTGGGGGCCATGCTAAAATAGGTTACTATATTATATTAAGTTGGGTGTTAGGGTTCAAAACTCATTACACATCAAATAAATATTAAAAACTCGTCCAAAAGCCCAAACAAGAAGATTCAATCCGTAACATATGCAATAGCGAATTCATCCAATAATCTACAGAGGAGAATGCCACTGTGAAAACATATACCCACCATAGCACACAAACTATCTATAACCTGATACCATCAATCACAAAATCCTTGAAGAGATGGCATATCTGCAACTAAAAATTAAAACAGCAGAGAAAAATTCTTTTAGTTCTTTTCATGTCCCTAAATGCCGCTTACACAGGTGAAGGCCTAATCTCTGAAAGCCTAAGGTGAAAGCCTAATCTCTGAAAAAAACCTTAATATTAGATTTCAGCCAAAGATACAATTCTGATATATACCATACAATGACAAGAAGCACCTTTCACCAATGCAAATAACCCAGAACTAAATAATATTGCATTTCTAATTTATGAGCTGATATGCCAACCAGTCTTCAACCAGCAACTAATATACCATGCAATACTATGAAATAGCACCATTCACTTATCACCTATTGACCGATTATCTGATTCAGATGCTTCAGTCACAGGGCCCATTGTCCTCGGATCGTCCATATTTTTAGGGGGAGATAACTATGTCCACACTTTTTCTTTAGCCTCATTTTTTCTTATACTTTCTTCTATAGTACTTATCATTAGTATCATTTGGTTCGTTTTTCTTGTTGTTATTCCAAAATTTGTCCCATCTTATTTTTCTTAGATGTGGCATTTTGTTAAATTCTTCTAATCTTTTGTTCCATCCTGAGAAACTGTTGATATTTTCTGCTTGTTGTTCTTCCATTTTCCTCAAAGACTTTGTTGTCTTCCAGCTTCCTCCAAGATTTTGCATAGTTTTGCCAAAAAACTGTTTCCGGTGGTTCCATCTTTAATTATCATCCAAGCTGGCATGAGTTCTGCTTTGTTATCACTAAAATGTTATGGGGAGACACTGTAATGTTATGGGAAGATTTTTAGGGCCCAAGATTTTGTATATTTTTGCCAAAAAATTGCTTCCGGTGGTTCCATCTTTAATTACCATCCAAGCTGGCACGATTTCTGCTTTGTTATCACTGAAATGTTATGGGGAGACACTGTAATGTTATGGGAAGATTTTTGCCCTAAATTTTAGTAGATCACTAATCTGTTCAAATAATAAGATAGCAATTCTAGCATAAAGGTTGTCTGGTCTTTCAATAGCGCAAACAGTCTTACAGTGCAGAACTAATCATTCAATAATCAAGCAGTAACAATGTAACCCATATCCACTATTCTGGTGAACCAATCCATTTCATAGCATTTCCAAATAATTCTAAACAAATCGTCAGCATGAAAATGCTAAAAAAATTACAGAGTTAGGGATCTTAGATATCATCACAGTTACAGAGACGCCTGCGACAATAAGGGGGCTTCAACCCAGGCCTGGATAACCTCCGGAGTTCTCTAAAGCGTTCTATGTCAAAATTCATTTTCTTCATCAGTCCTCTCTGCGTGGCACCGAAGCGAATGCTGAAGAAGCTCTGGAATGAAGGATTTCTGGATGTGTTCAGGAAAAATATATATCCAGCCATGAAGTAAATTGATGTAAGAAAGAAGCAAATGGGCTTCATCACATCCCATGACACTTCCCAGAATGTCAACCTCATTAAACCCGTTGTCTCCAAAAAACCCCAACCTCAACCGTAATTCTGTCATGGCATGACTCTGAGCTTTCTAATCAATCTCCTCCTTTTCTTTCTCTAGTCTCTCCAGCTCTTCCTTGTAAGGATCGCTCTTCGTTGCAAGGGGCGTAGGCATGATCTTCTCGAAAGCTCTTGCTATCTGAAACCACACCAAAGAAAAAAGAATATCAGTGAAACCACAACCAAAAATCCCAAATCAGTGAATCCTGAGCCCCGGAAATGCTAAAGAAGCTCTGATTTAGATATACCTTGTAAGGACGAAAATAGATAGTCTTTTTCAATACGAGAACATGGCTCGATTCGTCAAGTAGCTTCGCTATTCCTTTCGCTTCTTCCTCTGAAGTCCCCTCCAGCGACTCCATGCAAACTCGCAGCAGCTCGTCATATGAAATGCAGTCGTCGTGAATCCACTGTATTCTTTTTTTGGCATCCTCCAACCGGACGAATCTCAGCAATCTCCTGCCATCCTCCGCTGATATCTGCCTGGCACGAGGGTGGGCGTTCAAATACTGCAACTGTTCCTGCCATTGGAAGAATAGTTGGGAAGGAGGGAAAAGGTGGGACTGAAACAAAGATTGGCTCACCTTCGTCTGTTCCTGCTTGTACAGGAAGCGGGAAGGGTGGCCACCAAAGGTGGTCTGCAGTTTAAAGGTCGAAAATCCACGGAAACGAAGGGCATCAAGGGCATTGCGGAGGTATCCATCACATCCCATGACACTTCCCAGAATGTCAACCTCATTAAACCCGCTGTTTGAAGTCCAAAAAACCCCAACCCCAACCGTAACTCTGTCATGGCATGACTCTGAGCTTTCTGAGCAATCTCCTCCTTTTCTTTCTCCAGTCTCTCCAGCTCTTCCTTGTAAGGATCGCTCTTCGTTGCAAGGGGCGTAGGCATGATCTTCTTGAAAGCTCTTGCTATCTGAAACCACACCAAAGAAAAAAGAATATCAGTGAAACCACAACCAAAAATCCCAAATCAGTGAATCCTGAGCCCCGGAAATGCTAAAGAAGCTCTGATTTAGATATACCTTGTAAGGACGAAAATAGACAGTCTTTTTCAATACGAGAACATGGCCCGATTCGTCAAGTAGCTTCGCTATTCCTTTCGCTTCTTCCTCTGAAGTCCCCTCCAGCGACTCCATGCAAACTCGCAGCAGCTCGTCTTATGAAATGCGGTCGTCGTGAATCCACTGTATTCTTTTTTTGGCATCCTCCAACCGGACGAATCTCAGCAATCTCCTGCCGTCCTCCGCCGATATCTGCCCGGCAGGAGGGCGGGCGTTCAAATACTGCAACTGTTCCTGCCATTGGAAGAATAGTTGGGAAGGAGGGAAAAGGTGGGACTGAAACTGAGATTGGCTCACCTTCGTCTATTCTTGCCTGTACAGGAAACGTGAAGGGTGGCGACCAAAGGTGGTCTGCAGTTTAAAGGTCGAAACTCCGCAGAAACGAAGGGCATCAAGGGCATTGCGGAGGTATGCGCAGGTTCTGCGATTGGCAATAACCATGAATTCAAATCACAGTGACCACTCCATTCCGCCCGTGTCTCTTCCCCTTGCCATTGATCTAACGCTTGAAATTTGTGTAATCGTCTAACATCTAATCGTATGGTGCACAAAATGACACGTAATCCAGGAAGGGAGTTGATTCCAGAGGGAAACGCCTTACGGCGTAATTACATGTTGACAGCTGATGAATGCGCTCCCGGCTACACGGAGTGCTCCCTCTACAAATCTCAGCTCGCTCTGCGTTTTTAACTGCTGAATGAGACTAAACTGGAGTTACTAGGTTTTTCAATTCCCCTTCGTCGGTCGGTCTTTTTTAAATAAGTTTTTAAATCGATCTTCGTTAAACCACGCATGTTTTGGTTTAATATATTTGTGTGTTTCAACGATGACAACCTTGGGAAAGTTTGAAGAATGGCTTCATTTTAGGTTTTCAATATTTGATAGATTTGTTGGATCCTCGGAGGCGGGAAAGGCGATATTTCATAAGTTCAAAAGTTATTGTATGAAAACATGAGAATATTTTCACACATTTATATATTTTAAAGGGGAAGTAAAATTGATTCGTAAAGCGGTTGAGAGTGCTGGCAAATCTGTACAAAATATGAAGCAAACATGTGTAAACCCCTTTCAAATCAATGTTACTCTATAAGATGTAAGGATGGTAACTGACCGGCAAATCCATTAAGACATCTGAAGACTGACGAGAGATTGAAAAAACAGTTGTGAATTTGACTCACTGGTCATTGATTCCTCGGTACTCGAAATTGAATAAGCATGTTCAGACGTTGCAAAGTTTTGAAATGCATAAAAAATCTTGCAAATTATTAATGGCGGCAGAACCTTTTCTTGACTGGCGACGATCAAACCTGGAACACAACGTGTGGATATGACGCAGCTTCTGGATTCTCGAGTCAGTCTACAGTTAAGGCGGGCGGTGAACTGTAATTAATTAGACTTTTCACTGCAATGAAAACGCTTTTAAAAGAAATTATCCTCGTTAATTTTGCTTTTCGTCGCAGCAGCTTTAAAATCTGTATGTAAATCACTCAAAAAAGACATAAATTTTAACCTTGCAATAGGCAGTTAATTCATGACATTATAATTTGCACTACAAAATACATAGAATGGCTCGAAAATAAAGCACAAACTCGCAATATTTAGAAGCAAGCCTATCATGGTAAAGAAGTAAATGCAACAACGTTGGTTTTGGTCTACATAAACCCTAATTTATCTTGGAGAAATTAGACAAATTCGCAATAGTTCGAAGCAATTCTGCCGTGGTAATGAAGCAAATGCACCAATATTGGGTTTGCATAAATCCTAATTTATCATGGGGAATTAGACATTCTTTCGCTAGAAAATCCAGAAGAATGACCTCGAACTGTTAACACCACAAACGTTATTTGTAGTATGTACAACAGAGACAAGCTTGCTTGTGGGTCAAAAGACACATACAAGCCTTTCATTCATATAAAAATATGCTTCTATCATTTCAATTTCGCATGGAAAATAAACTAAAATAATATTATCTTTCTTGAATCTTACTACCTCGCATATTACAGGCTTCAGAGATAGTCCACACCAAATACGACCGATATTTGATAATCTCAGAGAAGACAATTGGTAGCCTCGCGAGGCATTGTTAGTCCTATAAGATGGGTGATTTACCTAATTGCTATATCTGAAATAGAAAATGAGGAACTAATAATGAATCTGGTTTAGAAGTAATATAATGCAAGCCATGTTGTTAGGTATTTATCGATGGCATCCAGAAAGTCTTGTTGGACAAGCCCAGTTGCATTTTATGTAGATAGCAAAAAATCCAATCTGTTATATGGTTGAAATTATCGTAGAATTTACTCGCATGAAGCATAATTAACAAAAGCATTAAGGATAATTTTAGGGTGAAGATTATGAAACTTATAACCATGGCCTATAATAATGCAGGAATGGCTCTGAAGGGTTCAATTGGTTAAAACACCTGCCCAAAAGCATGTTGCCAACAGGGAGAACATAAGTCCAAATCTGGTCATGTCCCTTAGAATTACCAGCCACGATTATGGCCAGTGGTTCAGCCATCCTTCATCCAGATATTCCAAAGCAAAGGGGGATCCCACAAGGTTGTCCTAGGATAATAATAATAAGAAGAACAATGCATGAATGCATGATTTCCCAGAGATGAGCAAATGATGCAAATTTTTTTAAAATGAGCAAAACTTCATCCATGCCCTTTTGCAGCTAACTCACATTCAAGCCAAATTAATTTTCCTTTATTATGATTCAATCAGAGTCATAGCAAGTTCGTTCGGATTTTAGAAGCACGACCAACGTTTAACCTGCTTGGGCTTCCATTACTTCCAAAATAATCTTCAATTCTAAATAATAACCTCAGCATTTGAAAGCACAAAAATGAATATTTTGATTTTCAATGAAAAATATGATAAATTTCTGGAATAAGAAAATCTCCAAAATTGCCCAAGCATCTCTATAATTTTCAATCCACTTTCATGCCTCATCATTTTAATTTCTCGAATATTTTGTGTGCAGCCTGCATTTTACAAGGCGCCATGACAGAACTGAAGTCAGTAAGATTACAGATACATCGTAAATAGAAGTGTATTCTTACACGAAAACTGCTTACACGTTTGTCAACACAGAACTAATAGTCGAAGTACTGTCCGGTACAATGCTTATGCCCAGTTTCATCTTCTTCAATCCTTTTCACACATGCCTGCCAAATACAAGAATATTTTATAATTGAAGGATCATAAAGTCTAAATGAATCTGATTTTCCTTGCAATAACATTGATCTACAGGCATATTTAAAAAAGTGCAGCTACTTGGGCTGGTGGAGAAGACCTTAAGAGACCAGAAATCATTGACAGAGCTTTTAGTGCTAAGCTACATTTTATGAATCCCTCTTAAATGACCCTGAAGCCCTCTGATGCACAATATTGGGATGGAAATATCTCAGCAGCAAATCCTTGCAGGGATTTCTTCCGAGGGAGAGATAGGCCTAAGAGATCAGGGTTTGGGAAAGAAATCCTAAACAGCAGGTGACATGTGGAGCAATATCGGATGTTGGAAATTAATGACGGGTTACTGGCTGATTTTTAAAAGACACATGGGAAGGACCCCCCTCAACAGAACTCTGAACCTAGGGAACACTGGAAACCTCTGAACATAGGGAATACTCTGGAAACCATTGAACAAAAGACTAGATAAAAGTCAAAGACTATTGGACACTGGAATAGGTAGTTTTGAATCTCCAATTTGGTACGTGTCATGGAAACCCCTCAAAGATTGCCCAATCTAAATACCTCTAGCTGTGAAGGATCCTTTTATGTTTATCCCAACAACTAACAAAAAGGAAAACATCCGACGGGAAAATTCAAGATAGGCTCAAATATTTTAATAGAGGCAAAAGTTACTTGATGGTTGATCTGAAAATGGGGTATTAAAGGCCCGATTCGTCAAGTAGCTTCGCTATTCCTTTCGCTTCTTCCTCTGAAGTCCCCTCCAGCGACTCCATGCAAACTCGCAGCAGCTCGTCATATGAAATGCGGTCGTCGTGAATCCACTATATTCTTTTTTTGGCATCCTCCAACCGGAAGAATCTTAGCAATCTCCTGCCGTCCTCCGCCGATATCTGCCTGGCAGGGGGGCGGGCGTTCAAATACTGCAACTGTTCCTGCCATTGGAAGAATAGTTGGGAAGGAGAGAAAAGGTGGGACTGAAACTGAGATTGGCTCACCTTCGTCTGTGAAACCACAACCAAAAATCCCAAATCAGTGAATCCTGAGCCCCGGAAATGCTAAAGAAGCTCTGATTTAGATATACCTTGTAAGGACGAAAATAGACCGTCTTTTTCAATACGAGAACATGGCGCGATTCATCAAGTAGCTTCGCTATTCCTTTCGCTTCTTCCTCTGAAGTCCCCTCCAACAACTCCATGCAAACTCGCAGCAGCTCGTCTTATGAAATGCGGTCGTCGTGAATCCACTGTATTCTTTTTTTGGCTTCCTCCAACCGGACGAATCTCAGCAATCTCCTGCCGTCCTCCGCCGATATCTGCCCGGCAGGAGGGGGGACGTTCAAATACTGCAACTGTTCCTGCCATTGGAAGAATAGTTGGGAAGGAGGGAAAGGGTGGGACTGAAACTGAGATTGGCTCACCTTCGTGTGTTCCTGCCTGTACAGGGAACGGGAAGCGTGGCCACCAAAGGTGGTCTGCAGTTTAAAGGTCGAAACTCCGCGGAAACGAAGGGCATCAAGGGCATTGCGGAGATATGCGCAGGTTCTGCGATTGGCAATAACCATGAATTCAAATCACAGTGACCACTTCATTCCGCCCGTGTCTCTTCCCCTTGCCATTGATCTAACGCTTGAAATTTGTGTAATCGTCTAACATCTAATCGTATGGTGCACAAAATGACACGTAATCCAGGAAGGGAGTTGATTCCAGAGGGAAACGCCTTACGGCGTAAATATAAGTCAATCCAATTTTGTATTTAGGTTTACTTTGGTTTTTTTGGTTGAATTTTTTTTGGTTGGGGTAAATTGTAGTTTTTTATTTATTTAAAATGAATTTTTTAATATATAAATAAATTCAATATTTTAAAAAGTTAAACATTTAAAATATGTAAATTTTATAACTTAAACATGTTATTTCAACTATTCTCTCTAAAATTTAGGTAAAATTATATTTTAAAAGAGATTTTTGTTTACTCTATATTAAATATTCTTTACAATATTTGTGTAATTTTTTCATAATTCTTTTTATGTCAAAATTTCCATTAAGCATAAGGAATATACATGGATATCAAAAAACATGTGGTCTCACCTTGACCATGTTTGTTGACTAATGCGATGACCTTACAACATACAAAAAACAAAATTACTAGCTGAGAGGTTAAGAGCCTAAGAGGTCTAACATTCCAGAAAACTAAGAAAACAAGGAATACACCACTGAACATATTCAGTGGTCGGATGTGATGGAAGCGGGGTTGTCTAGCCCAGTACATGGGGGAGGTGGTAGATGATACATGCAGTTGACATGGTTCCAGAAGTGAGCAAGCTAGGTTTCAAGTTTTTCCACCTTTTCAATTAGCAAGTTCTGGCCGCACAAAACTACTACCGCCCTCTCACGAACATGACACTAAAAGTATTGGAGTTGTTCAAATTTCTCCATGACAATCCCGTGTTCCTCTCTACAAGATTGATCATGTGCATCTAGATGAGAAAAAATGGAGTGAAACAACTCAATAATTGTCGAGGAGGGACCTATCATGCCTATGGAACTAGAGCACAGGAGCTTCACATGTGTGTTCGTGGCATACTAAACAATACCCTTAATTTGACTACATATTGGAAAATACCTCTAAAAATCACATTATTTAACGTCCTACCGATACAAACCCAATACACCTTCCCAATTTAAAAAACCCTACTTTCACTAGATATTGTAGGTATTCATTTTTCATTAACATTTTTTATACCCCTTTATATGTTTTCATTAACTTTGAGTTCCTTTTTTTGTACCTGCAAATATAAAAACACTTTACTCCGTATTATATGCTCAATATATTATGTCAAATTGTCCTCAGTATATATCCCCCAATATGTATGCACGTGGTATGGTATTGCTTCCCCAATGAAGCCCCTGTGAACCAGAGTGACCTTGGCTGGAGCGGCCTCGTGTTGCCGAGCCCCAGAGATGCCCATGCTCGCGACCGCCCACACCTGCATGATGAATGAGTTGCGTGACGGTTTGTCGAAAGCCATGCGCACTAGAGGCAACAGAGGAGCTACGACCCCCACGGGCGCCACGACCCCCATGACAAGAGCCTCTCACTTCCCACTTGGAGCTACCTTCCTGAACAACAACGACATCACACTAAGCTCGAACAGAAGGGGAAGCACCTTAAGGCGCTAGGAGAGTGATTCATTTTAGATCACCGAAGGGACCTACCAAACCAGAGAGGAGGGATACCACTAGCTACCCAAAAATGACCAAGATCATCTCCAAATCAAAGAGAAATATAGAACCAATGCCAAGAGCCCTACCACCCTAAATTTGCGACCCAAGGGATATCAACCACCTAGAAACAACTGAGACCGATTGTGGACCAAAGAAAAAAAGGGAATCAAGTTTAAGAGCCTCGCCACCCTAAATGCACTACCCAAGAATAGCCAGGTCGGGCTAGAGAGGATAGAATTCCATGGGGTGGAAGTCGAGTAGAAAGAAGTAGATGCCTAAGGTGAGATTGAAGGGAAATAGAAAGCGAGCACCCAAGATGGAGTAGAATGAGGGAGGAGATAAAACAAAATTCCTCAGTAAATAGAAGCCATAATGCGAGAAAGATCAAAGACCATCGACACCCTAAAACCAGTCACCAGCCTGATACCTCTGGCATGCCTCGAATTGCGAAGGCAAGAAGCGTAGCTTCAGCACCAATCAATCCCAAAACTTCCTCGAAGTGACCAAGGAAAAGAACTACAGGAGTAGAGGAAAATTAAGAAGGGGGCCAGCCAACACCAACGAAGGAGTTTACACTAGAGAGTTTTGAAGGAGGAAAGTTTCTTAGGAAGATGGAACGAGCAAGAGGGTGATGGTTGAGGAATCCCTGTGGCAGACCAAACAAACCGCCACCCTGGAGCATACGTCAAGAAGGATGTGAGCAGGAAGGGAGCCATAACACACAACAAAGCATTTGGCAACCGAGGGGAATGATCTCCAATGGATATAGCCAGAGTTGTAATGAATCCATCGCGTCAGAGAAAATGCAAGTCAGAGAGACATAACCGTTCATGCACGCAAATAAAAACATAATAACTATGGTGTGAAGGAAGGGTTGTTGCCCTGCCCTCTCCCGCTTTATACCTTTTACACTGAGCATCTATCACGTAACAGGTGGCTACATTTATCCAACACCCCATCAAGAAGGTAAATTTTTTATTGTTATTTCATATTATATTCTTATTTAGTATTTAAAAATAATCATTATTAATAATTTTTGTAGTTTTTTTTTTTAATTTAAAATTTATTAAAATTAAAAAATATATATATGAGATGGATTTTAAAATTAAAATAAATTTATACTAATTAAACTTTACTCATAATTAATTAAAAAAACTAACCCAACGTGTTGTAAATCATACGACAAATTTTTAACAAATTACCTATACCATTAGACTATATTCACATTTTGATAAACTAATTTGAAAATTTCGTACCAAGCTTGATCATCATAATTTATCAACTAAATTTGAAAAGTTTCTAACCACCTTGATGATAATCATTTATCTGAATACTCTTTTGCTTCAAGTAACTTCAATCTATGTCAATTTTCAATGGGAGCTACGTAACTTCAATCTATGTCAAATTTCAGTCGGAGCTATTAAGGAGCTGGATTATTTCAATCAATTTTCTTAAAGCGATTATTTTTTAACTCTTTTGGAGTATTTTTATTATATTTCATTATATATGAATTGCAAGGTTTAGTAAAACGTTAGCTGGAGTATTTTGTAAATCAATTTTCTTAAAGCGATTATTTTTACCTCTTTTGGAGTATCTTTTACTATATTTCGTTATGTATCGATGGCAAGGCTTAGTAAAACGTTTACATTGTTTTGATCATCGAAAATTTAATTGGGTAAAATTTAAATAGAGTAGAGTGAGCATAAATTATGGAAATCTAATTTATAGTGGAAGTTTGAGAATTTTGGGTGTCTCGTGCATTTTTTATGGTAATGAATCTATTTGCGTTATAAAAAACGATTCAAACACTTTTAATGTTAGATTTTTTAAAATAAAATTGATCAATTTTTAGCAAAAAAATAATTATCTTTAGTGAAATTATAGCCTCCATAGACAGTATCCAATTTATATTATGAAAGTTTCAATTATAATTTAATTTATTTAAATATTTTTCAATTTGTAATAACTTTAAAATATTGTTTAATAGAATTTTTTACTTGAAAATTTGTAAGTATTTATTATTTAATATATATATTTGGTTTATAAAATATAAAATTTGTAAATATTTATTATTTAAAATGTGTTTTTAATTGTAAATATAAATTATAAAATCTTTAAAATACTCAAATTATAAAAAATTTACAACTTAAAATTATTATTCTAACAAATAGCTAGACCCAATTCTACTCATTTTAATGATTTAAAATATTTCTTAACTTTAAAAATAACATAAAAATAATGATTTAAGATATCTTCTTAAATTGATTTTTATAGATACGTAGTACAATATTGTGTATGGTATAGTTATTATGATATAAAAACGCTTTCTATCCTTCTAATAATAAAAAGAAATAATCAAACCACTTAAAATTGAAAATGCATCATGAATGGTTATTTGTTTTTATGCATATTAATTAATTATATTAAAAACATTTTGCAAAACCTGATAAAATTTTAACGTGGCATTTCAATTACAATTTTGCGCATTCTAATACAAGAAATGTAAACCCTAATACATTTTATTTGTTTTAAAAATCAGTCCCATATTTTGGATCTGGATCTCTTCGTAATAAATACAGGGCAAGTTTTGCACTCCATCTCCACATCCCACAACACTTGATTCTGAAGCTGTTCACTACGCAACCTGCTAACATACCGGAGTCTCTCACATGTTATTATGTAATCTATTTTAACATTCATCAGAAGCAAATGGTTATCTCTCGTCTGGAGGTCAATTCCTATAATGAAAGCCCAGCCTTCAATGCTAAAAGAAGACTTCATCCATTTACTTATGGGTTCCTTATAGCTCGTCATCATATGATGTGGAACTTTCCTGTACTTTCTGACACGAGTTTGCTGAAGTGCTGAGACTGGTTAACCAAACGTCATCAGATACCACTAACTCAACGTCTTCATTACGATGCCAAATCCAATGTGTATGTGTTGCATTGTATACTGTAAGTTCACCATGTCCAAAGCTCGCTTCACGGAACAGAGACAATTCAGATTGTGGCTCCTTGAAACTGCAAATGAATCGTTTATCCAATTAATGCATCATTATGGTCATCTTATAACAAAAGAAAATGAAATATGCGTAACTTAGAAGGCGAGAATGGTGGTTACTGGACATACTCTAAAGCAAGCCCTTCACGGTTTCCTCCATCTCCAATGGTAATGTAAATTGGTCCACAAGGATCAGCTGTGTTATTGTACACATGAGTCTGCAACATTAAGACGTTATGGAAAAAAATCAGACGAACAGAGAGAAAATCTTTCTTTCCCAGCAAAGAGTGAAAACCCTTTTATCTGAGTGAAAATTTTCATTAAAATACCCAAGAAATACATTTAACTAGATGATATTTTGGAATATGACTGATCATCTAAATAAATTATATTTTAGAATCTGATTGATAAGAACTTAAAAAATAAATTATTTAACCTTACTCCTATCTATCAATATTCACAAAATCTACCATCAAAATAAATATACCCTTAAAATACTTACAAAACGTTCATAAGCGTGCACATGTCCTGCAAAAACTAGATCCACTTTGGCAGCGTAAAGCAAAGGCTCCATGGCTACTCTCATCTTCTCTCCCTCACCCTCATGAGCAGCATTTGTATTATACCAGGGAGCATGTAGCAGCACAAAAATCCAGGGCGTTTTCACTCTATCTACCTTTCCAAGATCACCCTACTTTCAACAAATTTTAATCAAGGGTTAGCTGATTTGTTTCCTCATAACAGACGCAGTTTTCTTAAATTAAGAACAGGGACAGTCCATTGATAGAATTAGCACAATTAACACTACCTGCAGCCACTTGTATTGGTCTGAATCCTTCCCATAATTAGCGTAGGAACCAAGCATGATAACGTGCACTCCTGCAACTTCAAAAGAGTAATACAAGTTTGAAGTGGAACCGCTTTCTTTGTATGGCATTTGCCACCTAGCATTGTAGGATTTAAAGGCATGTTCCATCAGGACCTCATGGTTTCCTTCTGTGACCATCCAGGGCCTGCTGCTGGCCAGAGGTTCCACCAGCCTCCCAAATGAATCCCACAGAGTCTGGGTGTTGTCAGCATAGGAGAGATCACCAGGCAGAAGGAAAACATCATGATAACTCTCATTAATGTGTTGCAGAGTTGATTTCGTCCACTCAGTTTGTCCCAAATCACCTGTTAAAAATAAAAGCATTTAATTAATCATTACAGTAATACAAATGAATTTATTGGAGTCGTCTAACAGGGTGGAGGAATTGCCAGGATGGTCAAAAGTGGAATCTGGAAAAAAAATTCAATAAATTTTATAGAAAGAGTCTTTGAATCGTGTTTTTAATGGTCCAAATGGATTCAGCACCATCAAAAATGTCCAGGACACCTAAAATTTTGAAATTTAACAATTGTAACTTGGATTTACAAAATGGAATTTCTATAACTTTCTAAACAATTCCTCCACCTGGTTAAATTAGCCCAAATTTATTTATGAAATCAAAAAATTAGTTTGAACCAAGAAAAATCACAATTTCACTCACGATTATATCACTAAATTTCGACCGAATACCCAAAACATAAGATAAACACAAGCCCATAATGCTGGAGAAAGAAGTAAAATCAAAAGATTTCACCGTTCCGATGATGAAATAGTGTAATTAGGAGCTGATAACTATATTTATACTACTGGCTGTCATACATACCGGCGACAGAAAAAACAATGGGTAACTCTGACGGTGGTGTCTTGAGCTTGAAATCCGGACCATGTCCTCCACATCTATAATAGTAGGTAGTATTCGCTTCAAGTGGCCCAATCACAACGTTATGAATGTGGCCAGATTTGTAGAACAAATACCCATAAGTAGAAGAAATCTCCCCAAAAGCCGAAGAAGTGTAGTTTCCCGGAGATTTTCCATATTCAACCAACGAAGGTACATCCTCCGCTGTCATCCACGTTACCCTCATAGAATCACTGCCTACCAGAGAAATATGAACCTGCCATCGTCATTAATACGAACCCTAATCAAAATGTATATAACAGAAGAAATCTTCAGATATGGCTCTCTATATTGAAATCATACGAGACAAATGCTTTTGGAGTATGTGTATTTAGTGGAGGTTTACAGAGTTACTTCAAAAGTATTTGTCCAATATGTCAAAATTATTTATTTTTAGAATATGGGTGGCACTGTTTGCAAATAGATTTTAAATACATATATTTTTTTTTGGGTCAAAACCATCTAAGTGAGATTACTAGTAAATCTATTCTAAATATCAAAACTCCAGAGATTTAAATAAGGGATAGAAATATTTGTGCAATATAATTTGTTATCAATATAACTTCTGACCATAAAAATTTATTTATAAAAATCCAAAAACATTTAAGTATAATCAACACCGTATGTTATTTTTTTCTTCAACTAGATTGGAAAATCAGGCTATGTAGCCAACACCAAATTGTTCTGAAGTAGCTAGTACCATATATATAAAAAATAAAAATAAAAACAAAAAACATTTCTCCGAATCTTAACTGTGAAACCTACATACAAAAATCATAAGAGAAATATTTTTTTTTGTACCTGCTCAGGGTCCATGTCCGTTTCTGTTGTGGAAGGAGTAGATATGATAGGACGAGGATGGGGCCGAACATAGTGCCCCGCCTCTGAATAAATTGCCATACAAGACAAGAACATAAAAATACCGATGCCCATATTTGGCAGGGTTTTAGATGAAACCGGAGCCATGAAAGCTTCAATCCCTTTATCTATCACACAGTGCAATACATGAGGCTGAAATTGAATTGTGTATCATTTGTTCCTACTGTTCTTAAATAAGAGCCCATGCATTAAACTAATGGATTCTAAAAATAAATTCAAAGCGTTAGTTGCCCGCACGTTTCCACCTATCTCAAGCGATTTCAACGCTCCCTGTGTCCATCATATAACCGATATATAAGACGAATTCCGGATGAAATGATTTTGCAATATATTTTCTTCCCTGGAATTTTAGGATATGAATTTTGGATTAAAAAATCAGACCATATTTAGAACATGGTTGCAACACGCAAGAATTCATGGTAAAACTTATTAATCTGCATAACCATTGACTATGAGATATATTTTTTGATATTTTTAAGTGGATCTGGTTTGAATGAGATGTTTTTTAATTAGGATTTTGTTCCAAATTTGATAAAAAAATATTAAATGGTAAGTATAAAATTTAAATGGTGTAATTTAGAATTTGTTTTGTTTGCCAAGTTGTTTGTGTTTTTAATTATTTCACAATTGTATCTAGTCTTAGGCATACTAGCTCTTAACATGTTAGATTTTTGTCCATAAAATTTGGAAAAAATTACCTTTCACATTATGGACTGACTTAACAGTACACTCTATTACAGTTTGTCTATTCTAAACCCTACTAACTTAATAGTACACTGTATCACAATCTGTCTATTTTAAGAAATGTTGTGAAAATCGTGATCGGGATTAAATCCACGGGGGAACAAATCCGAAAAAATCGGAATTATCAGGAAAAAATCGAGAAAAAATCGTTTGGTACAAAAATGCTCATTTTTTTCAATTTTTTTAATATCTAAACCATCTACAACATAAAATAAATACATTGACACATAAATATGATAAAAAAAACTAATATATAAGATGTTTAATATCATTTCTAACGCTAAAATAACACATAACATTGAATCATGTCCTGAATAGTAAGTCCTGACTCCTGAGTCCCAACTCAGCCTCAAAATATCAACAAAAAATATGATAATGTATCTCATCATGTCATAATGTCATATACAATAAAATGAAAGTCTAATCCTATTGATTTCCTCTGCCCCTCTTGCGAGAAAATGCCATAGCTTTCCCTTTCCTTCTAGATGTAGATGCTGGTGCCTGTGTTGGTGGAGATGGCAGTTGTAACGCCCTGCGGTTCATACCGGGCGCGCGCACCTCTGACTCGCGAATTTGACTAAGCGTTGGTTGCCATCGCACTCGGGCACGCGAGGTAAAATGAGCGTGCGGAGGATGTATATATACGATGGCGTGAAGGCAATGAGCATACCCACGAGCCGACGATGGATGTACCAAAGGCGAGGGGCGCTCATATTATAATTTAGGAAGTCAGCCTCAAGCAAATACGCTTGGAGGCAAGCGTATAAATAAGAGGAGGCTGCGGTTCATTTGGCATGAAGGATCTCTCCTTCAAAAGCACGCACAAGGATAGGGCGCAGTAAGAAGGGCGCAGAAACAAAATTATCGAACGGTAGATGAGCCCGCCGAGACGGGCATTTCGGTAGCAGAGTTGGTGGAGTGGTGCGTGGGGTCGCCACCACATATTTCTGCATAGTCGCATTGTGTGTGTATTGGTGGTGGGTTTGAGCACGGGTGCACCCAACCGCCCAACGATACAAGGGTTGTGCGCATTGTAACGGAGTGTTGGATTGCGCAGATTATAACATTGTATTGGGTGGAGTTGACTAGACCGTCGTGCGCTCTTGCACGGGCGGGTGTTCTCTCCAGCATTGTAAATTTTGGAAAATAATGAAAGAGTTCATTATTTGCAAGTTGATTTTACTCTTGTATATTATTAATGGATTCTTGTACATTGGTAATATGATTTCATGTTGATGACAAAATTGTTAAGGCGTAGTCCGTAAAGATTGTTAACGATGGAACATCTTAATGACTTAGGCGGTGCCGCACCTGGCCAATTTAACAAAAAAAGAATTGGGGGCGTGACAGGTGGTATCAGAGCAAAGGTTGCTCGTGACAAAGGTGAAACGGTGACGCCTGATAGAGCAGGGTTGCTCATGACAGATGAAGCTGTTACGGATAAGGTTATGGAGAAAGCATGGATGAACAGTCTGGGTTTCGTAGACTTGGTGGTTCGTGGCAAGACCATTCAAGCTCTGATAGACACAGGTGCTACCCATAACTTTATGACGACACGGTTGGCAAAAGAGGTTGGACTGACGATCTCCCCATCGAATATGGAAGTCAAGGCAGTGAACTCTAGAGCTAAGGTGGTGGGTTTGGTACACGATGTACCTGTGCAAATGAAAGACTGGAAAGGTCAGTTGGACTTCACAGTGATGGAGATGAACGACTTTGATATGATACTTGGACAGGATTTCTTGAAGAGCAAAAAAGCTATTGTTGTTCCCTTCTGTGATGAGGTGGTGCTGGTTGGACAAACACGGACTTGGACTTTGCCCACTCATAGGCAAAAGGTGGAAGTTAAGGTGCAGCATGTTTCTGCACTAAGTCTGGAAAGGGCTATGAAGGATTCAAATACGGAGACATATGCGGTGATGCTCAAAGATGTTGAAGACAATGGAGTGGGGATGCCTGTTCCAGCTAAGATATCTGAGGTGCTGACCAAGTATGCGGATTTGATGCCTGATGAGCTACCGAAGAAACTTCCACCAAGGCGTGCAGTAGACCACAACATTGAGCTTGAGCCAGGAAAGCAACCCCCGGCTAAAGCACCTTAGCGTTTGTCAGGGCCCGAGTTGGAGGAGTTGAAACGCCAGTTAAAAGAGTTAACTGAGGCAGGTTTCATTAGACCTTCAAGGTCCCCATCTGGATCTCTAGTATTATTCCAGCGAAAGAAAGATTCAAATGAGCTAAGGATGCGCTGTGATTACCGTGCATTAAATAAGCAGACGGTAAAGAACAGATACCCTTTTCCATTAGCTACGGATTGCTTTGACAAGCTTGCAAAATCCCGAGTGTTTTCCAAGCTGGACTTGAGGCATGGATATTATCAAGTGCGGATAGTTGAAGGAGACGAGAAGAAGACCGCGATAGTAACAAGGTATGGTAGTTTCGAGTTCCTTGTTATGCCATTTGGGTTGTGTAATGCTCCTGCTACGTTTTGTACTTTGATGAACGATGTCCTACGACCATACTTGGATTCGTTTGTAGTAGTATACTTGGACGACATAGTGGTGTTCAGTGATAACATGGAGGATCATAAGAAACACTTAGCAATGGTATTCGAGGCATTAAGGACAAATTAGTTGTTCTTGAAGAAGTCTAAGTGTGTGTTCGCTCAGACCGAGATTCTGTTCCTTGGACATATTGTTGGTCAAGGGTGCATACGGATGGAACCAAGCAGAGTGAAGGCGATTGAGGACTGGGTTGAACCAAAGAATGTCCATGAGATGAGGGTCTTCTTGGGCATGACCAACTACCAACGAAAGTTTGTAGATGGGTACTCCAAGGTGACATCGGCACTAACCGACCTATTGAAGAAAGACAAGAGATGGAATTGGACGGACAAATGTCAAAAGGCATTTGATGACTTGAAGAAGAGGATGGTTACAACATCGATACTGAAGTTGCCTGACTTCGAGAGACCGTTTGAGGTGCACACTGATGCTTCAGATTTTGCCATAGGAGGAGTTCTTATGCAAGATGGGCATCCGGTGGCATACGAGAGTCGAAAGTTGCAAGATAGGGAACAGAAGTATCCGGTTCATGAAAAGGAGATGACTGCAATCATTCACTGTCTTCATGTCTGGAGGCATTACCTAATTGGGAAGACGTTTGTTGTCAAGACTAACAACGTTGCAGCAAGTTATTTTGCATCACAACCGAAGCTTTCCGCAAAACAAGCTCGTTGGCAGGACTTCTTGGCAGAGTTCGACATGACTATCAAGTATAGACCGGGTAGACACAATGTGGTAGCTGATGCCCTTAGTAGGAAGGGAAAACTAGCAGCATTGGAGGAAGAAGACTGGGTAGCTAGGAGTAGGAGTCGAATTCAGATGTCAGAAGAGATGCAAAACAAGATCAAGGAGGGTGTTGAAACCAATACTTTGGCGCAGAATATAGTGAAGTAGATAAAGGAGGGGAAGATACGAAAGTTCTTTCTACGAGACGGGTTCTTGTTCTTTGGAAACCGACTCTATGTTCCAAAGTCATCCGGACTCAGGAGGCACCTTTTGAAGGAGTGCCACGACTCACCGTGGGCTGGCCACCCAGGGCAACGTCGCTCTTTGGCATTGTTGGAGAGAGGATTCTTTTGGGAGAAGATGAGGGAGGATATGGAGGAGTATGTACATACGTGCATCATTTGTCAACATGACAAATCGGATACTCAGAGACAAGGAGGACTGTTGCAACCTTTACCGATTCCTGAGAGGCCATGGATGAGTGTCTCAATGGACTTCATCACTCAGTTACCACAAGTTCATGGGTATAGTGGAATCATGGTCGTTGTTGATCGTTTTTCCAAGTATGCTGTCTTTGTTCCTACAAAGATACCATGTGGAGCCGAGTGGACTGCGGAGCTGTTCTTTAAGAACATAGTGAAGTATTGGGGGATGCCGTTGAGTATTGTGTCGGATAGAGATCCGCGATTCACAGGGAGATTTTGGACCACATTGTTCAATTTAGTTGGGACAGAGTTGTTGATGAGTTCGAGCTACCATCCTTAGACAGATGGGCAAACCGAGAGGATCAACGCATTGCTGGAGGACTACTTGCGACATTATGTGACGGCTGATCAGAAGAATTGGCCCGAACTCTTGGATATTGCTCAGTTTAGCTACAATATTCAAAAGAGTTCCGCGACGGGGTATAGTCCATTTGAGTTGGTGAATGGACAGATGCCGGTTGCACCTCATACCATAGTAACGGTAGGCTTCCTGAGAAGTCCTCATGCGAAAAAGTTCATGAAGGCTTGGGAGGAGACCTTGGAGTTATCACGGTTATGCTTGCATGATGCTGCTAAGCGGATGAAGAAGTTTGCTGATCGTGGAAGACAGGAAGCGCAGTTCAGTGCGGGAGATATGGTGTTTCTCAGGATTACCGGAGAGCAGTTTCAGCCAGCTAAGGGGACTATAGGCAAACTGACACGGAAGTATGAGGGACCGTTTCGAGTGAAGAAAAAAGTGGGGGAAGTTGCTTATGAGCTATAACTTCCACACCACATGCACATGAAGCACCCTGTTTTTCATGTGAGCCAGCTGAAGAGATGTCGACTTGATTCAGACCATCCAGAGAGGGTTGAACCAACGAGAGGACCAGCCGGGATTGTGGACAGACCAGGACTAGAACTGAAGAAGCTTGTGAACCGCAGGACTAGGAGAATTGGTCGCCACAAGAGACGGGAATTTCTTTGTAGATGGAAGAATGCACCGGAGGAAGAGAGTTGGGAAACGGAGGACTCACTTTGGAGATGGAAGGACAAGATCGCGAAATATGACAGAAGATTGAGATGGAAGGCAGGAATTGTCGGGACGACAATGACTTCTGGTGGGGGAGGATGTAACGCCCTGCGGTTCATACCGGGCGCGCACACCTCCGACTCGCGAATTTGGCTAAGTGTTGGTTGCCATCGCACTCGGGCACGCGAGGTAAAATGAGCGTGCGGAGGATGTATATATACGATGGCGTGAAGGCAATGAGCATACCCACGAGCCGACGGTGGATGAACCAAAGGCGAGGGGCGCTCATATTATAATTTAGGAAGTTGGCCTCAAGCAAATACGCTTGGAGGCAAGCGTATAAATAAGAGGAGGCTGCGGTTCATTTGGCATGAAGGATCTCGCCTTCAAAAGCACGCACAAGGATAGGGCGCAGAAACAAAATTATCGAACGGTAGATGAGCCCGCCGAGACGGGCATTTCGGTAGCAGAGTTGGTGGAGTGGTGCGCGGGGTCGCCACCACATATTTCTGCATAGTCTCATTGTGTGTGTATCGGCGGTGGGTTTGAGCATGGGTGCGCCCAACCACCCAACGATACAAGGGTTGTGCACATTGTAACGGAGTGTTGGATTGCGCAGATTATAACATTGTATTGGGTGGAGTTGACTAGACCCCCGTGCGCTCTTGCACGGGCGGGTGTTCTCTCCGGCATTGTAAATTTTGGAAAATAATGAAAGAGTTCATTATTTGCAAGTTGATTTTACTCTTGTATATTATTAATGGATTCTCGTACATTGGTAATATGATTTCATGTTGATGACAAAATTGTTAAGGCGTAGTCCGTAAAGATTGTTAACGATGGAACATCTTAATGACTTAGGCAGTGCCGCACCTAGCCAATTTAACAAAAAAAGAATTGGGGGCGTGACAGCACTGGAGTTTGATGTGCT
This sequence comes from Pinus tabuliformis, assembly GCA_031772625.1. Classification (NCBI taxonomy): domain Eukaryota; kingdom Viridiplantae; phylum Streptophyta; class Pinopsida; order Pinales; family Pinaceae; genus Pinus; species Pinus tabuliformis. The sequence continues at coordinate 484,339,699 of CM062805.1, read as the reverse complement.
CTAGAAGCTGAAGAACTAAGGAGCTATAGGAGGTACCCCACATCCTCTACTGGTGGCAGGGGTAGCCCAGGCAGGTGGTGTCACCTGGGAACATTACAATCTCCCAATCCTGAAATCCTAAAAAACTGATAAGTCTGCTGGATTTTAAATGAAATCTAAAATTCTACTTTCTCCATATGAAATCCAATGAGGCTGGAACCACTCTCAAACATCCTGAGTCATTTCATGGTAATGTTAAAAATTTAAGTAAAAGGATGAAAAGGAATGAAAATGAAGATTAAGGCGAATGTCACTTTTACTTTAAGAATTTAACATTACCATGAATAGCATATCCATACTAGGGCCTAGACTTGATCATTAAGCTGCTCGACTCAAAAATTATTTGTTTCTTTCAAAAAAAAATTGCATGAAAAAACCCAAAAAAAGTTATAAAACTATCCCCATCGATTTTTTAAGTTTTTATCGCGATTTTTTCGTTTTTATGGCGATTTTTTCATAAAATCGCGATTTTTTCAATAAAAATCGGCAAAAAAAATCCGGCAATTTTTTTCGTTTAATTATCACGATTTTATCGGCAGAGGGAAAAAATTGCGATTTTTTTATTTTATCGCGATTTTCACAACACTAATTCTAAACCCACTAACTTAGCACTACACACTATCACCATTCTAAGCCCTACTGACTTAATTATACACTTTATCACACTCTATTCTAAACCCCATAAATAGTAATCTATTTTAAACCAGATATGTAAAAAAATTTAAAATACCATTCAAAATAAAAAAATTATAATCTAACAACTTCTTTTATCTCTAAATTCACACCAAAAGATAAAAAACCGTTCTATCGTTAATTCACACCGCCACTTGCCTCTGACAACATCATATTTGTTTATAATGGCGGTCTGCACAAACATGTTCTGAGAATATGCTACGATTACCACACATTTCATAGAATTGTGCTCCGACCCTAGTTCAACGTTGACGTTGACGTGCAACCATACATCTATGCATTACGAAGATTCCCATCGAAGCGTTAAACTTGGCGTATCTAGAGCGATCGCATCTCTCCCTGGGGCGATGCAAAAGAGGAATCGTCCCTTTCACGGGTTTCCATGTGTGGCTGTCCGCTTTCATTCCATTATCGGAATTATCAAAATTTCAACGTTTTGAGATTGTGGACTCTGTCATACATGGAATTTTCTAAAACATTTAGCATATAAAACTTCGAGGATTACAGAAGCCACATTGCACGTTCGAGTTCGCAATCAGGAGATTACAAAGGCAATACAAAGGCTAACACGTGATTAGTATGATATAAAGGCTTCTAAATATATGTTTTCGATTAATATTCCCTTCTGATATAGCCATGCCTAAGATAGCTTCACGTGTCCAGAAATTTTAAAATATAAAATGAAACCGAAAGATTAAAATATATGTTTATGAGTAATGTTTCCTACCAGGTGGTACTTATTCCGAAGAATCCTTTCGTATACATTGGAAAAGTCTTTACTGAATTTTAAAAGTCATCACGATTATGCATATCATTAATTATTATTTTTATTTTATTACTGTCCACCATTATTTATATCAATTTATATATATCAAGTACAAATATAATTTTATATTACAATTACAATTAAAATATTATATTATATATATCAATTTTAATATAAAATAAAAATATTATATTATTTATATCCATTTGAAATTGAAAAAATAGAAATATCAACACATAAGAAAAAATCAATCTAATAAAAATCTCAAATCACACATCATTCAAAACTATTTATATGTGATATATAATTAAAGAATAGGACACCATTATCTTAAACATTTTTTTAATTAATTAATAAAAAAATTCCAGATAAGTCAATAACATTTTGGTTATTATTATTAATTTTTAAATTTATGGTTATAAATATATTATTTATTCTTAGTCTAATTGGAACTTATTAAAAAAAATGTCATCATATACTCACAAAATGAGTTATCTTTCCATTTATTATTATTAATATTTTTAGACTTTTCTACTAAATGTGAGTTCCATTCCCACTTTACAAAAGCATTTATGCTTTCCTTAACAACCCACTAAGCATCTTAATGTATGAATGGTTATCTACATGCTCATTATTTCCCAAAATCATGGAATGACTTGGTTTCATGTGGGTGTCATTCCTCCTATGGTAGAAAAGAAGCTTTTTATTTATTTATTTATAGGGTGATTAATGGTTATCCACATGCTCATTATTTCTCGAAATCATGCAATGACTTGGTTTCATGTGGGTGTCATTCCTCCTATGGAAGAAAAGAACCTTTTTTTGTTATTTATAGGGTGACTAATTTTTAAAAAGTTGATCTATAACTGTTAAATATTTTAATTAATTGGAAAAAAATCAAAATTTGAGGTTACATTCTCTGTATTTTATGTTTGAGTTAAATGGCACATACATCCACTAGTTTGTGCATTAGATCTATAGTCAGTATTGGGTCTCCCCCTCCCAAACATGCACACTACATAATAGAAGGTTCTCTTGGGAGGTGAGGGGGTGTGCATGTCCAAAATGGATATCGAGAAATATAATGCCAAATGTACATGATCAATGATTATTGGGTTCCCTTGCCAAAAATTGTAAAACCACTAAATGGCCACCACCATGCTGCTGATGCTACCATCTAGTTGATGTCATGGTGCATTGTCTTTGGAGGATGTGACAACCATTTCAACAGGATGATAGAGTTGTTGACATCACAACCATGTAAATTTGCAGGATGACTAGGCAGTTGATATGGCTACGAACTCAACAGTTGTAGAGTAGGTGTCATTGCGATGACTAGGTAGGTGATGTGGTAGACAATGTCAGTATGCCATAAAGAGGCTTGACCCTCAAAATGTTAAGAATTTTAATTGCCACTCAATTTTTAACCTAATAGATGCTACCACATATAAGAGTTTTGAAATAAGGTTAAAAGGTAAAAGTTCATGGAAAAATATCACTTTTGTGATTTTTTTCAAAAGGAGAGGACGCTCGAGAAGATAAAGGGTTTCATCCTCCAAAACTTTTGACACTAAAAACCCTAAAGAGATGCCCCTTTTGGACTTAGATAATGATATAAATTATATTGTCATCTTTGAGTTTGACCTATATAGATTCTATAAGCCATCCTTTCATAGCTTTAATAACCTCTACGACTTCATTCATGCTTTGGTGTCCTTTTTGGCCAAATTTATCATTCTCCTTACCTACAATTTCCTTGAATTTGTAATGCAGTGTTCTAATAACTATGTGCCCAACAAATAAGCAGTTATTCCTAAAAATGGCATAATTCTCTTCCAAATAAGACTAAATTCAATTCTTCAAATGTTTAGATTAATTATGTTGCATGATACTCAAACTCTAGCAGAAGAAAACATAATAGCATCATATTAGGAATATTCTATAAAGGAAAAGGATATTCTAATCCAGTTATGTCTTGCTCTACGTGTGATCCAGATCTTGGGGGCACCAAGATCTGAAAAATTTCAATGCCAGAAAGAAAATAAGAGAACACATAGTAAATAAAACCACAAAGAAACTTTCTATTAAAATGGAGAATAACTGTAAAAGCTACATTGTGGTGGACAATCCATCCTTTTACAAAATGTGACTTGTTACTTATAGTCTTTTTTGGTTACAGTACCACATGTAAATTCCATGGGTGAATGAATACCATGGGTGGATGTCACAATACCATGGGCAAATAGGACGGGTGAATGAATACCATGGGTGGATGCCACTTACAATACCATGGGTTGATATCATTTTCCATTCAAATCATTCCTCCCTTCTTAAGAAGCAATGATCCCCATTGCGTGAAGTTCCATCCTGTGAAGCCTTTGTTGAATATGAAGAGCCACTGAAGAGAAGGGTTTTATGTGGTTAACCCATAATCATGGTGAACGAAGATCCAAGGATATAGATACCATGTAATGCTTATGACCAATTGTGATATTGACAGTGTGCAACCTAGAAAATAGACTTTGATGAAGTGTGGGTTTGTGGATGACCCATAATAACGATGAACAAAGGTCTGAGGATAGAGATATCCTGTAATGCTTGTGACCAACTATGTACTGACAGTGTGCGGCCTAGTAAATGGACTTCACTGAAGTGTGGGTTTTTGGATGACCCATAACCATGACAAAAGAAGATCTGAGGATAGACATACCTTGTAATGCTTGTGACCAATTGTGATACTAATAGCATGCAACCCTAGCAAATGGACCTCGATCACAAAGATTTTGTGCGATTGACCCATAATCGTGATGTTGATTGTTGATGAAGTAGCAGGGGCCTACATAGCCTAGGGTGGGAGGGCACGTCTCCAAAGAACACTAGTCAGATGCTGCTATGCCAAAATTGATGGATGTGAAGCAGGTGCCTACTAAAGTGGGGTGGGAGGGCATGTCTCCAAAGGGAACCCATTCTGAATGCTGCTCTAGAATTAAAATGGACATAACTCGGTCAATATAACTCAGAATATTTTTTATAGCTTGTTTTTGGAAACAAAATGATCATTATGCATCTTCCCATGTGTTGGAAATCCTTATCTAGACACTCTAGAATCTGAGATTTTCACTGCAACTATTTCACCATAAAACGATTCCGAAAAAATAGCTGATTTTAAATTAGCTACATCTCCCACATCCGAACTCCGATTCGACCCATTTGTTTTCTGAAATTGGGTGATTTTTCAAGAGGAGATCAACTTTGTAATCATTGTTTTAAATTATGCACAAAAAATACAAAAAATGATAGGAGAGTCATTGTCCACCAGTTGTCGTCTAAAAACATTCTACAACATAGCTAATTTTAAATCAATGATATCTCCCTCATCCAGACTCCGATTTGGCCTATTTTTTTTTTGAATTTTGATATTTTTTGTAAGGAATCTAGATATGTTATTTTTTTTTTGTAAATTTTGCACCAAATGTTTCATATATGATCTGAAAACTCGCCGCCAAAAAAAAAAAATCCTGCAAAAAAATGAAAAAAACAGAAAAGAAAAATTATTCCTACTTGGCCCAAGAAAGCGCTCGGTGGAGGTTGCGACAAGTGCCTGAAGTTTTTTGAATATTGCTGCAAAAGTTTGAAATTGAAATATGCATTAAACCCTCATTCCCATGGAATTGTAACCTGCTTTGATACCACTAAGTTGGACCTTCGGGGGAGGCCCCCAAGGGTTGAAACATTGCAATGCCAGAAAGAAAATAATAGAAAACACAATAAATAAAACCACAAAAGCTTTTTATTAAAATGGAGAATAACTGTGAAAGCTACATTGTGGTGGACAATCCATCATTTTAAAAAATGTGACTTGTTACTTATAATCTTTTTCGGTTACAATACCATGGGTAAATTCTAAGGGTGAATGAATACCATGGATGGATGTCACAATACCATGGGTGTATGCCACTTACAATACCATGGGTAAATTACATGGGTGGATGAATACCATGTGTTGATGCCATTTTCCATTTGGATCAACGTGCTTCTTCCCCATAAAACCCTCCACCTTATAACACTTCAAGGTTTCATGATACTTCAAGACAAATCATTGATATGATTTTTTATATATTAGGATATGATAATGATCAAAAGGTTGATGAAGAAATCTTTAGTTTTATGTTGTCACTTTGTCCATATGATGCAACTCTCATAAGATATGATTATATTCATTGTTTAGCGTAGTCAATAAATCTTTAGCTACTCCAATTTTGTATCACAAAATATTTTAGATTTCAATCCTATTTAGTTTATCTATTTCTCCTTTTCCAAGTTGATAATTTTGTCCTTCATCTAAGGCTTTATGATGGGGTCATAAATCCTTATTTTGTCATATATTGAACTTCCCTTGTTATAAATCAACCCCAAATTGTAGGTTTCTATGACTTTGCCAATAAATTCATGTCCATTGTATATTCTATTATTTATGATTCACCCCTTAAAATGTTTCTATAAATGAAGAAACTCTTGTAATTTAGTCATGATACTAGAGTTGATGACGTCTTTTTTACCTAAAGATTACAATGAAATCAAACTTTGTGGATTTGGAGTTCCTCCTTATGATCTACCTGTGCTTCTTACCATGAGAGTGTTTTCCTTCGAATACATAAGAAAAGGATTAGAATATGTTGAATTCCATTTTGTTTCTAAGAAGCAATAAGCCACTTTCTAACTAAATAACGAAGTTGGGCCTTCCATTATGAATGCAAGGAAAATTCTACAAGAAACAGATAAAATTATTAGGGATTTAAGTTTGTCACAAGGTTAATTTTGGCGATATGACCCCCATGAAATCATTTCAAACAAAATAGTAACTCAAGGACCAACACCTTATGTAAATATTACCAAACCTACAATACAAAAAATGGTTAGTAAAGATACACAAGAGCCTGAACAATATTTTTCCTCACCAAAACCATTAGAGATTAATCAGTCCTCACAATCTCCTATTCTATAAAATCCTCATTAATAGGAAAAAAATTCTTAAAAGGATGCATTAAGAGACTTCTCAAAGACTCTAAAAAATGGATTTGAATCATCAACAAACACAAAAAGGGAAAACAGAAAAGGATTCAAAATCAAACAAGGAAGCATAAATGCATAGTGTCAAGGAATATAAACTAAGAAATCTTATTTTCTCATTGGAATGTATGCCATATGCACTATTTCCAAGTTCCATAAATCTATATCCTCTAGGTGCTATCAATTGTCACACCATCGTCATCTAAGCTAGCTAAATAGGATAATCTATTTTCCAAATATTTGGAAATCAAGGATAAGAATTTAAAAATAAAGTAATATATATTTTCTTACTTTTGGAAGTAAGTACCCTCCACGAAAAGGTTACTCTCAACCATGGCTTATGAAAAAATGTAATTTAATGTAGTTATTTTAGATCCTAAATATCCAATTTCCAAGGCAACCAATGATTACAAATATTTGAAATTCTATGGTTGTGGAAAGCATCAACATAAAGGGAATTTTTAGGCCTAAAATAGACCTCTTAAAAAATAATAAAGTAATAAAATATGAGTTATGAATTTTTAAATGCAAAGAAATAAAAGTATTTTTTTATTTCATTTTTGGCTTATCTCCTTGTACATTTACTCAAAACTAATATGTATACACCCGTTGGATGTGAAATTAAATTTTTCATCCAAGGAGTACCCACTCTCTATGATTTTCAGAAGATCCACAATGAAAAAACGTGAAAATACATGAAAATATTGTTCCAAACACATTTTTTCATTTATTTTCATTTTTTGGTGTTGCTCTACTCAAAAGTATGTAGAGTGGGTAATCATTTGGTGTGGACTTTAATCCTATATCTAACAGGTGTATACACTTCACATTTGAGCAAACATATAATGAGAGAAGCCAAAAAATACAATTAAAATAGTAGTTTCCTTCTTTTCTCTCCAAAAATTATTTACCCCTAGGATGGCATCATCATATTTAATCTTATTGGTGTAGAATTATGATGTATAATTGCAACTACTCAAGAAATTTGATATAAAATCAAGAGACACAATCCTACAACAATCTCAGGAATGCAATAAGAAATAACACACATGCACAATGATTTTCGAGGGGTAAGAAACTGCTAAAAGCCCTTTAAGCCTACTTGCATTAAATCAGATGACTAGATATGTATTACAATCACATGCTTGCTTTGAGAACAACCTGCAAGTGAATATCCTATCTCTCTGCTCTATGAGAATCTTTGACCCAAACTTAGTCAAATTCTACCTCATATTCAGTGCCTATTATCCAGGTGGATATTGGTGGCCACCCACCTATTCCACTTTGACCCCCACCATTGTTTCTTTCACTTTTTCAGTTTCCTTAATTGTAGCACAATTTACTATTTTTGGCAGTTTTTCGGGTCCTCGACTTCTAGAGCCGTTTTGAGGACCTAAACGATGTTTTTTGGGAAAACCACTGATTGTCACAACTTGTAATCCTTGGATAGATATTTCTAACGAGATACGATGTATGTCAAATTAATATTGTATGCCAAAGTTATGACTCCGAGAAGTTGATGTACCAACTTACCCTAACAGGGCCCATAGTTTAGTGTTTCATCTCCCACAGTTAGGGTTTTCCATTGTTTCCCAATAATAAATAGGCCTTCAATCCTCATTGTAACACCATTTAGAGACATGTAGTTGCCACATCTCTTCTTAGAGATAAGCTACCATCACTCGAGCTAGTCTTATTTCCATTCTATTTGTAAGCATAGTTCAGTATTTGATATTAATGAAATGAAGTGTTATTTCTGTTGCATCTCTATATTTATGGTTATATCTGTAATTTTTTGCATTCCTATTTAAATCTGAATCATTGGTATCAGAGTGGTCTTCTCTTTCTCTATTTTTCTTTGCATGTCTTGAATGAGGTTAGGGTATAAGGAGTTAGGGCTCGATCTCGTTGAACCTTTGTAAGATCAACCTCGCAAAGCACTATGGCCACCCATGGGGGAAGAAAAGAAAGATGAGGGAGTAGGAGATCCTATCAAAATATTTCTAGAGGAGGCCCTCGAGAAACAAAGGAACATGATGATGGATAACTTTGCTCATATCCTTCACCAGTTGGCCACTAGTGGTACATCCACTTCCAGCAACCACTCTGGAGGTGCCACTGCTTTTAAGGTAAAATTAAACTTTGAAATTCCCATATTTGAGGGCCAAATAGATGAAAACACTGTAAATAAATGGTCAAATATGCTAGAAGGGTATTTTTTTGTTCATGATTTTTCCAGCTGGGAAAATATTACTTTTTCTCTTCTCAAAGCCACCCCCCATGTCAAGGACTAGTGGGAAACCTACTAGGAGCAGAATGATGAAAGTGCACCCTCACTGTTTTCAACCGCACACACTTGGAATTTGTTCTGGGACTGTTGGCTTGAGGGGGCCTGACCTAGTGTTGTAGGGAAAAGTATCCGACTCGGATGACCCTATCCCACTCTAAGGGTGATAGTACCTCAGCAACAACTGTAAAACAAACTACTTAAGGTTTACTTCTTTATGAAAGCAAAAGAGAATGGAGAAATGCACTAACCGTTGCCTTGCGCTTAATGTCGAATCCAAACTCTTCTCTTTGGCTACTTGCTCCCAGCTCCTTGCTCTTTTGCTGGCCCAGCTACAATGAGATCCTGCAACATAACAAAGAAGGAAACTACAAGAAGCATGCAATCATAACTGGTTTAAGGATTAGTGTAAACCAAACATGCAATTATCACAATATATTATTGAAACAAGAGCACATAGAAGAACCTCAATAGCTTTTATTAATGAAGAAGTAAAGGTTCTGAGAGTATTACAACCATTGAAGGCTCCAATCCAGCAACACCTCCCAGCAGAAAGAATTTCTCCTCTTCACCTCTCTCAAACAATCACCCAATAGCTCTATAGTGAAACCAACAGCATATCATTACTTTGCACAAAATTCCAGCCTCCTGAGCTCATAGGAGAGAGCTCAATATATAGATGAATTGAGAAAGGATAAGTCAGCTTGCAACTGATGTGTAGCTGCCTTGTGTCCTCTCTCTCTTCAGTTGATCTTCAGTTCTTGAGTCCACTTGGAGAACTTTGCTTCCACTTGGAGAAACAGAGCCTTTGACTCATCACAAGGCAAAATCCCTGATCCAAGTGTCATTTTTGGAAGATTCCAGAGCAATGACTCAGTGTGCCACATGTCCAAACTCGCTCAACGCAGGTGGCCTTTGTTCTACCTGCTTTGCAACGCAGGTACACCATGGAGGAGTTGTGTTTCAGCGCAGAAGCCTAGTGGAGCACCTGCTTTGATTTCAGGATTGCTTGTTTTTGAGTATTTTCAGGTGGAGAACTGATCTGAGAGCTGTTGGTTTGTTGACCTTGTTCCTCTAGGGGTAAGAACATCATGTTTGGGGAACTTTGGATCCCTTGGATTATTGACAATTCATGCCTGTTGCTGTAAGGCACAAAATTGTTTATAACAGATGCCCCCTAAAGTATGAGGTCGTTTATCGGGTGAAATGCTTTATTGAGAGGATCCGAAGTTCATTCAATCTGCTGAGAAGTGTCCTGTAATAAGATACAATACAATACATTATTTTTCATACATTTTCATGATCTAGCTGAGGCAGGCATTCCCATGCTCAGCTTTATAAACACATTCTGGTACATAGAACAGACGATCGTCTGATTGTAGACTGATAATTCTCTGCTGAAATTATCATCCTTTGAGAAGGATGATCATCTGCTGCAATGATGTACATATCAAATGTCTTAATATCCTGAATATATATCGCAGCCCGGATGGATGAAACTAGATCCGGGGTCTTCAATCTCTTCCGATCTTCACTCGATGTACAAGTCGATCCATGTGAGAATTTCTTGAAGTCGAACATGGAAAGACATCGCTTGATTACCGGTCAATGATGTAAACCGTTAACAAGCGCGAGAGGAATCACTGATAAGGATGATGACCCTCAAGGTACGACAGTACAATTCACATGGTGGGAATAAAGGACTTGGCGTCGACCACCATGCTAAATCTTCTGGTCGAAGGTCATTGATGTATACCTGTCGCCGGAAGTGAGAAACTTGCCATTGAGGCATGCAAGTTTCAAAGTACTGAAGGGGTTGTTCCTAGATCAACTCCTTGGATAATGAGCTGATGTCGACAAGGAGCGATCCGTCAAAGGAGGGCCTTAATGAATCCCACATCAGTGACACGGAACGGAGCTAATGATTGTGATGAGGTGAAAACAAACTGTGATGTATGATTCAGGGTGGCGGTCATGAAATGGATGAAGGACAATGTATGGCAGTGGATGGGACACGGTTGACTCTTTGCAGAACAACATCTCTTGAACATATAACGACACTGATGTGATGGATCGGTAGCATTACCCCAAATGTGGATGGTGTGGCAAGGACCATGGTTATGAGACCGGTGAATGAAACAGCCCAACCCGATGTGATACGGAGGACAAAGTGTCATGTTCAAGAGCGACTTGCTACCATTAATGCTGTGAGGTTCTCCCAATTTTTCCCCAGTCATTGCTGACCAGTACCTCTTTATTTTTGTCAAGCTTGAGGAGGATAACATATGCTTGTTCTATAACCTGCCCTTCGGGAAAGCCCATCGCTATGTTTTAACGAGCCTAGCGATAGGGAAACTCGTTCTCGTCTAAAGACAAGTTTGTCGCTATTTAATCATTTTAACGAGTCTAACGACAAGGAAAACTCGGTCCTTTTCATTTTTAGAGAGTCTGAAAAGGTACGGAAAGTTAACTCCAAAATTCCTTTTTCGTCATCTAATCCCTTAAGTCCGAAAAAGTATAAAACAATACAAAAGGGATGAATTTTCGATTGCTTTAACGAGCCGAACAAAACAAGCGCTCGATCTTTTTGTGCAATAATCCCTCAGGTCCAAAAAGATTAAAATCTAGAGGAGGGATAGCTCTTCCGGTCGTTTTAACGAGCTGGAAGGCCAAAACTCGGCAAACTTTTCATATTTTACGAGTCAGTGAAGACTCGTCTTTCGAGGAACGAGTGATAAACAGGGATAGCTGCAGATTCCAGGTACAGGTTGGAATCTTCCAATCACGACAGTGTCACAAGGATGGCTAAGTGAAATCACTCTTCGCAGCTGTTCCTCAAAATGGGTAAACAAACATATGGAGATGAACGATTGGCCAAATGAATGGATGGAGGTGATGGCATATAAACACGACCAATGGCTTTTAATATGGCAGTCAAAGGTTACATTTACCAAGGTTATTTACCGGTTCATTTTTTCTGGGTGAGCTTGAACTGTAGGGGAAGATTGCTCACAACTTATGTTTATTTTTTAACGAGCATGAACATTGCTAAAACTGCTCGAATCTTGCGTTTATTTTTTAACGAGCATGAACTGTATGCTAAAACTGCTCGAATTCTTGCGTTTATTTTTTAACGAGCATGAACATTGCTAAAACTGCTCGAATATACCAGTCATAATACAAGGAACGCCTCAGGTGAGGTATTCTTATTTAAGGAGCTATACCTCACTAGCTACTCCAATTTGGCAAGTTTTGACTTTTGCCCCACATCCTTTTTTCATGCTAGTTCGGAAACGACTAATCCAAAAAGCAGATAAATAACCGCTCTTAGCTTGCACTCCAAAAGGTTTGCATGCCCCCAGGTATAAAATATAATTTCAAGGCTACCCCTCCTCTGTCCCACCTCCGTTTTTCTACTTGTCGTCTTGCTATATTTTTAACGATACTTGTCTTCTCGTTATTTTTCGGTGCCGACGGTACTTGTCTTCCCATCAGTTCACTTTTAGGTTTTGCAAGATCGCAACAGACAAAACATTGGTGTTACGGAGGGAGGCCCTCTTACTTATTATCCGAAAAATGGTTTTGTTTGCTGCCGCAAACTAAACTCTCTTTTCGGCGGTGCCTATCATTAGGTTGCTAAGGATGGTGACTACTTGTTGCAGCAATTTCATCTCTTTCTTTGGAGACTGCCCCTACTTATCCTTCAAAACATATGTTTTAATGGGTGAGGCTTGACATTCAAAGATGGTGGCTACTTGCCGCCACAAATGGATCTCCTCCCTTAGGAGAGCCTACTTTTTTAGACAAAGGGAGCGATTCTTCCGCTCACATAACTTTGACAAAAGAACTTTATTCTAGAACAACCCTCTCTTCCTTTTTCGGACGGGGTACGGACTAGTCTATTCTTCTGCGGAAATTAACTTTATACCCAAGGTTTCCTCTGCCCAAGGCAGGCCAGGGTGCATGCCCCCTGGGTCCCAGTTATATCTTACCGAATCACTCGCATTCATCGGGAAGTAGAACCGGGGGTGGAGGCATTCCTTGAGTGAATAAACCGTTAAGGGATGGTATTTGACTATTTGCGATGCGTGATCCTGGAAATGAAAGTTGGTCTACGAGCTTGACCATTCTTCCTTCGTGCGGAAAACACATAACTCTAAAGAGTGAGGACACTATCGCCTCCATGCAATATATATAGTCTCGTCCAAGGAGTAAGTTATACACTAAGGGTCCCTGGACGACCATGATGTTCATATGAACTGTCTTCCCTTTCAATGTAACTGGAACATTGGGGAGAATCCCTAACGGGTGACTGGTTCCTTTATCAAAACCTGATAGATTTCTCATCTCAGGTGAAAGCGCCGGGGAACCCAGTGCTTTCCAAGCAATAGAGGAAAGGATACTCACAGATGCCCCTTCATCAATGATAGTTCCAGCCATCACCATTCTGTAGATTTGGACGATGATTCTGAATGGGATACTGGCTGGTAACCGGGGTCTGCCTAGTTGATTCCAATCAAAGGATACAACCAGGTTGCTTGGTGGTGGGACCGAATACACGGCCGGATACGACCCTGACGATGTTCCTTCCTGCGATAAAGGAATGGGCACATTGCCCTGATGCTCATCAGAGTCTGTGTTGATGAAAAGAATATGGACGGTGTCATCCTTATCCTCTTCAGTGAGGGTGTCATTTGAAGATGGGTCTTCAATGACGGAGTCATTTGAGGATGAAACCTCTGAAGGAAGAACCGGGTCAACTGCCGTTTCGACCTTTAGACTTTCGTCTGGTCTGGATTCAGCAGGTTCATTCTCAATGACCGACACTTCAGCTGACCACTTGAGCGGGCCAGCTGGATTTTCAACTATCGAGGGATTAGGCACGAGTTTTTGGTATCCAGGAGGAAGTCGCAACGGTGATACCGGACGATCTTCCAAAACTCTCTTCGCCTCATCTAAGAATGGACATCGGTGGATGGCATGATCGCCTTCACACAACATACAGGGTGATCTTGGTCTCCCTTTTCGTCCTTCACTCTCGCTAGTTGACGGACTGCAATCAACATGACTACCAGAGGTTGATGCTACCGGATTGTGCAACCTGGGGGACCAGTCCCTTAGTATCCGGGGAATACAAGGACAGTCACGGTGGAAGTGGGTCCCTTTGCAAATGACACATGGCGATTTAGGCCCAGTCGGTGCAGTGTGTGGATTTTTGTCAGATGTCTTTTGCTTGCCCCCAGTCGCCTTCGCCATAGGCCCCTTCTGCTTCTTTTCTTTCTTCTTCTTTTCCTTCTTCTCCATGGGAGGCTGACTTTTGCCGGCTCTACCTTGTGAAGATGAAGGATCAGAGGAAGAAGTGTAAGAAGTGGAAGGCTGGTGGGCAGCTCTAGACTGGTCTGACTGTTGACTCGACTGCTCAGGATTTGTGGCGATTTGAACTATATTAGTTGAAAAGAGCCATACAGGTAGGCCAATTGTCAATCCTGGAAGTGACAATGTGGCCATATGAGGCGCACCAACATCTCCCCAAGAGGAGAAGGGATTGGGACTTCCACCAAGGTGACTTCCTTGGTTGGTGGGCTCCATACTTTTCAACTGAAAGATCAACGTGGGAATAAGAGGTGATTATGTTCCGTTTAAAATAAATTTTATTAACGACGCTTTAGACACAACTTTGCTTTTTCATTTTTTAAGAGTCGAGAAAAAGCTAAAGATGACTCTAGTCCCCTTCGATATTTTAACGAGCCCGAAGTGACAAATGCTCGGATGGACTTTTTCAGTTATAGAGTTTGAAAAAAGCCAAAAGAAACTGCTCTGGAGATCTAGGCAGAGGGTGTGCCAAACTTTTCGCGAAACCACAGAATACGTTTTACGGTACGGGTGGTCGATCTTCGTGAATGCTGTGTTCACTGCATCGCGATCAGTAGGGCGGCCGACACGGCTTCCTAAGGATAAAGGATAAATGCCTATAGGGGTCTCCCAATATATACGCGACGGTACGTGGGAGCACAAGTCCGTATTAGTGCCACCGACTCTCAGGAGGAATCACCCACCTTCGTAGAGATCGACAGTCACTACATTTAACGATGTCGGAACACGTCTCTACCTAGACCTCTATGTGTTTGCGTTATGTTACAAAGCGTTGTTATGTAAATTGAATTTATTTTAATGTTGATCTTGCTTAGCAGTTTGCCTTTAAGGATCACCACGAGATGTATGTAACAAATTCCTGAATGCAGTCTAAGATGAGAAGCAACCTTTTCAATCTTTCAACTTTGAAAATCTTAACTACTGAGGAGAAGAAAGGCAAATCTTTTCACACAGATCATAGAGCACACACTAATGCAAAATTTCCTAAATCGTCATGCAAACAGTCAAATGCAAAATGCACAATGCATGTATTTTCTTTTCCCTTTCTTAATGTTGATGTGTTACAAAAAGAAAGTTGTTATATAACTTTGATTTCGATTTAAAGCGAAAGTAAACGAGCTAGTCCAAAATCAAAAGACACCTTAAGATTTACTTGTTTAATCACTAGAAATACATGAAATCAAACCATAATGACGAAAGTAAAAAGACTAATCAGCTATGGACAGCAAACAAGCTAACTCTTTAGACCAGCAAAATGCCTAACACAGGTTCAGATCTAAGAGGCCAAAAGCAAGACTAGTTTACTCTTCGTTATGGGAAATTGTAAATCAGTAAGAAATACAAAGAACAAGTACAATTTCATTATATAACAGAGGCAGAATGATGGCAAGTAATATTGGTTTCAGAACAGGTGCAAGACTGGTAACTGGCAGCAAAATCAATAGTGAAAACAGGCAAGAAAAAGGGAGGAAACCCCAACTGCCCTAGGCAAAATTGGGCCAACGCAGGTGCTGCACAGCCAGTCTGGCTCTCAGCGCAGGTAGCCCCTTCGGGACCTGCGTTGCAAAGCAGGTAGCCTGTGTACTACTTGCTTTGGAAAACGAAAGTTGCGTTTTCTCAGTTTCCAGGTCACAATTTTCTCAAAAATGCACAGTTTTTGCTCAAATCAGAAGCAATCAGTCAAGCACACACAAAGGTATGATTAGGAGGATGAAAAGCTATCACTAAGAGCTTACAAGGATCCTTGTAGATCAGCTCTTCAAATCATGAACAGGCTCAGAAATGAGCCATAGTAGCTACCCTCTACTTCGCTTTTGATATAGTCAAAAGCTTTTCGATTTGGTACTCTTTTGTTCAGGAAATGAATAGCAAAATACTACAAACAATCAAACAGATACGATCCCCAGCGGAGTCGCCAGTTTGTTGTAGGGAAAAGTATCCGACTTGGATGACCCTATCCCACTCTAAGGGTGATAGTACCTCAGCAACAACTGTAAAACAAACTACTTAAGGTTTACTTCTTTATGAAAGCAAAAGAGAATGGAGAAATGCACTAACCGTTGCCTTGCGCTTAATGTCGAATCCAAACTCTTCTCTTTGGCTACTTGCTCCCAGCTCCTTGCTCTTTTGCTGGCCCAGCTACAATGAGATCCTGCAACATAACAAAGAAGGAAACTACAAGAAGCATGCAATCATAACTGGTTTAAGGATTAGTGTAAACCAAACATGCAATTATCACAATATATTATTGAAACAAGAGCACATAGAAGAACCTCAATAGCTTTTATTAATGAAGAAGTAAAGGTTCTGAGAGTATTACAACCATTGAAGGCTCCAATCCGGCAACACCTCCCAGCAGAAAGAATTTCTCCTCTTCACCTCTCTCAAACAATCACCCAATAGCTCTATAGTGAAACCAACAGCATATCATTACTTTGCACAAAATTCCAGCCTCCTGAGCTCATAGGAGAGAGCTCAATATATAGATGAATTGAGAAAGGATGAGTCAGCTTGCAACTGATGTGTAGCTGCCTTGTGTCCTCTCTCTCTTCAGTTGATCTTCAGTTCTTGAGTCCACTTGGAGAACTTTGCTTCCACTTGGAGAAACAGAGCCTTTGACTCATCACAAGGCGAAATCCCTGATCCAAGTGTCATTTTTGGAAGATTCCAGAGCAATGACTCAGTGTGCCACATGTCCAAACTCGCTCAACGCAGGTGGCCTTTGTTCTACCTGCTTTGCAACGCAGGTACACCATGGAGGAGTTGTGTTTCAACGCAGAAGCCTAGTGGAGCACCTGCTTTGATTTCAGGATTGCTTGTTTTTGAGTATTTTCAGGTGGAGAACTGATCTGAGAGCTGTTGGTTTGTTGACCTTGTTCCTCTAGGGGTAAGAACATCATGTTTGGGGAACTTTGGATCCCTTGGATTATTGACAATTCATGCCTGTTGCTGTAAGGCACAAAATTGTTTATAACACCTAGGTTCAACGTTAATTAGCCAAACAAATCCCTACACTACTGGCCCTTTCAGCATCAACCCTTGGAGTGCAGACCAAAGTCTCACCCGAAGCAGTATGGGGGGATGCTGGAACCAAGTTTCCACACCCTGAGATGGTTGTGATGTCATTTGTTTCCCTTTATCCCTTCCTTCGTGCAGGTTGCTTCGCTCTAGGGCTTGCAAGATGAGTCCTCTATTGCAGCCTTTAATACCCCTATGAAAGGGTATGGTCGACCTTCACACAACCTTAGCATATTGCTTAGGTACTTTCACGCTTCTATGGCAGTGTGACGTGCAAATTCCCCAATTAATCTAAGTGAATTTCTTATCTTATCAAACAATTATAGTTAGCACTATGTAAACAGATATTCATAATGGCATTTAGTTATTCAATGTAATTGCATTCATTCACGCATCACATAAGCATAATAAAGGAAATTCATATATAACATATCAAGATGCATCAACAAAACAAAGACACAGAAATTGTAGAATATCTCTCTTTATTAATATCTTCCAAGTGTTTACAAACTTTGTCCACCCTACCCACACAACTGCAGGGGTCCGTGCACTTAGTTGTAGACTTCTACCCTAGGCCTCTGCGCACTTAGCTGCAGAGCCTATACCTATGCTACAACCTAAGACTTATACTTCTTACTTCAGAGCTACGACTCTCGTACATTATTCATCATTGTCTTTCTCTTGGTTATTCTAACCACTTAGAGCTTAGCTTATTTTATACAATTCCATGGTCTGCAGACCATGGGTAGATCTCTTACAACTGACATTACTTTACAAAACTAAGGGTAGACTACCCGTTATGACACACGACACCTTCGTACTCCGCGACCACAAAATGTAGAATATTTACATTTTTATTACAAAATTTGACTCGAAAACGGGCTTTTGGCCCCAAAACTACCCTTGGGGGATCCTGCTCCCAACAGGCCTCCAACACGAAAATCGTAACTCGCCCTCAAGTCACTTGGTTGGCACGAAGATCTTTGCATGAAGCCCATCTAGCTTCACGCGTATGACTGCAGCCTTGGCCATGCAGTGCGCTGTCACCTGCTTCGCATCTTCCACTGTCTTTTTAGTCACTACTCCTCCGCTATCAGCCTAAATCTTTTGTCGTGTTTCTTGTAGAGTCGCAAGCTTACCTTCAATATTTCCTATGAGTACGTAAGCTTCCTCCAACCAGGGCTTTAGTCGCGCCTTCAACACTGCTTCCTTGTGCAGCGCTATGTCCACCTGTTCCTTCAGCTGCTTGGCCTCCTACAGCTTGGCTAGCCTCTGTGTCAGCGTGACAGTTCACGCTGTGCCCTTAACTTCATCGTAGCATTGTTGTAGCTCATGCACTTCGGTATCTAGCCTCTATATGTTTGGGTCCTCCTACAATCTTGTCAGGACCTCAAATGATTTCTTGAAAAACTCCGTGTAGTCTGCTACTGCACTTTCCATTGCTATTAATGCCTCTGTGACAATGGTCACTCACTGTTCCTTTACTTTTGGTAGTGTTTAAGGCTGGGACCTCAACTATATCTCTGTAATCTACAGGTTCAACTCCAACTGAACCCGCGCCATCTTAGTCTGAGTGTCGCGCACTCCTGTTTCCAACTTGGTAATGTGGACCTCGACTGGCTCTTCCTCTGGAATGGCCAACTCTGGGACCATTCTGCATGCCTTCTAACTATCATGCATAATCTTCTTATGCTGATTGGTCACCTCGGTCTCAGCAGTAGTGGCAGCATTTCTCTGTAGAGCCATCTGTTCGTTGCTGATCCACTGTTCGCTGATCAACTGGAGGGCGTGGTTCTCTCAGGCCCTTAGTACTGAAATTACTCCATCTTGTAAGAGGTGGAGTGCTTCACATGAAAGCACTACCATGTTCAGCCCAACTCCCTTCTAGAAGCACTATCGCATTGGAGGCCTTCATGCGCAGCATATCAGCAGCCTATGAAGTGCCAATAGCCAGGTTGGTAGACACTATACCAGCCTGTGATGTGTGGGTCTGCAACTCCTGCAACCCAATCTAGATGGCCCTTAGGTGATTTGTTATTCTTGTTCGAATTGCTGCAGGGCCTCCGTGGTGACATCTCTGACTGTGTCACTGATATCATGTAAGTTTCCCTCTGTCAATGTGATAGGGTCTAGCGAGGCCTTGGTCACCTTGGATTTCTTTTTGGACCCTCCCTTCTCCAGCTCTCTTGGGCACTTAATGCGGGTGGACGTCTCCTGAGGGTCCACATCATGTTGTTCTGTGTCTTCCTCTTCGATCCAAGGTGAAGGTGACCTTGTGCCTTTGTGAGAGCCCTTCTATGTGCCACCTATCTACTTTCCTACCTGTTTTCTTACCTGTTCCACCTGGGCCTTCTTAGGGGCCTCATTTTTCCTCTTCTCAACCAGCTGTGCCATCTTCACCTTGGCCTCCTCCTTCTTCTTCTGCACAACGGACTCACTTCCACTAACCGCCAAGTCCGGGGTAGTGCACCACTCCACCAACCATTTATCAAGCACTGCATCACTGGCATCATCTGTGGCTAGATATGGTAAGTCGTACCACTTCTGTGCAGGGTCCTTTCATGCCCTGATGGAGACTTGATGGAAATCTGCTTTGAACGCAGCATAGCTCTGCAAGTTAGCATACACCATGGGCAAAAATCGTGGCTTGCGATTGATGGCAATCCTGATATTCATCTCCGTCAAGATCTAGAATATCTTGTTTTCCCAAACTTGTTGTGTGTCCTTGGTCACCCACAATGAAGCGTACTTCACTACTTTAGGGAGGTCTAGTGCAACCAAAGGGAACTAGCTATCCTCTGGTAGCTCCCATGCTACCAGCACAATCAATAGCAAGAGCCATAGGTAGCGAAACATCTTGCTGAGATCTTGTGCTTGGCGACAGTTCTCTAGGAACTCTCTAGGAAGGTAGTCCGACTAGTTAAACTGGACTCCTTCTGTGCACTGCTATGCAAGCGCGATGATAAGCACTGGTACCTCATTGGCATGACACTTCCACATCACCTTCCCTGCAAGGATCTACATTTCTACCTTCATAATGGGGTCGCAGATGTGGGAGATAGCGTACCCGCACTTCTTCTTCACGAGCTTAAAATTCTCCTTCATTAACTTTGTGAGAGCCTGCTCGCCACCCTTGCTGCCAAAGATCATCGTTGAATTCTCACTTGTATACTGCAGGCGCGTTATTTGGTGAATCAACCGATCTGTGACGAGTATCGGCTCCTCCAGCCACAGACACCCATCATGCACCAAGCACAATGGTTGCTTGATGAAAAAGACTATCACCAGTGTGTGGTTATAGTGTGGCACCTAGAGTAGGTTAAGCAATCCTGCCTTCTCTACCCCCTTAAGTGACCTTCGTGGCTCCAATGTTGTCATTCCTGTATTTGTATCTGTGATGCAGCACATCAGCTGCTCGGTCGCTAGGTGTGCAAACTTCTGATGGTTTGCCAAGTCCTAGTCTTCAAGCTTCAGTATTGGTACTTGTGCCAAACACAGATCGTCGAAAGAAATTTCATCCGATAGCAGAGGGGTTTGCAGGGGAGTCTTACTCTCATCAATTTCGTTTGGGACCTTGGACTTAGGCTTGCACGGAGGGACATACTCTGGCAACCACATAATAGGGTCCACACCGTAGGCTTCAACCTCCTCCACTTCGGCTCCCACATACTCATTGTCCATTGGGATGTCTTCAATGTCCTCCTCCTCTAGCTCTAAGTTTGTGGCCTTTCCCTTCTCTTGTGTAGCGGGTTTTGGTGGGTTTCGCCTTAGTGATGCGTGCACTAGTATGGCAGGCTACTTACCCTTCTTGTCCTTCTCGGTTTCCTTGGTTGGGGTTGGCTTCGGTCTTGGAATTCTAGGTGACTTAGGGACCTCTCCCAATACTTCAGCTACCTGCGGAGTGTCTTTGAAAGTCTTAAAGAATTCTTGGTTCATGGATGTCCGGGAGCTCAACAAAATAATGCCTAAAATTCCAAGTGTTTCTTGCTGGACAACCACTTGTAATTTATAGGGAATTTTGAATTCAAATCTAATTGTTCCCCCTAAGATAGGTTCATTAATGTTGGATTGGTAACATATTTTCAAGGATATGAGCCAGAAATTTCGTCTTAAATGTCGGCAACCCGCTCCACTTGGCGTCACTTCGGCTGTCTTTTCATGAATAGTGACTGGAACATTCACTTTCTAGCTGACCTACATGATTTCTCCTTGGATAGCGTAGCTCCCTCCGCATTACCGCGAACCCAATGACACTTGCTTGCTTCGCACCATCCTCTAATCGTGCAGGCCCCCAACTCAGGCAATGTAGTTTATAGACCCATGCCTCCTTTCAACTTCCTGGAGTGCTAAGACAATGCTACCTTCATTTAGCCACATGGTCAGACCACTGATGTATGGCTTCAAGCGACTACCATTCACCTTTCATAGGAAGGGTTCTCCATTTAATTTGACCAGTTGTACCGCTCCTCCATCGGTAATCTCATTAATGATTTAGGGCCCTAAACAGTGCATTCTGAATTTTCCTATAAATTTATCAAACTTACTATCATATAACAAAACCAGGTCATTTACCTTAAATATGCACAGCTTAATATGTTGATCATGTCATGCCTTTTCGCACTGATTTTGGACCTGTTGGTGAAATACAACTAAAAATATTTCTTCCTCCAATCCATCCAACTATGCCAGCCTCTCCTCTAGGGCTCCATGATCCGTCATACCTATGAACACTGCTATGAATAGACTAGGCATGATATATTACATAGGAATTACCACTTCAACCCCGTAGATGAGCCTAAAGGGGGTTTATCCAGTGAACTTCTTGCATGTCATTCAATAAGCCCATAATACTGCAGGTATGCATAGGTCCCAATCACTTCTATGATCATTGAAACTTGGCTAGAACATTTTCTATCACTTTTTGAAAGCTTCCACCATCTCGTTAGCTTGCAGGTGATAAGACGTGCTCTTCTGGTGGTATACCTGAAATTCCTCCGTCGGCACGCTCATCGTCTCATTTAGGAAGTGCGTACCACAAGCACTCATTAAGATCTCCGGACATCCAAATCACATCAATACATGCTCAAAGAAGAATTTTGCAGTAGTCACGCATGTGAAATTATTCACAGGTTGTGCCTCCGCCCAACGAGTCAAATACTTCATCACAGTGATAATGTACCTTGCTCCTGTCTTTCCTTGTGGCTGAATGGGTCCCACGAAATCTATCGCCCATTTCTGAAAGGGTCGCAACATCATATATGGATTCAAAGGCATCTCATCCCTCTATGATGGCCTTCCAGTCCTTTGACACACACCACACACCTTGCAATATGCTTTTGAGTCTTGATGGAGGTTTGGCCACCACAACGCTACACGTAGAATATTCTGTGTGGTTGCTCTTCCTGCATAATGTCGTCCCGCGGCACCCCGATGAGAATCTGTGAGGATGCTGCTTCTTTCAAACTTAGGTACATACCGTCACAATATCTCATCAGTCCCCATCTTGTACAGATGTCTAACAATGACAGAGAAATCTGTCGCGCACACTAATAATTCTTTCTTTTTTTGGACAGTGTATCCTTCTGATGCAGTACTTGTCATTAGGAAATGTATTATATCCTCAAAGTGACCATCTGTGATGTGCACTACAAATATTTGTGCGTCAGGAAATCCTTCTTCCAAGTTAGTGGGTTCCTCCCTTGTTTCGATGTGCGACAAATGGTCTGGTCTCGTGTTCAATCGTCCGAGCTTCACAACAACTTCAAAATCATATTCCTGGAACAATAAGAGCCACTTGCAAATTCTCCCCCACAACACAGGCTTATTAACCAGGTACTTCAGCGTGGAGTGATTTGTATACATCTTAAAATGGCCTCCCATCAAGTAGTCCCTAAACTTCTGGAGTGCATACCCCATAGCTAACCCTTTGTGTTCAGTGGTGGAATAGTTCTTTGCTTTGGATAATCTTTGGCTTGTGAATGTGATAGGATGGTTCAAGCCTTCTCTACCAGCCTATGTCAGTACTACTCCTAACGCTATACATGACACATTGAAATGTACATGAAACTCCTTCTTCCAATCCGGAAAGACTAGAATCAGTGTGGTGACCATTTTTTCTTTCAATATATCCAAGCTCTTCTTACAGTCATTTCTCCAGCAGAATGTGACATCCTTCTTCAAAAATTTCTCCATAGGCACGGTGATCTGGGCATAACCTTTGATAAACTTTCTATATTATCTCGTATGTCCCAGGGTAGCGCACAACTGTTTCATACTCCTCGGTGCTTTCAAGTTTAGTATCACTGAGATCTTCGTGGGGTCTACCATCATTTCCTTTCTGCAAACCACATGCCCCAACAGGTTCCCAAAAATAGAAAATTCTTGATATTGAGCATGCTCTGCTATCTTTGACAGGTATCCAGCATTAGGTGCAAGATTACTACATGGCATTTAACTAGACCAAACGTGGTCCAGTCATCAAAATATACTTCCAGGAACTTATGAATAAATTCCTTGAACACAGCAACGACTACGCGAGAGAAGATCGCAGGTGCATTCTTCAATCCAAATGACATTATAGTGTACTGAAAACAACCCCACTTAATCGCAAAGGTTGTATTGTTCTTGTCCTTCGGTGCAATTTTGATCTGGTGGTACCCAGAGAACCCATCAGTGAAGGAATATGCTTCTTGGCCACCTACATTGTCCAACACTTCATCATTGAACGGAGTTGGGAAAGGATCATGTACACAAGCTTCATTTAGCTTTCTAAGATGCAGGCATATCCTTATTTCATCCTTTTTCTTATTTTCCTGTACCACCATTTGACTTACCCAGTCAGATTCTTCTACAGGGTTAATGATGCCTACCGCAAGCATCTTGTCTAGCTCTAAGTGAACCTTCCCCTTATATTTCAGATTGATATGGTAAGGTCTTTTCTTAACTGGCTTGGTGTCAGGCTTCAACGTAATCTTCATCATTCCTAGGTCCCCGATTATCCCCTTCAAATCCGTGAACTTGGTAGGGAATAAATCCTGGTATTTTCGGAGCAATTCAATGACCTTATCCACTGTTGTGTCATCCTAGTAGTCTCCAATCTTTGAAAATTTGGGTTCAACCTCTGTACCAATGTTTACTTGTTTTGTTTTTAACGGCATGGTTATATCAAAGTTCTTAATCTATGGTCCTTCAACCTTGCAATGACCCTCTATTTCTGGAATGTTAATCTTCCATGGATCCTTGTCTTCTTCATCAACATTTACATTATAACATTCTAGTGCGTGACTCAGCTGAGTAGCCCATTCAGGTTGAATCAGGTCTAAAGGATCCTACGGTATCCTAAATATTGCTTCTTTCACCTCTTGTAGCACTTCATCAATACTATCAAACTCGTCCTCAAAATTAAATGTCATCATGAGTCCCTCATGCAGGATATCACATTTTCCTCTCCCATGGCAAAGCTTGGTTTCTACATACCAGTTCATCGAGATGATATTGAGGGTGTGACAGAATAAGTGCACCCATTCAGGCTAGGGCTTTTCTCCATAATCCTGGGTCCATTTGGCCAAATACACGCATGGATCATCCTTCCCATCATACTTGTCTGTCATTTGCATCTTAGGCTTCCCAAATTGTGTTCTCATCATCCTCCTACATTCACGCCAATCATCAAATCTTCCCTTATGCATACGTCACCATCTTGTGAGCGTAGCGTGCAATGCCCAATCTAATGACTGGAAGCACTGCTTTTCTAGCACCTCCCTTTCAAATGCATCCATAAAGATATCTACCTCCTTCAGACCATCATAAATAGGCAGATTTCTTACCTCTGAGGACACACAACATAGGGATAGGATCATCATGTTGCAGTTCAGCGTAGTCACTTCATGTAACCGGTTCTGCCACCGTTCTAACTCTTCATCAGAGTCTGAAGTGCAAGAAATCTCATGATCCCAGTTAATCCACCCATCCATGGTGGGCTTCACCCAATCTTGATCTTGTGTCATTATCTTATAGATACAATGAAAATCATCATCACTTTCATAATCGCGGACTGGTTCCATATAGCATGATCTCTAAGTAGGATCTAGAGGTACTGTTATGCGTAGTAATTTCTTCTCAAAGATCATCTTCCCCTTCTTTATATTGATTACCCCATTCATATCAGTGGCCCAGTCAATTCCTAGGAGCATAAGAAAGGGATTGTTGTCATCCACTATCTTTATTACTTCAAAATCAGCCAGCACGCTCGCACCTTCAATATCCACAATGACCCCCTACAGCCACCCCATGGGGATGATATTCTATTGATTGGCCATCCTTAGCCGAATCGGAGACCATTATAGCGTGGGCCTCCCCATTTGTTCACAACTCTGCTTCGGTAGGATGTTCGTGTCTAATCCGAGGTCCAAAATAACCTGATCCATTTCATAATATCCTATTTGCGTGATCAGTCTCGTCTCCCATCCCATTCTTGTTTTATGCTTTCCAATATTTTGTACTATCCGTGGCTCACCCAGGGTGGTTTGAGTGCATCTATTAATGAGCTCTCGTAACCCTTTCACAACCTTACTATCATGTAGTAACTTCATACAAGTCTCCAGGAAGGTTGTAAGCATAGAGGGGTCCATCTTGTGCTCAGGCTTATCCTTGCTTGAGGTGGAGGCCTCAGTGAAGCTCTTCTTAGCTTCCATGAAGGTTTCACGTGCATGCTCCAAATCGAACTTAGCCTCTTTCGATGGAGCTTTGCGAACCCATGTACTGTCTTCTGGCTATTTTCCCTTGTCATCTCCTGTCATGATTCCACTCCTCAGCACTATATTTATGTTTGGGTCCTCTTCGCATGGCTCAGACCTCATCATTTGTAGGTTTTGAGTCGGCAAAGGTGATAGCGCCCCTTTGTCACGTATCCTCATTATGAGTGTAGGGCAGTTTTCCATTTCATGATCAAACAACATGTAATACTTGCACAATGGATGCGTTGGATTAGTGAAATCACAAGCATAGTGTCCTAGTCCTTCGCAATTTTAGCAGATCAACTGTCCTCGACCTCTTCCTGGTCCTCCCCCACCTCAGCCTTGTCTGCTCCATTGAAATCTAGTCCATGCCATCCCTGCACTCTGGTAAGGGTGTCGCATTTCGGCCTGAACCCTATAGGCGAGAGTTCGATCCATCATTAATTCATAACTCCTGTAATTATGCTCATAATGCCCTACCGATCTACAAAAGTTTCAGAATAGTTGTTGCGGTGCCTTTACAAACTTCTGCAGCAAATGATAGTTATCCGTGGCATGTTTTTCTGTGACCTGACAGATATCGCACCATAATGTAGGCCCCGTGCTAGGTCCTGCTTGAGTTTTTGGCCTCAAAGGCATCGGTCCCCCTCCTGCAATATAGTTCGCAAAGACTGGGCAATGGTCTTTGTCATGTCCTTGACACTTGTATTTCAAGAACCATACCTCCTTGCCCACCTTTTTCGAACCGTCCTATCCTTCTTCATACTTTTCATCTCAAGGCATAGATTCTTCAACTGCACATGGATCTACTGAACTAATAGGTTTGGATCTTGCACCAGAGTTTCATCTAGTCTCATGGAAATCTCGAAGGCCTTTGCCTGAGTGGTTATCTTCTGCTGCGATAGTGCGACCCTTAAGTGTGGCAGTAGCGAAGCCACAAACCACTCGTGATGTTGTCCATCTTGTAAATTCATGTTGGCTTCGTGGATTGTACACTTCAAACTCCGATCTACTTCCCAAGGTGTCTCGCCTAGTTGCATCACGATTTCTTTGAATCGCACAATTGACTGCGCCTCAGATTTAGGCCTACTGAATTCTCTATTCAGTGCTGTCTGGATGTCTTCCAGTCCAACATTCAAGTTATCATTAGAGTATTTAATATACTAGGTTAGCACGCATTCTTGCAGAGCACTAACCAGTGTCACCTTCTTTATATGATCATCTATAACACCTTGAACTTCCCATACAACCCTCACAATGAACCAGAATTGGTTCGGGTCTTCATTTCGCAAGCCTTTGAACAAAGGAAGCTTCACTATATTTTCCATACTTAAATTTGGTGGAGGTGGAGGTGGTATTTGCAGTAATCCTTGTCTTATGGAACTTTGCGAAGAAACCTTCGCTATCACTTCATCATCACCTCGTGGAGGTAAAATCAATGGACTATACAGTTTGGTCAATTTAGTATGTCCTAAATTGCTAATTAAAATGTTAATCCGGGATTCGTAAACTGACGAAGTGAGGTGTACTATATGTACAAGATAACCATTTTCTTAGTCTTTTGTCGTCTTTGAGTTTTTTTTTTTAGTTTGTTTTTGGGTTTATCTTCTATGGATTCCCTAGTGTATGATGGCAAAATTGAAAGTTAAGTATGGATGGTAATGGTGATTTCTACAGTGATTTTCCAAACTTAAAAGTTTTCAAAAAGAAAGTTCCAAACTGACTCTAATGAAATCAATTCTCAAAAGGAAGTAAATGTACCAAAACATTGAACTAGTGACAATGGCCCCGTATCCTTACTGCTATATGAAAAAGAAAGTAAAAACTGAACTTAAAGTAACTCAAAGACTGAAAGCAAAGAAAACTAAATCACACTACTTCAACCCCTGTTCTAACCCTTCACCTTTCAACTCACTCCGTCTATAGGAAGTAATCATAAACAAGCTGAGTAATATGATATCTAAATTGCAGGAAATTAAATTGCATAAAAGGAAACTAAGATTTAACTACTCATTCATATTTCAACTCTTGAAAATGACATAAGTAATCCAATCTCTAACTTGCAGGAAAGCAAACTAAATCATACTACAATAAGTAATATTTTGATTCCTTACTAATAGAGTCACTTGACTATAGAAAGGAAATCATAAACAGATGAGTAATATGATGTCTAAGTAGCAGAAAAGTAAATAAGAAAAACGCAATTTGAAAAATGACAGTGCTGGAATTAAACTCAGGAAATGAAAATCAGCAGAAAGGACAAGATGATCTCATGTCAGTAGTTATCAAAAATATGTAAATCTGCCCGGGCTACCTACAAAAACCTGTAAAAGAAGCACTGATCAGCTCACAGTTATAAAAGAAAACATAAACGAAATATGGACATCAATGAACATCAGAATAGCGCAATATATATATATATATATATATATATACAAGCAATGATTTAAAAATAGTAAATGAAAGCAAGTAAGAAACTATACAAATCTTTGGTGTACGGGGGCCTTCTGCAACCTCGGCTAGTCAATCACTTAGTCACAAATCAGACTCAGGAATGCTATCTTCTGATGTATTTAAAGTGCAGTAATAAAACAAAGTGAAGCACAGTACAGTGGGCTGATAACATCAGCCAAAATTACATTTCAAAAACTAACTATCCAGTGTATATCAACGCATTATTTATAAGTAAAGGTGCTGCAACTAATTCCTAGATTTTATGCTACCAAGAGACACGTAAATCTCCTTGACCCGAGATCTAGCGTGATGGTCATCATGACAGTTGAATCCATGGAGTGGTGGCTGCTCGATTCATTTCACGGGCTGCTCTACAGGTGTGCCAGTACCTCCGGAAACTAAGGATCGTGCCATGCAAACCTTCACATGGGCAAAACAGAGCCGTGCCACTGCAAAACTCCTCATTTGGCCCTTCCTTTGACCGTCGTTGACCATGACCGTTTATGAGTGATTTGGCTGAACTGAGGGGACACACTCCATGTACACGTCACTTGCAGCTTACCCATGTGGCCAGTTTCTCCATTGGACACCTGTAGCATAGCTTTTAACAAAATTTCTGCAAAACTTGGGCTGGCTGCGGAAAGTGACAAGTTTCCGCAGCTGCTTGAACAAAAATCTAAATCAAACAACAGTCATAAACATAGTTAGAAAACCATTTCATAAGATTTTTTTAGACTAATATGCAACGATTTGACAGCTTGGTGGATGAAGTAAATGGAAAAAGAAGGCTGAAAGGGTATATAGGGAAGTGCAGGTTTGGGAGTCAACATACCCCCACTGTGAAGGTGTTGCATGTCCTCATGCAACCAAAATTTAGTCACTTCTCTCTAACCCATATGTTCTGATGCTTCTGCTAGGAAATTTAGCCCTCTTTTCTTCTTCTTTGGTGCTACCACCATTCTTGGTTTCCTTATTAGACATCTGAACTTGAGATTGATCAATGCTCTGCTCAACTTTTTTCACTTTTTCTTTAGTTTCTTCTTTTTCTTTTGCCATAGTCCTAAATGGAGCATAGTTTTATCATGAATAATTTTATCTACTTTGCTCTGGTCTTTGAGTGCTTCATTTTCCTGCTTGATATGCCTATTTAGGACCTCTAATTCAAATACCTCTTGTTTTAAGGACTGAACTTGTGCATCTAGCGGCAGAGTGGTACTTGGACCTGTAGCTGATTTTTCTAATGATTCCAAGTAGTCATATACTTCCTGTTGATTGGGATCTACTTCAGGTGTCTTTTTTAGATTGAGTTCAAAATCTGGTGGAGGAGGAGGACTGCTCTCTAGTTCTGGCCGAGAAGGGCTTTCATCATGTGGAGGACTGGTTTCAATGCTTAGCTGAGGACGAGGTGGACTATGGCTAGCTGGAGTTTTCTCAGGTGTCTCTCCACCCAAGTCAATGAAGTGGGGCCATTTTATTTCTGTTTTACTCCCTTTTCCTCTTAACCTTGTGCTTCTCCTTAAGTATGGTGGACTAGTACTCTTTTCTTGTATACTCTGTTTTCCTTTTTCCTTTTTCTTTGCTATATCAGCAGCCTGAAGATGTACTAATCTTTCTGACAGTGGTTGATAATCCTCCTCTATGGATGGCTCAGGTGATTGGTAGACTTCTTGGATGGTCCTTTTGCCTTTTTTCTTTCTTCTGTTTCTTGTCTTTAGTTCTGTCTTCTTCTTCTTTTTGACCAATTTCTTGAGTTTCTGTAGTAGGGAGTCTTGGACTATGGTGCTCTTTTCTCTTCTCCTACTTTTTCTTGGTGTCTTTGGTGTACTACTTTCAGAGGCCTCATATGGCTCTTGGAAGTAGTTCCTTATCAAGAATTGTTCCCATGTATCTTTGTTTTTCTTTAGTTGGTCTTCAATAAGAATTTTTATAAGTCCATGATGGTATAGATGAGGGTCTATATTGCCTAAGTGTTTTTGGACTGTAATACTCATCTTCTTCAAACTCAACAGTAAGAAATAAGGCAAATTAAGAGTCTGATTCTCTAAGAAATTCATCAACAGTCTAGCATGGTACATGTACATTGAACCAAAGCGTCCTTCACAAGTGACAAAATTTTGGATAACTAACAACAGACTAGCCCATTCTTCCTTCAATGCATGAACATGAATTCCTTTAGTAAACAAAGTGGTGTCCATACCTGGGTTTCTTAGCATAATTCTCCATGCATGTTCATCCACGCTTTTATTTTTGAACCATCTCTCACCTTCCTGAGGTAAGCCTGTGGCAGCTGCTACTGTTGTTTCGGTCACCGTGAGCTTCAAATCTCCAATCTCCACCTTTTTACCATCGAAAGACCATGCAAAAGCCTTGGTTACTTCTTTGTTATAGCCTTTAAAATTTTGAATGAAGCGTAACCATTTGGCTTTCTTCAGTAAATCCTTGGCTTGAGGGTAACCTTCTAGATATTTCGATCCTTCTGGCTTCGCAATTAGCAGTTTTCCCATTCCTTTCTCTGTTTTAGATTTCAACCGAGGATGTAATTGCGTATGAGGATTTTAGCAGAGGGAAGTAGCTCGGTTGTAGGGTTTATGGTAAAATGCAATGGCTACAATCAATAGCAGGTAACGGGAATGCTTCAGATTATAGGCGGAACAGAGGATAAGCAGTAGTGAATGAGTTCACAAATTGAAATGCGTGTGTATGAAAAAGGAAGATCTTAAATGAAATGGTAAGTGAACAGTAGTGGAGGCGAGATCTTTTTTTTGAATTAACAGCGGCGTACGGAAGATCACACGTTTTTGATAGATGGCTGCGGGAAATATGGTGGAGAAGAGCCGTAAAGGGATTAGTCACATCTTATGAGCGTAGGTGGCAAATGAAAGTGCAGTCAACTTGAGTTTAAACCCGAAAACCCATCATGAGACCATTATGAAATGAATGCATGGTGTATGGAGTAATATCGTGGGATAGGAGTGGGTAATGGAGCTATCATATCGAATCATTGCACATAGTATAACTTTTTATGGTTTGATAACTATGCATAATCATGACTTTAATTGCTATTTGATAAAAAAAAATTTCTCATACCTTTGGAAACTTTGTCATTTCTTGCTCATAGCTTTTAACCAACTGTTCTTTCTTGATGTCTTGGAGATTCTCCATGTCTTCATGGAATTTTCTCACTTACACCTGCATTTTCATGATTTTTGTACTAACATTTTGACTGTGAATTTGAAAAACAGAGTGGTGGTAGCTGCAGAAATCGTTTCTGGCTGCGGAAACTGTTTCTGGCTGCGGAAACTGCTTCCAGCTGTGGAAACTGGGACAACACCCACTTAGCTGAACAAATATAGTTAGAAAAGAACTAACTGAGTGAAAATAGTCCTGAAAGGAACTTTTATTGATGAAATGAAAATGAAATGAGTGGAATGGAATGAAAATGAAGCAGAGTGAAGTGAAGAGAAAATGTGAATGAGATGGAGATGGAGTGGAATGGCAAATGAGGTGGAGTGAGGATGGAAAGAGAAGGAGAGGAGATTTCTTTTTTTTTGGAAAATATAGAGTGTCCAGTGTCCCTGATTTTCACTCTATATTTTCTGTATAATACTGCCAATCTATGATTGGTTTTCAGGCTTATACAATTTATTTATTTATTTATTTTTAAGGAATGAAAGAAACAAAGGCTAGGCTGGTGGGGAAGAAGGATTCTTCTCCACCAGCCTTATTGCAGAATTCTCTTGGAACATCTTGACAAATTCTTCTTTTGAGAGTGGCTTATGATAAATCTTCAATTGGTGGCCATTCACAATAAGAGAAATCCGGAATTCATCAATGGTCTTGATTCTTACCGCTCCATTGTTAGAATTTGTCAATTTCATATGGCCCAAGCCAATGGGTCTGAAATTTACCTTTAAAGTCTTTGAACTTGGAATCAAACAGTAATGCCCAATCCCCCTCTTGAAACTTTCTCTCTTTGATGTATCTGTCATGCCACTTAGCTCTTTGATGTTGAACTAGATCACTCCTTAAAATATCTTCTTGTCTGATCTCATCTAGCTGATTCAGCTGCTCCATTCTGTGCTTTTGTGCTTCTGATAGATTCATCCCCAACTGGACTGCCATCTTAAAAGTCTTGACTTTAAACTCAATGGGGAGTAGGACCTCTTTCCCATAAACAAGTTCATAGGGAGAATGTCCTGTTGTATTCCTCCATGTAGTTCTGTAGGCCCATAAGGCTTCAGGAAGCCTTTCTGCCCAATCTTTTCTGTGTAGATGAACAATTTTGGTGATGATGCTCTCAAGAACTTTGTTTGTAGACTCCACTTGGCCATTTGCTTGCGGATGGTAAGGAGTAGATTTTCTGTGCTTGATTTTGTATTCTTCCATCAGCTTCTCCATCAAGTTAGATGTAAATTGACTTCCCTAATCTGTCACAATTTCTCTTGGGACACCAAAACAAGCAAAAATATCCTCAAAAAGAAATTGAACAACTGAATTTTCAGTGGCAGAAGGCAATGCTTTGGCTTCTACCCATTTAGTGACATAATCAGTGCATACCAATATATACTTTTTTTGTTTAGATTGTGGATTAATGGGTCCAATGAAATCTAAAGCCCATTTTTCAAAGGGTTCGATGAGTACCTGTGGTTGTAATGGCATTTCATTTGAAAGAGTCGGTCTCCCAACTCTTTGGCAGCTGTCACACCTTCTGACATATTGTTTTGCATCTTTGAAAAGGGAAGGCCAATAATATCCTAGAGAAAGGATTTTATAGGCCGTCCTTTTGTCAGCAAAGTGTCCACCGCATGGTTCATCATGACATGCCTTGAGGATGTCAGGAATTTCATCTTCCCGAACACATCTTCTGATCACACAATCTAGCCCTGTTTTAAACAATTCATTAGAAATCCATGAATAACTTGAACTCTCCTAAATAATTCTTCTATTTTCACCAGGAAATAAATGTGGAGGTAGCTTTCCTGTAACCAAATAGTTAGCAATATCTGCATACCAAGGAGTCTTAGTAGTTACTACAAATAAATAATCATCTGGAAACTTATCCTCTATAGGATAATCTTCATTAGTATTTTGGATTCTAAACAAGAAATCAGCTATTGTATTTTGTTTCCCTGGTCTATCCAACACAGTAATATTGAATTCTTGTAAAAGTAAGAACCATCTTGTAACTCTTCCATTAGTAACAGGTTCATTCATGAGATATCTAATTGCAGAATGATCAGTATGGACAAAAGTTTCGTAGCCTGTTATATAATGTCTAAACTTATTGATTGCATGAACAATAGCTAAGAACTCTTTTTCAGTCACAGTATAGTTTAACTTTGTGGGAGTCAAATTTTTAGTAGTGTAGTAAATGGCATAAGGAACTAAATCCTTTTGTCCCAACACAGCTCCTAGAGCTGTATCTGAAGCATCTGTGGAAATATGGAAAGGAAGTTTCCAATTTGGCCCTATCAAAATGGGTGCTTCAGATATTCTTGTTTTCAAAGTTTCAAGTGCAGATTGACAATCAGGATCCCATTTGAATTCATAGTCTTTTGTAAGTAATTTGAAGAGTGGAGATGCTATTTTGGTGAAGTTTTCAATAAATCTTCTATAGTATGCAGTAAATCCAAGAAAACTTCTAACATCTTTTTTACAATTTGGAATAGGAAACTTGGAGATGACTTCAACTTTTGATCTATCAACTTTAATCCCATCCCCTGAAATATGATGTCCTAAAACAATCCCTTCAGTAAACATCATAAAGCATTTTTCATGAATCAATGATAGGTTTTTTTTTTTACATCTTATAAGGACTTTTTCCAAATTCTCTAATGCCTCTTCAAACGAATTACCATAAACTGTAAAATCATCCATATAAAACTCTATACAATCATGGATTAGATCAGAGAAGATTCCTAGTACTGCCCTTTGAAATGTTGCGGGTGCATTACATAATCCAAAAGGAAGTACTCAGTAAGAAAAAGTTCCCCATGGACAGGTAAATGTGGTCTTGTCCTGATCTTCAGGTGCTACCTGAATCTGATTATAGCCACTAAAACCATCCAAAAATGAAAAATACTTTTTTCCTGCTAAAGTATCTAATACCTGATCGATAAAGGGTAAAGGAAAGTGATCCTTCAAAGTTGCTTTGTTCAATTCCCTGTAATTAATGCATACCCTCCATTTACCATTCTGTTTAGGTACTATAACCGAAGGAGAAACCCATCGGCTATCTGAAATTGGATAAATGAAGTTTACATTGAGTAGTTTTTGGAGCTCTTCTTTCACTATCTCCCTAAGGTTTGGATTCATCCTTCTCTGAGGTTGTCTGATTGGTCTACTGTTTTACTCAATGTAGATGTGATGAATGCAAGTCTTAGGGTCAATACCTTTCATATCAGTATATTCCCATGCAAATGTAGTAGAATGTTTTTGCAAGATTTTGGTTAGTTCTTCTTGTTGTGATCTTTCCAACTTTTTGTTGATATTCAATGTTTTACCTGGAAAGATCTCAATGGCGGAACTACCAAAATCTTCCATAGAGAAAAGAGACATTTGTCTAGATGATAGATACTCAATGTCAGAATCTAACTGAAATTGTGTGTGGTCATATTCTAAAGATGTTTCAATGTTTTCTAATTTGTTCAGAATTTGACTATCTTCACTAACTTCAGAAATGGTAAAGACAGGTTGTATAGTATCCTCATCATCAACCCACTCATTATCTCCTATTTTTGTAATTGCTTTTGCTAGAGGATACAGATTGAATTTCTTTGTCGAATTACCATCAGAAATATACATATCCCCAGACCTACAATTGATGAAAGCATCAGCTATGGCTAGCCAAGGTCTTCCTAAGATGAGAGGGTGTCCTCCTAAATTACTCTTGGGAGTTAAAATCATGAAATCTACTGGATATTCCCAAGAGTCTAAGGAGACTGAAATGTCTTCTAATACACCATCTGGTTTGATAATTGATCGATATGAAAGTTGCAGTAAAGTAGGTGTAAAAAGAAGATTAGGAAGTTTCAGCTATTCCATAGTCTGTCTACTCATAATGTTGATGGCAGCCCCTAAATCAATCAAAGTATTTGGAATTTCTACCCCATTGATATGTGTTTTGACAATTGGACTACCAGGATCTACATACTTCTACATAGTAATTTTTCCCATCATGATATCTGCAATTTTTCCTACCTGGTGGATTCTTCTTGTATCTCTAGGTTTCCTTCCTAGTCTTTTAAGACTCAACTCCTTTATTGTTTTTGCTAGAATAGGAATCTCTCTAATGGCTTGTAACAAGGGAATCTTGATACAGACATTCTTCAATTCATCTAGAAAATCATAGTCAGGCAACAAGATTTGTTTTTAAAATTTCCACCCCTCTATCAATTTGTAATCTTTCATGAAAAGTAGGTGTGGATGAAGATGCAGGGTGCTCAACTATAGGAGTTGTGGGGGTTAGCTCTTTTTCTTTTTCTTTCTGAGTGCTTGGGTTTTGAAGAGATGCTTCAGAACCTTTATTGGCTTCAAGAGAATCTTCCTCAGAAATGCTTTTCTTTTGGGCATCTATAGAAGTTTTATCTAAAACTCTACCAGATCTAAGTTGTACATCATTGAGAGGAACAATCATATAGGTGGGAAATTGTTGACCTTCTACCATGTAAGCATTTTGAGGTTCTTATTATTGGGGTTTGGCAATGGCTGGGAAGGAAGTTGATTTGACTTCTGTTGGAATGGAAGCAAGAGTTGAGAATTTGAATTTTGTTGAGAAGGTTGTCGTCGTTGTTGTTGTTGTTGAAATGGAAATGATAGTTGTGGATTTTGATTTGGAAGTTGTGGAGCTTGTTGGTTTTGAAAAGATGGAGGATATTGATAAAATTGAGCAAATCTCCCATAAGGATTTTGCATGCCTTGTACCCATGATTGAAAAGGATTTTGAGGTTGGGACCAAGGTTGTTGCCAAGGATTCCAATTTGGTGGGTTTTGAAAGTTCATAGAGTTGTTAAACCCTTGGTTTTGTTGCCCCTACCAAGGTCTCCTTGCAACAAAACAGAGAGACTCAATTGTATTTGGATCTTCTTGGAAGACAGCTTTGAGCCCAGGAATTGAAGGGCAATTCTTGGTCTCATGATTCTCTGAACAAATCACACATTTTTCTAGAACTTTTGCATCCAAGGGACATTCCCTTAGAGCATGTTTCTTTCTACATTTTGGGCAAAAGATGGCCAAAGCTTCAGCTTCTGCTTTCTGCTTATTGTGCATCTTAAGAGTGTATAGTTGCTCACTAAGACTCCCTAAGATATTAGTTTTGAATTCATCAAGCATATTGCCAATCTCATCCCTACTTACTGATCCAGTTGCAGATTTGTTTGCTCTGATGAGAGAAGGATCTCTAGGCCCTTTTCCAGTTTTAGATTTTCCTCTTGAGAGATGGACACATAGCTCTACTATATCATGAAGTGGAAGTTGAGATATATCTCCTTTTCCCATCATGTTCAAAATATCCATCCATTCATCTCTAATGGTTTTTAATAGAAGGGATTTTAGGGTTTCCTCATCTAAGTTACTCATATTTGCTCTTTTCAGGTTGTATTGAAATCTTTCAAGTAAATCCTCCAAGTTTTCATCTTCTCTTTGCACCATTTTGAATACTTCATCCTTGTGATTGGTGGGCATACAATAGTCTAGGTATCTATCCAAAAATGTTTGTTTCATATCATTCCAAGTCCTAATGGATTGAGTGAGTAATCCCATAAACCATTTCAAAGCAGCTCCTTTCAATGTTGAAGGAAACAGTTTGAGTTTTTGAGAGTCTTCCAGATAATCATAAGTTCGACACATGACCTCAAACTCAAATAGAAATGTTACAGGATCCTCATTTCTTAACCCATGAAAGTTTGAGAGGACAGATGGTGAAATATTTTTCATTGTTGCTCGAGAATCCTCATCGACTATAGGAAATCCGAATGAGTTATCTCCATCCCTATTTCCCACATTGTTACCTCTACCTCCTCCATTGTTTCCTCCTCCCCCTCTACCTCTACCTCTACCAAATCCATTAACTACCTCCTCTGGCATGATAGCTTCCTCAGAGATATCAGAGTCCTCTAGTTCCTCTACTAATGGCGAACGAGCAGTAATTTCTCCCTCTTCTTCCTCAGGTGATTCTACTTCTTCAATTACAATGTGTCTCCCTGTAGAAGGAAAGAAAGGATCTTTTCCTAATTCAGATTCGATGGATGGTGTGGAAGAGTCCCCTAATTCAACTACTGCCTCTTGAATTCTAGGAATCCTAGGGCTAGGAGTGTGGGTTGGAGATGATGGTGGTGTCTCTTGTCTATTCCTTGAAGCAGATGGAGTTGTGAAAATCGAACTCTTGGCTCTAGCTAAAAACCTTCCCCTAGAATCTCTTGCTCTATTCATGTCATTTTTATTTTTCTTCAAGTCAGGCTAATAATTCTCTTTCTGATCTTCCAGGTCACTCTAGGTGCAGGAAGAGAGCATACTCAAGAAACTATTAAACCAATAAATTTCTCTTTTCTGATCCTCCAGATCACGCTGAGTGCAAGAGGAGAGCATACTTTGAGAGGTTATCAATTTTCCTTCCTAGAAATTTATTATTATTATTATTATTATTTTAAGAAATTGGCTACCTAGTTTCACTTCCCCGACAACGGCGCCAAAATGTTTGGTCAATTTAGTATGTCCTAAATTTCTAATTAAAATGTCAATCCGAGATTCCTAAACTGACGAAGTGAGGTGTACTATATGTACAAGATAACCATTTTCTTAGTCTTTTGTCGTTTTTGAGTTTTTTTTTTAGTTTGTTTTTGGGTTTATCTTCTATGGATTCCCTAGTGTATGATGGAAAAACTGAAAGTTAAGTATGGATGGTAATGGTGATTTCTACAGTGATTTTCCAAACTTAAAAGTTTTCAAAAGGAAAGTTCCAAACTGACTGTAATGAAATCAATTCTCAAAAGGAAGTAAATGTAATAAAATAGTGAACTAGTGACAATGGCCCAATATCCTTACTGTTGTATGAAAAAGAAAGTAAAAACTAAACTTAAAGCAACTCAAAGACTAAAAGCAAAGAAAACTAAATCACACTACTTCAACCCCCGTTCTGACCCTTCACCTTTCGACTCACTCCGTCTATAGGAAGTAATCATAAACAAGCTGAGTAATATGATATCTAAATTGCAGGAAAGTAAATTGCATAAAAGGAAACTAAGATTTAACTACTCATTCATATTTCAACTCTTGAAAATGACATAAGTAATCCAGTCTCTAACTTGCAGGAAGGAAAACTAAATCATACTACAATAAGTAGTATTTTGATTGCTTACTAATAGAGTCACTTGACTATAGAAAGGAAATCATAAACAGATGAGTAATATGATGTCTAAATAGCAGAAAAGTAAATAAGCAAAACACAATTTGAAAAATGGCAGTGTTGGAATTAAACTCAGGAAATGAAAATCAACAGAAAGGACAAGATGATCTCATGTCAGTAGTTATCAAAAATATGTAAATTTGCCCGGGCTACCTACAAAAACCTGTAAAAGAAGCACTGATTAGCTAACAGTTATAAAAGAAAACATAAAGGAAATATGGACAGCAATGAACATCAGAACAACAAATATATATATATATATATATATATATATATATATATATATATATATATATATATATATATATATATATATATATATATATATATACAAGCAATGATTTAAAAACAATAAATGCAAGCAAGTAAGAAACTATACAAAGCTTTGGTGTACAGGGGACCTCTGCAACCTCGGCCAATCAATCACTTAGTCACAAATGAGATTCAGGAATGTTGTCTTCTCATGTATTTAAAGTGCAGTAATAAAACAAAGTGAAGCAAAATACAGTGGGCTGATAACAACAGCCAAAATTACATTTCAAAAACTAACTATCCAGCGTATATCAACGTGTTATTTATAAGTAAAGGTGCTGCAACTAATTCCTAGATTTTATGTTGCCAAGAGACATGTAAATCTCCTTGACCCGAGATCTAGCGTGATGGTCATCATGACAGTTGAATCCATGGAGTGGTGGCTGCTCGATTCAGTTCACGGGCTGCTCTACAGGTGTGCCAGTACCTCCAGAAACTAAGGATCGTGCCACGCAAACCTTCACGTGGGCAAAATAGAGTCGTGCCACTGTAAAACTCCTCATTTCGCCCTTCCTTTGACCGTCGTTGACCACGACCGTTTATGAGTGATTTGGCTGAACTGAGGGGACACACTCCATGTACACGTCACTTGCAGCTTACCCATGTGGCCGGTTTCTCCATTGGACACCTGTAGCATAGCTTTTAACAAAATGGCTGCAGAAACTTGGG
The DNA here is from genome assembly GCA_031772625.1 of Pinus tabuliformis. Lineage (NCBI taxonomy): Eukaryota > Viridiplantae > Streptophyta > Pinopsida > Pinales > Pinaceae > Pinus > Pinus tabuliformis. The sequence goes on along the minus strand of CM062805.1, from coordinate 484,299,881 downwards.
CTAGCCGCGGAAAGTGACAAGTTTCCGCAGCTGCTTGAAAAAAAATCTAAATCAAACAACAGTCATAAACACAGTTAGGAAACCATTTCATAATCTCTTTTTAGACTAATATGCAACGATTTGACAGCTTGGTGGATGAAGTAAATGGAAAAAGAAGGCTGAAAGGGTATATAGGGAAGTGCAGGTTTGGGACTCAACATATACTGCGGAACCTTTTTTTCCTTTGTTCCTATAAGTTTTCCTGCTTTGCGTAGTTCTGAACATCAAGGTAGCCGGATAAGCCATTTTTTGCACAATAGAATTTTAATCTAAGTATTCAAAGATTTTACATACTCACCTCATGGTCCTTTGGAAAAGCGTCACTCCACCTCACTGTAGCTGACTGAGGCGTCGACTGCGAATTTAGCCACAAATCCTTTGTTAGACGAGGAGGTAACTCCTCAAATGTAATTGTATTATTCATTCAAGTTGTTCATTATTATATACAAGAGGGAGTGGTTGTTAAGTTCATCTCCTGATCACTCTCCATTTTCTCTATTATTTATTTGCACTAATTATAAATTTTCACCCAATCCCTATGATTAGGTGTCAACATTTCCCCCTTAATCTGAAGGGATGTTGGTGAGTCCAAGAAGTTCTAAATCTTTGAAGATTTTCTCTTCCAGGCACTTTAGTGAAGATGTCTGCAATCTACTCATTAGTGGAACAATGGCGAAGATGGATTGTTTTGGCCTCAACATGATGTCAAATGAGATGATATTTTGTATTGATGTGCTTCGTTCGATCATGGAACTTTGGGTTCTTCACCAACTTTATTGCCAAGGTATTGTCAATCATGAGTGGAGTTGATTGTACTTGTTTTACTTGCAAATATTCTAGAATTTTCCTGAGACACACAATTTTTTTTGTTGCCTCAACTGCTGCCACATATTCTGCCTCTGTCGTGGAATCTGCTGGAACTAATTGTTTGCATGATCTCCAGGAGACAGCTCCTAATCCAAGACTCATAGCATAACGCAAAGTGGATACCCCAGTTTCTTTGTCTCCATCGATGTCTGAATTAGAGTATCCAATCAAGCTGAAGTCACCCACTTGTGTATACCTGATTCCAAAGTCTTGAGTTCCCTTTAAGTACTTTAGAACTCTTTTTTCAGCAGACCAATGTCCCTCACAAGGATTTTTCATAAACCTGGAGAGGATTCCAACAAAAAACGAAATGTCTGGTCTGGTGGTAGTTAGGTAGTTGAGACTTTCTACAAGTTGTCTATACTTTGTTGCATCCTACAATTCTTTTCCTTCAATGGATGTGAGCTTTAAGTTTTGTTCCATTGGAGTAGTCAGAGGATTGCATTTATTCATGCCAAACCTGTTCAACAAATCTCCAATGTACCTATTTTGAGAAAGGAATATACACTTCGAATGTTGAGTTACTTCAATACCAAGATAGTAATGAACATAGCCCAAATAAGTCATTTCAAAACCTTTCCTCAATTCCTTCTTTATGGATGCAATGTAGCTCTCATTTTTCTCTGTCATCAATAGATAATCTATATATACCACAAGATATACAAATTTTTTTCCAACCTTCTTTCCAAACAAAGTTGCATCATCAAGATCATAATGTTTGAAATTGAGTTTTAGAAGATGCTCAGTTAGTTTTTCATACCAGGCTCGCGGTGCTTGTTTGAGGCCATACAAGGATTCCACAAGTTTGCATACTTTATGTTCATGTCCTTTTACAGCAAATCCTTCAGGCTGGGACATAAAAACATTCTCTTTTAGATTTCCATTCGAGAAAGCAGTTTTTACATCCATTTGATGGACTTTCCAATAGTTCTGAGCTACCAGGGAAAAGAGTGTCCTGATGGTAGCCCATTTTGTTATGGGGGAAAAGGTATCCTCATAATCAACCCCTTCCTTCTATGCAAAAGCTTTTTCCGCAAGCCTAGCTTTGTGCTTGTCAACTGAGCCATCAACTTTATACTTGTTCTTGTAGACTCACTTGCAGCCAATTGGTTTGGTTCCCAATGGAGGATCAACCATCTTCCAAGTGACATTCTTTATCAAGGAATCATACTCATTTTGCATTGCTTCTTTCCATTCATCATGAGAAGCAGCTTATTTGAAGGAATTTGGTTCAAAATCTGTAGACAAATTCAATTCAAAATCATAAGAAACAACCATATCAACAGGTGAATCAGAGTCATCTACATCACCTCCATTTTTCCTGGTTGAATTTCTAGTTCCTGTCTTTCCAACCTCATCGGGATGAACACTTTCAAGTGTCTTTGTCAACCACTTTGGGCGACATTTCTGAGATGGTCCAGGTTGCTCCGTTGATTGAGTTGGGACTGAATCAAGATTGAGTCTCCCAATTCTGTCAATCACATCACTCAAATTATCATCCGTTGTTGGAGTTTCATGCGGGGTAGAGAGTGCTTCAGAAGAATATTCCATAGGTTGATCTAGTATAGGAATCCCCCCTTCAACATGTAGAATTTGATTATCAAATTCTTGAAATGATTTTTCTTTTGCGAATCTATCTAAGCGATCAAGTTTTCGCTCAAGAACATTGTCAGTTTTGGATGATTCAAGAAAGATTACATCTCTAGATACAAAAAACTTTTTATTGACTTAATCATAGAGAGGGTATGCTTTGGAGGTGTTTTAATACCCCGCGAAGTTACACTTACGACTTCTTGCACCAAGTTTGTTTCTATGTACCTTTGGTATTAAGGTATAACATGTGGAACCAAAGACCCTGAGATGCTTTACTAAAGGAATGTGCCCATACCACATTTCATAAGGAGTTTGGTTTCTAATAGGATTAGATGGAAATCTATTCTTTACATATTAACAGCAAATAGAACTGCATCATCCCAAAACATCATTTTTAAATTTTTGAAAAACGTCATGGAGCGCACGATATTTAAGATTGTCCTATTCATTCTTTCAGCTACTTCGTTTTGTTGGGAATTATAAGGAACAATTGTTTGATGTTTGATCCCATGTTGGTGAAGATAGTTTCCAAATTCATTTGAAGTGTATTCTTTTCCATTATTAGTTTGAATAGAACAAATATGAAATTGTGCATCATTTTCAATCCATGTATGAAAGTTGTTGAATGTTTGAAAAGCATCAGATTTGTTCTTCAATAAATAAACCCAACCCATTCTGGTGTAGTCATCAATAAATGTCATCATATATTTATTTCCATTTGCAGAAGGAACAGAGATTGGAACACATAAATCTGAATGAATGAGTTCAAGTTTTCTATGTGCTCTGGAATGTGAATCATGAAAAGGCTGTTTTCTATGCTTTCCTAGAATGCAAGCATCACATTGCTTAAGTTTCCTAGGAATTGTAGGCAAACTAAGAACACCATTTTTCTTCAACAAGCAGAGGCTGTCGTAGTTCAAGTGTCCAAATGTAGCATGCCATAATAAAATTGATGGAGATGTACCTTATTCATAATGAAAATTGTATGAGAAATTTTGTGCACGAGCAGAGGTACCCTGCAGCTTGAGAAGCCTTTCTTCTTCTATCCGTGTCATGACAAGTGAGTGGTCTGATGCTTTTCTCACCTCAATATTTCAATCAAACATATGAATGGAGTGTCCTTTCTGGCAGGTGTGGACCAAGGAAATCAAGTTTCTCCTTAGCTGTCGGAGATATAAAACAAGATGCAGAAGAAATTCTGGAAGACCAGGCAATTTAAGCTTGATTGTACCAAGCCCTGATCGCTTGATTTTTGATTTGTCTGAAAGGTATACTACTCCATCAACATTGTCAATAAATTTTTCAAAAAAATATCTTCTAAAATTCATGTGGCAAGTTTCTCCTGAATCAAGCAACCAATAATTTTTCCAAGAAGCAAGTGAAGCATTAAATAAGCCTTCATTTACTTCAATATTACAGTGTGCCACAACATAGTGAGCGGATTTAGGTGTTATACCTTTATCTTTGTCATTATTTTTACCTTTGGGTTGGTTTCTTTCATGCTCAATTTTTTCCCAAAGCAACTTGCATGTGGATGCATCATGTGATCCATCTCTTTTGCTGCATATGCAGTGCACTTCTGACTTTTCTCCTTGAGAGTGTCTGCCCCCCTGCCTTTTATATTTCTTCCTCTTACTCTTCGACCACCTTTTACTCTCAAAGAATCTTGAGCAAGATTCTTCTCTCTATGTGCAAGGCACACAACCTCTTCAGAAGATTGAGGAGTTGTCTTCTTCCCAAAATCTTTCTCCCTTTCAACAATTTTTTTCACAAGGGAGTCAAAGGTAATATCTTTGAGGTTTCCATTTGCTTCCAAAGACTCAAGATAATTCGAGTAAGTGGGATAAAGTGCCTTGAGAAAAGATATCAGAGGAATTTCCATTTCAGCATTAGTGACTTTGATATCATGCATAATAGATTTTACTTTTGATGCAAGAGCAACAGGATCATCATTTTGTAATTGAATGGTGAATAATTTAATCATGAGTCATAGATTTCGTTCAATTTTTGTAAGCCTTCGAAAGCATTTGAAATTGGCAAAATATGGTGACTCACCTCTTCATTTACTAATGCTGCAATCAATGAATAAGACTTGTTGTTCTTATTTTCTGAAATGGCGAATTGCTTGTTTGAGGTAGGTTGTTCTAGCTCTTTGTCTCCATTTACAACACACACTCCTTTCCACAACTCATTAAAAATGAGAGTGTGTTGGATTTGTCGAGACCACTCAAGATAGTTCTCCTTCCCATTGAGAATGACTCCCACAATAGATATCAATGAGTGCATTTTAAAAATGTGTATTGTGTAAAAAAATCACTCTTCTGCTGGCAAGAAAATGACGCAGGAGGTTGACCAAAATGAGCTGGTAGTCTGTAATTTGACTACTGGTTAACTTTGTAACCAATTAGCTGCACTTAGATATGGTTCTGTATGTGGATTTTCCCCTTGAGGGTCCTGCTTATCTGACCAATCACTGTCGGTCCCTTTTGACTTCTCCTTTTATCAAGCACTTCAATCTGCGTCGTTCATCTCACTTCTCCAGATCCAGTGGATATCACATCGTCCACTCACTAACTAACCCAGACGATCTACACCATCGATGTGACTCGTCCAATTGAACGACTGTCACACAATCTCACATGAAATCTTGCATGATCGATATCAGGTCAAGAGAGCATGAGAAAAGTGGTTTTCCCATGCTACGTGTCGCCTACTAAGGTTAATCAGGTGAATTTTAGGAATACCGTTTACAACCTTTAGGGCACACGAAATACAACTTCCCACTTATCAATACCACCCACGTGCTTACTTCATACTTTTAAGAAAGGCACTTAAGGAAAGGTTTAAACTCAGCATTAATGCTTAAACTCAGTATTAACACTTAACAATAATTCACTGTGATTTATAAATAAAATGTATGAAAAAAGAAAATACCCGATTAGGGTCCAAAACGCTGATACACAGTCATAAGAGAATTTCATTCATTGCACCCTTGTTTACACTATGAAACCATGAGGGTGATGAAACCATGAGAGGTATATCATTAAGCGGCATGCATGTAGGTGTGAGAGTGATACCTCAACTGCGCTTGTGGAGTAGTTGCCTCACTTAACTAGATGAACGTCTATAGCAGTTTCCAGAGAGGGGAAGCAGTTGCAAGAGATCAGTTTTGCAAAAGAGGCAGAACATAGGAAGAAGGGAGTTACAAAGCAGAGAGGGAAGCCAAAAATGGTGCTGGCTCTGATACCATGTCAGACCAGGAGGTAACTCCTCAAATGTAATTGTACTATTCATTTAGTTTCTTCATTATTATATATTAGAGGGAGTGACTATTCAGTTCATCTCTCGATGACTCTCCATTTTCTATATTATTTATTTACACTATTTATAGTTGTTCACCCAATCCCTATGATTAGATGTCAACATGCTCCTATGATGCGATCGAGCCAATGATCTACAGCACGGGCGACGTTGTCCTCACATGCTTCCAATTTCTGTATTAGCTCTGGGGTCCAAACAATAGGACCATCAAGTTTCCACCTTCCTTGGCTATCTGATAGCTTTGCGATCCACTCGTATAGGTATATGTCCAACCATTGTTCCTTTGTCAGTCACGGGTTTCTGTTCTCCTATGCCAAAAATTCATGGAGCTTCCTATCCAACCAGTCCCTGATCTCCTTCTTAGTTTGATTCCAGTGATACGACATCACACATCTCTTATGTAGATTCTGATCCTGGTAACAAAACCATTTGTTGGCTTGCGGGGGCCTGACCCAGGTTGATCTGAAAATCACTTGTGAGTGATCTCAGTTAATTAATGCAGGTATTACAGACTCATGTGTTATGTGTGTGTCTATTATCTTAGACAAAAAGTCGATAAGTTTGCAAAATAAATAGACATTGGGAAACAGTAAGAGAAACACAACAAGAAAATGCAAAAAACACAACAATTTAATAAGGAGTTCACCCAATCCTCCTGGGCTATGTCTCCTGGTCCAGCTTTCAGTGGTGGCCTTCCTTTATTATGTCTTTAAACAGAGTTTTTACAATGAGGAGCTCAATTTGAGTCTCCTGTAACAGATGATGCTTACTAGGGTGGTACTTAGATTCCCCAAGCCACTAGAGTACATAGACTCCCCCTTACCAAGTCTCAACCTCACACTAGTCTTAATGGGATGAGTCCAATTTGGTACTCAGTTCCTGAAAGATATCCTCACAGGGATTGCTCGAACCTCTCAAGCCTTCTCGATTCTATTTGCTCGATGATGCCTTAGCTTTGCAGGTCAACTCGAATTCTCTGTTCTCTACTTCTTGCTCTTCTATCTCACTATCTCCCTTTATTCTCTTCGTCTGTTCATGGCTTAAAGCTAATCCATCCCTTGAATGTTCACTTCCTCTTCCGTCTCTTCAGATCGCCTGCCACTGTCCACTTCGAATTCGATGTGTCTGTGTCATCGCCACTATGTACCATTTCATAGGGGGTGGCCACTTGTCCTCTCACCAACTGAGCACCAACTCTTCCTCGAACGGTTTGTTATTTCGGTTACTTTGTGAAATGATTCATCTGCTAGCTTAGCGGTCAAATCAGACTTCAAACTTTAATGCTCCATAGTTTATTTCTCCCTCCAAATCCGGTCTCCCATCGGGTGCAATCTCCGCCATTAGATCTGGGGCCTCCAGATCCTACGATTATTGCTTTTATTGCACGGTTGACTTGCTCGAACGTTAGCCTGCGATGAGAGCGATTTTCTCTCTCATCCACCAAACACGCGTCACTCGGTGTATGGAATCGCTTGGTCCTTTGACAAATCTGCTTATCGCCTGAAATGTGTCTGACATTCAACCAGTTTTGGAGCGTGGGACCCGCTTTCTGTTTTAGCGCTTTTCCCATAGTTTTCCAGTTTCCCTTGTGACCAAGCGCTTGGGGCTTTTCCTTCTCGAGGGGTTTTTCCTAGCGATGTGCATTAGAAACAACCTCTATTTCTGAGTTTGAGCATCCCAACTGCCATTTTTATGCCATGCATGGTCCCCATGGGCCAACGGTCAGTGCGCTTTGACCGAAGGTCCTCGTTGCTCTGTGCTGGCTAGAATTTTCCATTATACAGAGCTTATTTCTGATAGCTCGTTGTCTACAAGATTTTGAAGTCTGCCATGATTTGAAACAGTCATATAACTCGGATAATTTTCACGGATCCAATTCGGATCATGGCCTTGCCACGGAAAAAGCTTTTGGACCACCAAAAGTTGGTTTTCAAGCATTGACTAAGTGAGGGTACAATTGTCTCACTTGTCCAATCTCTATACTCTTTTCACTGCTCGGCTTTGAACTCCTAAGCCCAATTTTGAGGTACTCAACATCTCCCCTGTGCGTTGTTCTCATATTCTTGTCCAGAACTGTGTCTTCCTACAATTCATTAAGATATTCAGGTAGCAGGTCATCAATAGAAGGCAATTGACTCTCTTCTTCAGGATCCTCAATTAGTGAAGGTTCAAATAGTCTCAAGCTATCTGCATTTATGATTGAGTAGATGTGCATGTAAGCTGGTAGATCAAGGCGAAAAGCATTCTAACCAATTTTCTCAAGTATCTTGAAATATCCATATCTGATAGGCTTTAGATTTTTACCTTCACCTTGCATTTTGTCCTTGCTGATATACAACCAAACTTGATCACCAACTTGTAAACTATGCTCCATCCGATGCTTGTCATGCCTTACCGTGTATTTGGCTTGGCCCTTTTCTAACCATTCCTGTACTACCTGGTGAGTCTCCTGGATTTGTTCAATGAACCTAGTTGCCTTGTCCACATCATTGTGTCCCTCAACCGCTGTGTCCTTACCAAAGACAAAATCCAAAGGAGACCTTGGTGTGAAACCAAAACAGGTTTCAAAATGAGCTCTCTGTGTAGAAGAATGTTTGGCTTGGTTATAAGCATGCTACACATAACAAAAATGTTCATCCCAAAGTTTAGGATGCTTGCTACAATATCCTTTGAGTAACTCGATTACTATCATGTTGACTACTTCTGTCTGGCCATGAGTTTGTCGTGGAAAGCTATGCTTTTCTTCAGTTTGGTGTCTATCAGTTCCCACAGACTTGACCAAAACATTCCCACAAATCGGGTGTCTCAATCAGATAAAATGGAAGTGGGTAATCCAAAATGAACCCATACATGTTGAAAGAACAGTTTTGAAGTTTGTTCAGTTGTAATCTGTTTATTACAAGGTATCAAAATAAACATTTTGCTGAACCTATCCATAACAACATACAGATAATCATGACCTTTCTTAGATTTAGGCAGTCCTCCAACAAAATCCATGGAAACACTTTCCCAAGGATGAGAAGGAACTGGTAATGGAGTGTACAAGCCTAGTTTTCTATCGCTGGGCTTGCTTTTAGCACACATAGTACACACATAGTACACATAGTTTTCTATCGCTGGGCCAGTAAAAAAGCCTTTGCAGCTGTGCAACTGTTTTACTTACCCCAAAGTGACCTGATATTAGAGTTGTGTGTGCTTCTCGAATTATCTTTACTCTTTCAATTTGTGGAATGCATAGCTTCCCACAATGATATAAGAGTCGATCCTTAATATGATAATCCAATTCTTCTACTCGTTTTCCTTGACTTAAAGTTGCATATACATCCTTAAAGTCTATATCTTGAGCATATTGTTCAATGTAGCTCTCATGTAACAAAAAATTATGCTTAAGTATAGTAGATGCATTTGTAATGGGTCTAGATAACATATCTACAACTTTATTGTGTATGCCCATTTTATATCTGATGACTAAATGAAACTGTTCTAGAAAACCCATCCATCTATAGTGTCTTGATTGTTGCAACTTAGTTTGGGAGTGTAGATATTGAAGTGGTTGATGATAAGTATGTATAACTGTTTCTTTTCCCATTAAGTAATGTTTCCACTTTTTCACACTTTGTGCTAATGCATACAATTCTTTATCATATGTAGGATAGTTAACTACTGTAGAATTAAATGTCTCATAATGATAACATATGGGTTTACCATGTTGTATCAACACTGCTCCCATGGCATAGTCACTGGCATCTGTTTGGATCTCAAATGATCTTTGAGGATCTAGTAGTGCTAGTACTGGTGCTGTACTAATCTTTTCTTTCAAGGTGTCGAAGGCTTTTTGTTGTTTGCCTCCCCACTGAAACACCTTGTTCAATCCTGTTAAAGCATCTATGAGAGCTACAATTAAGGAAAATTTAGAAATGAACTTTCTCCAATATTGTGCTGCTCGTAAGAAGCTCCCAACTTTTGTAGTAGATTTGGGTTTAGGCTAAGTTATAATGATTGCCACCTTAGAGGGATCTATCTTCAATTCACCACCCCCTGCTATATGTCCTAAATAATTCAAGGATGTTTTTCCAAATTCAAATTTTGAGAGTTTAACATAAATTTTTTCTCTTTTCAAAACATCTAATGTCTGCTTTACATGCTTTAAATGTACTTCCCATGTTTTGCTAAATATCATAATGTCATCCAGATACACAATAACAAAATCATCAAGAAAAGGTCTGAGTACATCATTCATTATTCTCATGAAAGTAGCAGGAGCATTAGTTAAGCCAAAAGGCATAACCAGCCACTCATACAATCCCTGCTTTGTTTTGAAAGCAGTCTTCCATGCATCTTGTTCTGTAACTCTGACCTGATGATATCCACTATGCAAGTCTAACTTGGAAAAATAAACAGCTTCTTTCAATTGATCTAATAGATCATCTATGCGAGGAAGGGGATAACGATTTTTTATTGTTATCTTATTCAGTGCTCAGTAATCAATGCACATTCTCCACGAGCCATTTTTCTTTCTCACCAAAATGATTGGAGATCCACATGGTGATGTGCTAAGTCTGATGAACCCCTTCTTGAGAAACTCCTGCCCCTGCTTCTTGATTTCTGCATTCTTTAAAGCAGACAACCTGTAGATTCCAAAGTTAGGCAATGGAGCATGTTGCTGCAAATTAATTTCATGCACTATTTCCTTTTTGGGTGGTAGACCTTTAGGTTCTTGAAACAAGATATCATACTTTGAAACAACTTTTTCTAAATCAGCTTGCTGTTTAGCATCACAACCCTCAAATACATTGGTTTTATCAAGCTTCTTTTCCTTTACAACAATCAGTAAAAATTGTTTGCATGAATTTATCATTCGTTTCATCTACCCTAAGTTTATGAGAGTGTAAATATTCTTGAGCTTATGAGCTCTTACAAAGTATTTTATTCCATCTTTAATGAGTAGATACTTGTTCTCAACTCTATAGAAAATAGCTTTTTTGTCATACAAGTAAGGAATTCCAAAAACAATTCCACATATATCCAAAGGAATTATGTCTAACTCAACCTCATCTAGAAATGTTGACCCAAAGAAAACTTGAGTTTACGTTGTCTAGTCACTTGGAGTTGTGCTTTATCATTTAACCATCCTAATGGGTATGGTTTCTTGTGAGGTGTAGTCAGTAATCCCAACTTCTTTACAATTGCTTTAGAAATTAAATTTACTTGTGAGCCACTATCAAACAAATTATCAATCTTTTGATGTTTGGAAATAACTCGAATCTGGAAAAGCTCGTGTCTTTTCTCTCATTTTCTTCGTCAACAATAGATTGTGTAGAATTACTAGTAGATGCTTCAGAATTCTTACCTTTTATACCTGTGGCTGCAATGGTTGTTTCATCTCCTAAGTTCGACCCCAATTCTTTTTGAATAGCTGCAGTAGTCTTCTTCTTCTTTCCTTCGAACTTCTTAGGTCTTGGCTCCAGATGCAGAATCCAACAGTTCTCATCATCATGCCCATCCTTCTTACAGTGAGAGCATGAAGACTTGCTATTCTATGCAGTATTGGCCTTCCTTCCTTTCCATTTATGTTTTCTTTTCTCCTTATTCTTGCTTGCAATGGGTTGGGATGATCCCCCAACTTTTGGATTTCCATTCTTTCCTCTAGTTTCCAGATGCGTAGCTTGAACATGTACCTCATCTATACTAGTGGGATTAAACACGAGGATAGTGTGCCTCATGTAGATGTGTAGACGCCCGATGTACTTCAATAGAGTCTTAGGTGAGTCAAATGAGATTCCTAGAATCAATGCTCTCTTCCTAAATTCTTGCATGTAACCTTGTACACTTTTCCCTTTCAACTGTCGAAGAGTTTGCCAGCACATCATGGCTTGCTGCATGTAGGCCAATGGATACAACTACTTTCTGATTGCAGAAAAAATTCACTCCAGACAAAAATAGTCTTACCATGTCTCTTCATGTCAGCTTGGGTCCTTTCTTCCCACCAAACCAAGGTAGTGCCTTCAAGGCATAGGCTAGCCAACTAAATCTTGCTCTTATCTGAATTGATACTCTACACTCTGTAATAAAATCAATTTGTCTGATCCAATTGTCCAACTTTTCTTTATTCAACTCTCCATCATATATTGGTAAATCAAATTTAACATGTAGTTTAATCAAATATGTCTTCTTTCTATGTTCATGGCTATTAGGAGGTGTGAGAAATCTTTCTTCATTCCCCTTGCCTTTTGAGTAGTCATGGAGGAGAGACTCTTCTTCTCCTTTATCTTGTTTGGAGCCTAATGAATCTTCATCCTTGTGTTTTCTAAAATCCCTATACATTTCCTCTACCATGGACCTTATGGCCAGGAAACTATCTTTAAATTGAGGGTGTGGCCCCACAGAACCTTCCTTCGACATTGTCTTCTAAGGATAAACTCTTCCAACTTCAGGATTAGTTTTGACCAACTCTCCTTCTCCTAATTTGACCTTTTATCTAGTTAGCATTCAATAGCTAAATCTAACAAAAGTTTGTCTAACATTAACGGCCTAAATCTGTAATACCACTTGATCTGAAAATCACTTCTGAGTGATCTCAGTTAATTAATGCAGGTATTACAGATTCATGTGGTTGTGTGTGTGTCTATTATCTTATGCAACGGATCGATAAGATTGAAAAATAAACAGACAGTGGAAAATAATAAGAGAAACACAGCAAGAAAATTAAAAAAACACAACAATTTAATAAGGAGTTCACCCAATCCTCCTGGGCTACGTCTCCTGGTCCAACTTTCAGTGGTGGCCTTCTTTTATTGTGTCTTTAAGTAGAATTTTTACAATTAGGAGCTCAATTTGAGTCCCCTGTAATAGATGATGCTTAGTAGGGTGGTCCTTGGATTCCCTAAGCCACTAGAGTACACAAACTCCCCCTTACCAAGTCTCGACCTCACACTGGTCTTAATGGGATGATTCCAATTTGGTACTCAGTTACTGACAGATATCCTCATAGGGATTGCTCAAACCTCTCAAGCCTTCTCGGTTCTATTTGCTCGATGCTACCTTAGCTCTATAGGTTATCTTGACTTCTCTGTTCTTTGTTTCTTGCTCTTCAATCTCACTGTTTCCCTTTGTTCTCTTTGTCTGTTCATGGCTTAAAGCCAATCCGTCCCTTGACTGTTCGTTTCCTCTTCCATCTCTTTGGATCACCTGCAGCTGTTCGCTTGGAATTCCCTGCTTCTGTGTCATCACTACTATGTAACGCTTCACAGGAGGTGGCCAATTGTCCTCTCACCAACTGAGCACTAGCTCTTCCTCAAATGGTTCGTTATTTTGGTTACTTTGTGAAATGATTCATCTGCCAGCTCAACAGTCAAATCGGACTTCAAACTTTTATGCTTCGGAGCATATTTCTCCCTCCAAATCTAGTATCCCACCGGATGCAATCTCTGTCATTAGATCTAGGGCCTCCAGATCCTATGGTTATCACTTTTATCACACGGTTTACTTCCTCAAACGTTAGCCTACGATAAGAGTGGTTTTCTCTCTCATCCGCCAGACATGCGTCACTTGGTGTATGGAATCGCTTAGTCCTCTGAAAAATCCACTTACCACCTGAAATGCCTCTAATATTCCACTGGTTTTGGAGTGCGTGACCCCCCTTATGTTTTAGCGCTTTTCCCACGATTTTTTGGTTTCCCTTGTGACCGAGCGCTCAGGGGTTTTCCTTCTCGAGGGGTTTTGCCCAGCAATGTGCATCATAAACAACCTCCATTTCTGATTTTGAGCCTCCCAACTACCATTTTTGTGCCATGCACGATCCCCATGGGCCAACGGTCAGCACGCTTTGACCGAAGGTCCCTGTTGCTCCGTGCTAGCTACAATTTTCCATTATACAGAGGTTATTTCTGATAGCTTGTTGTCTACAAGATTTTGAAGTCTGTCATGATTTGAAACAGTCATAGAACTCTGATAATTTTCATGGATCTAATTCGGATCATAGGTTCAACATTAATTAGTTAAATAAATCCCATGGAGCATGGACCAAAGTCCCACCCAGAGTAGTATGGGGGAATGTTGGAACCAAGTTTTCGCACCCTGAGATGGTTATGATGTCATTTGTTTCCCTTTATACCTACCTTCACGTAGGTTGCTTCGCTCTAGGGTTTGTAAGACGAGCCCTCTATTCCAGTCTTTAATACCTCCACAAAAGGGTATAATCAACGTTTGCACAGCCTTAGCCTGCTTCTTAGGTACTTTCGTGCTGCTATGGTAGTGTGGCATGCAAATCCCCCACTTAATCTAAGTGACTTGCCTATCTCATCAAACAATTATAGTTAGCACTGCGTAAATAGATATTCGTAATGACATTCAGTTATTCAATATAATTGCATTAATTCGTGCATCACATAGGCATAATAAAGGAAATTCATATATAACATATCAAGATGCATCAACATAACAAAGACATAGAAATTGTAGAATATCTCACTTTATTAATATCTTCCAAATTTTTACAAACTCTATCAACCCTGCACACATAGCTGCAAGGTTCCACACACTCAATTGTGGACTTCTACCCTAGGCCTCTACGCATTCAGATGCAGACCCTCTACCTATGCTATAACCCAGGAGTTAGACTTCTTACTTCAAAGCTATGACTCTCTTACATTATTCATCATTGTCTGTCTATTGATTATTCTAACTACATAGAGCTTAGTACTTCTTATACAATGTCATGTTTTGTGGACCATGGGTAGATCTCTTATAGCTGACTTTACTTTACAAAACTAAGGGTGGACTACCCTTTATGACATAGGACACCTTCATGCTTCATGACCACAAAATGTGGAGTCTTTACATTTTTGTTACAAAATTTGACTCAAACATGGGCTTTTAGCCTCAAAACTGCCCTTGGGGGATCCCGCTCCCAACAGGGACACCATAAAGGAGAACTACTATCATGTTGGGAGCTACGAGGATAAATGTATAAAGTGGATCATGTTGCATCAGGGAAGGCACCAAGACGTGCCAAATTTTACCAATGTTTTTCGTACCCTTCGCATGAAGTTGTGTATCAAGGATTTTGAGAAACATTTGGTACTCAAGTACTGCGACTGCATACAAAGGTACATCTAGGATAAGATGGAGTTCTTGGACATCTCCTCACTCAACATAGTGTGCCCATACATTATCAAGATTGAGCAGAAGCTTAAATAGAAAAAGCGAGACTTTGGGTCTGTGAATCCGAAGCAAGGGAAAGGTGCCCCCAAACAATAGAACAAAGGACAATCCAAGGTGGGGCAGCCCAGGAAAACCTGCCAAAGTGCAAGAAATGAACAACACCATGGAGCTGAAGAAGGACACAAGAAAGTGGAGTGAGTTCCATAAGAGCTCCACTCACAACGCAAGTGTCGGGCCAAGCAGTCACTAGTGGTCGAGCTGAAGGCTTCTGAATTAGATGCAGGTTTTGACTCTAAGTCAGAACCCAAAAAGGGGAATGACTGCTAGGTCCCTATAATACTTGTGATTCCCCCACTACTATTGTAATTGTAGCCATTATTGTTATTGTTATGCCCCTATTGTCCCCATATTGTTATTATTATACCCCATAGAAGCCCACTATTGTTATTTTTGTGCCCTTAAATTATTATTGTTATGTCGGCTTTGATTATATTGTGACCCCTTAGACTCCTATATATATAAAGAAGGTTTTGTCATTGTATCATCCAAGAATTGTTCATTTATGTAATGTAAAGGAGGTTTCCCCCTCGAAGAGGCTTATTTCTAAGTCGTTGATCTATCTTTTCTATCTTTTTGTGAGTTGGTTTCATAATATTTGGTATCAAAGCTTTGGATTCTAGTGTTTCGCTTCTCCAAAACATGTTTCTCTTCTCCAAAACAGGTCATCATGGAATTTTCACTATAACTCTTTTTCTGCAATGTTTCAAACGCAAAAAAAAAAAAAAAAAAAACTGAGTTGAAATATCAATGATGCTCGGGTCTGAATTTCAGATCTTGTCTCGCTATGTTTTCAGAGATATGATCCAAGAAAGTTAGAGTTTTTGCAAGCTCCCGAATGACATCCCAAACAGGTGACCTTGGGAAAATTGTCATAACTTTCTTTTTGAGTATCAGATTGAAATTTCGTAAAAATTTACAAAAAGAGGACGAACCATAGTTTTCTATGTATCATTTTCAATTCCGAAGATTTAAATAGTGACATGTGGCACTTTGTACAAGTTTTCTCTACCGAAAAAGTGTATAATAAGGTCATCTTGGGAGATTGGGCATAACGCTTTCTTGGAGAATCCAATTTCAATCAAACCAGTGGCATTAGAAAGAGGACTCATATGGATATTATAGTTCACAATTTCAGGCTTTGGAGATCCGAAATTTCAGAGATACATCAGATAAAATATCGAGCTCGTACAAAGTGGAAAAATGTGTGTAGTCTTTTTAAATTTTTGCATAAGTTTGGTTTGAAAAATTAGTTTGAAGGAATTCAAGGGGCATAGTGAAGCATAATGATCATTAATTGATGCCTCAAAGAAATAAAATGGAAACAGCTAGTAAGCAACATTAAATCTCTAGCATGACTCATGAAGAAGAGGAAGAAATGCAACATGATATATCAAAATTATCAGACCAAGTGCAACAAAATTCACTCTCACAAAAAGTAACGGAAGCTAAGATGGATGGTTTATAGAAAGGTGTAGAAGCTAAGATGAATGGCGTGGAAGCTAATATGGATGACATGGAGGCTAAGATGGATGGTTTAGAAGAAAAACTTAAAGGCAACATGGAAGAATTGAAGATAGATTTGACAAAGTTTCTACAAGAAATGGTTAATAATGGTGAAATGGTAGTAAAAGAAACTCATGATGAGAACAAAATAAATGTTAATCATGATTTCATAGACTGTAATGTTGGATCGAAGACCCACCATGTTCCAAAGATTGATATGAGGAATTTTGATGGGAAGGATTCCGTAACATGCATACTATAGATGGAGAAATATTTCAATCTCCATAATGTGCAAAACACACAAAAGGTACACATTGCAACTTTATATTTGGAACCAAGTTAGTTTGTATGGTATTGATGGCTTTTCTTTCGTAAACAAATTTTCACTTGGGAAAATTTTACGGATGAAATGATAGCACATTATGAGGATACAAAAAGAAACACTTTTTTTTAGCCAATTGTTATATCTCAAACAAAAGGGTTCAATGATGGAGCACATTGAGGACATCCAAAAATTGAATATAAGGGTAAAGGATATTCTAGAGGATCATAGGATTGATGTGTTCATAGGGAATTAAAAGGATAACATCAAACATGAGGTTCACCTTTGGGACCCTGATTCATTGGAGAAGGCATTCAGGTTGGCAAGAAAAATGGAAAGCAAAATTATGGCAACAATGAAGCCTACTGTCGAGCCATAAAAAGGGTCTTTTTCACCTCTAATTACCTCACATTAACTTGTCAATCCAAGAATGATTTGTTATCTCAAAGAGTGTACTCAGTTTGAGGCTGTGATTTGTTAGAGTAATGCTAGTAGTATAGTGCTCAAGAAAATACAAGAGTAAACGAATGCTTGAATGAAAATCTACTTACAGAAAAATACTTTGAAACCTAAATCATGCACTTGGAAAACTAAGCAATGCATCAGTCAAGGGTCCAGTAACAATAACTCATCCCTTTGGAAACTGATCTAACCAAAAGTAATCAAAGAACAGATCATCAATCTGGGAACTAGACAGCCAATTCCAACACCCACTATAGTTTCAGATCATTGTGCACACCAAAGCAATCAATAACTCCAATAACAGGAAATGGAACAGCAATTGAGAAATGGAACAACAACTAGAAAATGTAACAGCAACTAAGTCCGATGAACAACAACACCTTCAATCTACAGAAACAAGTACAGTAATCTTATCCTACAGAAATCAAATGTCAATCTTTACTCAAAGGGTAAATGGGACAGTAAATAGAAATGGAATGGCAACCAATTACTAATGAAATATAGAACAACACGTGGAGCTAATTGTGAATATACAATACCGAAAGAAATAATACACACAGAACACAGAGATGTTAAGAAAAACAGTAATCTGAGTCTGATGCCGTAAGTATTGATCATGGTTAGAAAGGATAACAATCACTATTCAAAATAGAACAACAATGTTAATTGAACGACAATTGTATGAAGCATGAACCATAGAAGAATATAATAATATCGACTCAAGAAGGTTATAGCTCGGTTACTTTGCAATTGAACAACAATAGCATTCTTTAAAGAAAAGTGATGTTATATTAATGATTGTAAAGGAATAGCAATGCGTTGTAAGATCAGAATGCATAATACGATTTTCCTGTTGCAGAGAACGATATATAAAAATATAACAGAGTTGCGATATAAGATAACAAAACACACTAGATTACCGATTAAGGTTGATAATACAAACCACACATGAACTAAAGATAATGATACAGGAGCAAGTGTTCCACCAGGGCCGGGCCCTTAGCCTCCAGGGATACACCGCTTGAAGTTATTCCAGAATCACAGATGGAATAACAACCCGATTTATATTAAAGCATTAAAACAAAGTTACAGTAAATCTCTTCTCAACGAGAGTCGATGATCAAAGTTCAAGTACAGAGCAAAGTTACATGATAATTTAACAGTCTTTCGGGCTAGGAGTGCTGCCCCTACTTATAACAGCTGAAGCAGAGATATTAAGGATGCAAAAATAGTTAAGGAGCGATCCCTCAGGATCAAAGGATCCTGAGGGATTCACCAAGCTATTAACCCTCAGTAATCCAGTCGTTTTCTTGCGCCGAGTTGATATCTCTTCTTCCTTTCCTTGGCTGAGACGTTTTAATTTAGATCGTCTTGTTTGCATATGGTTCCCTGCCAAAGGGACAACGGTTAGCTTGTCCCTATCTTTTTCTTTGGAGTGGAAATCTTTAGTTTTTCCGTTTTCCTGCATAAGAAATCGAAATTATTAGCATTTTTATGTTGCATATATATCTTTATAGATTTTTTCATGATTTCCCACTTTCTACCTAGTTCACGATGCAAAGATGTTACAAGATCTAAAGAAAAGATGGCAAAATAGTCAATTAAAACATAACTTCTTCAATACTCCACACACCCCCCTGCTTACCCTTTTTCATGCCCTCATGAAAACATTGTAGTTGACATGTAAGGAAATGAGAGAGTAGGCTGGAGATGGGATCTCATGTGGTGGCCTACAGCCATGATGCCTAACTAGGTGTTCAAAAAGATGGCCTGTTTGACCCTCAGGCATCTCATACAGGGCTTGGTATCCAGGTGCAGGGTGCCAAATAATCGGACTTTGAAACCTATATCCTAACCAAGATGGCCCTGCCCTCAAGGTAATTTCACCATAGAGGTACATACGATCAACGACTAACTTAAAATTCTCGTAATTAAATGGTTCCCTGAGTCAGATGTCAGATTAGAGGTTTGATATCGAAATTTAGCAGCCACAATGGCAAGGTCCTTAATGGTAAAGAAGTATTCTATCCCTTGCCGATTGGTTACTATATGAATGGGTTTTAATGCATCAATCACGCCCAGTGTCCTCATAAGGCTCCCATTAGTCTAATCCATTTTCTTGTCTTTGGAAGACATTATAGGCTTTAAGGCATTTAATTTGATTAACTCCAAACGAAATAAATGCCTGTAGTTGGATATCGCCAACGAAAGGGCCAGGGTTCTGCTCTGTGTCTTGGTTTAGCACAAGGTTATGCAGATAGAATTCACACAATAATCTTTGAACCTTCACTCCATAATGCTTACAACAATTTATAAAATCATCAATGGTATTAATTTGGATAGGGGCTCCTACTTTGACGGCCTTAATTTTCAATTGCAAATATCATTCCACTAAAAACAAGGCATAATTCTTAGCAGGGGCTCTACATGCTAGGATGTCTGTGTACAAAGAGCATAAGGTATCCATCTGTCTGATGACTACATCTAATCTAGGAGTTACCTTTGCGACTTTTTCTTGCTCTTTTTGCCATCTTTCAAAGGCTTGGCTCTTGGATAAATTTACAGTCCTTAGTTGTTGTTGTAATTCTTCATACTTTTCTTGAGAAACTATTTGTTCCATTAGTTTTTCAACTGCTTTTCACGCTTGCATCAAACCCTCTCATGGGGTTACTGTCCTCGGATCACTGTCCCACATAGTAGTGGCCGATGGAAGATTTACTTGAATCTTCCTATTGTGTCACCTTGTATGCATAGTCTGTATCATGTCAGAGGACTGTGCCTCTATCTGAACTTCCTTGTCATAGGCCAATATATCGTCCATTTGCACTTCAACATGAGCAATAGTGGAATGTTTTTCCTTTTACTTTTGAATGGAAGTCTGCACTTTAACAATAGTTTGAACAACAGAACGTGTTTCAACGGTGGTTTGAAAAGAAGATTGTGTTTCGACAACAATTTGAATAGCAGACTGTTATTCAACAGGGTTTTGAACAACAGACTGAACAGGGGTCTTTTGAACCTTTTTCTTGGGGGGTCTCACCAGAGTAGCTGCATGTCTTTCCCCTGGAGTTTTCTTTGCTCTTTTTGTCATTCTCAAAACGCTGATTTGTTGTCGAAGTCAAGCTATCACATTTAGCAACCTTTTCTATTCTTTCCGAAATCATTTGATTTCTTCTATTTCCCTAGAGGGAAAAGCTTCCTATTTATTCAGGTCTGGACTGTTATCCTAGCCAATTCCCTAGTTTTCCTCTTGGGGTATTTCATTGATGTTTGGTTCAGGCTGCTCAGGAGTAGAAACCGTAGTTGGCTCTGTTACTTCCTGGGTAACTTCCTTGTCCACCCCTTCTTCTTCGTGCAATTCTTCTGGTGTAGTCTGGCTGGGAGCAGATTTTTCCCCTCCCATATCTTCATTGTTTTCTTCTCCTGTCATGCTTTCAGAATGATTCTCATTATTTTCTTCCCCATCGTGCAATTCCTCGGGTGCACTTTTATCCTGAGAAGAATGCTCTTTTGGTTCTTCCTCAGTCTAGAGGCCTGGTGCGTTGAGAGGCTGGCCATATTCACCCATATTGGCCAGAATTTTTGCCAATTCGTCCTCTTTCGATGGATTTTGAAATGGACTCTCTTCTCATTGTTTTTCCTCCACCTCCTCCTGCTTAGGATGCTCAGGCTCTTCCTCTGTCTCTCCTTCCTCGTTTCCTTCTGCTTCTTTCTCATTCTCTTCTCCTTCCAATCGCGGGGGTTTCTCATCCCCTGAGTCATCTATCTCCACAGGTTGGCTGGTACTCCCTGGGGGATTTTCCATTCTTCCTCTAATTCATACCAATCTAACTGATTTTCTCCTTTTTGATAGTTTATTTGGTGTACTGGCAGTGTGTTTACGATTTGGGGCTGGCGAAGTCGGTGCCCCATCTATTATAGCAATTAGTTCTTCCCAGCTGCTCTGTTGCTGAGCCAAACTGTGGCTAACTATCAACCGTATCAGCCCATGGTGACTCACCACCGATTCCACATGTTGTGATTTTTTCATGCTTCGGGCAACATCATGTAGTAATGAATTTAAAAATGCAGGCAGGTTCACAGAGAATTTTTCTTTTAATACAGCTAAGAGTTTACGTGGTCTTACCACGTCTTTCCTACCTTCACAGGTGATGTAGCTCTGGATGATCCTATCCAATTCTGTCCACGGATCTGCTAATGCTACTGGTAGGACTCCTTTTCCTCTGGCTGTCAGGTTCTAGCCTTCATCCTGGAAGATCTCCATGATCTTTTGCAGTCTCTCCTTCTTCAGTGTCCATACAGGTCCAGTGGCTGGTAGTCCCGAGACCTCCGCCAATACATCATCGATGATTGCTATATGTCTTCCCCTTACTGTGGAGTGATTTTCTTGTAAATTCTGCAAGAATTCTATTGCCACAGTCTCGTTGGATTCCTGAATGCGATTAATAGACTAACTATCCTGCCTTTGCCAGGATTTCCTGTGCAGCATTGGAAACTGTCAATACTTGTTGTTCTCTTCGAATTGACCTTCCTCTCATGCTTTAGCCCACTGTAAAAACACAGAAACGGGAATGGAACAACAAGCTATTCGAATTGTTAGAAACAGAGAGGAAAATTTTAAAATCGCAATGCTTGTTCAAATCTTACTAATTGTTGCAGATGGAAATATCGTAGGAACAACATGCAAATTGAAAAACGAGATACCATTAAGACTTGCTATTCTCGAGTAAGAATTTGATGAGTGATAGCCTCACATGTATGTCAAGAA
The DNA here is from genome assembly GCA_031772625.1 of Pinus tabuliformis. NCBI lineage: Eukaryota > Viridiplantae > Streptophyta > Pinopsida > Pinales > Pinaceae > Pinus > Pinus tabuliformis. Next base: position 484,277,784 of record CM062805.1, on the reverse strand, counting down.
ATTATGAAGTTAGCCCCCCCCGCAATGTGATAGGCCATCCTCAACCGTCAAATGAAGGAGCGACGGGTCGGTCTATGCTGGTATAGGGTCATAAAGGAACAACATATGCAACGATGCCATGTTTACAAGAGTAGCAGATTACCGAAATCGAGGTGTATAATCGGATTATTTAATAAATAAGAAAGTGTAGTTACATGATGCGAGGCTGGGAGGATAGGACAACTGACGTGCAGAACGGGTGTGATGCGGTCATTGTCTACTTTTGTCATCATGATTGGTTATAATGGATTTTCATGCACTTAATGGTTCCAGGAAGGGATATGCATAATCCTATTTGACAGATTACAAAGGTATAAGACAAAAAAGGGTATTAATAGTTACTATTGGTGTATAAGAAATGTGACTTCAATACCATTAACAGAGCTTTGTTTCCGACAGGTGTCCATAACCTTAGCAGAGTTGTTTGTTTCACCCATGGAACCATGTTTCTTTGTGTATGTGTAGGAAGTTCTATTCAGTGTCAAAATGGAGGTCATTACGCTAGCTTGGTAACCAGTTAAATCATAATTCCATTCACTAGGAAGGAGTGAAAGGTGGATAGGTCGGCTTGTGATGAGACCTCCTGTTCCAAGGACTCTTTATTTTTTTTGATATGCCTCTTGGACCATATCCCTGGTGTGGTGGACATAGTGGGAATGCCACTTCACTTTCTTCCTTATGATCATGGTAGGCTGGTTCTTGATGAGACCCCCTATCCAACATTTGACAATTCAAAGCATTCATCTTTTTTTATTTTTATAACATGCTTTCCCATTTATACACAAAGGGTGGTTCAGCCCTCCTTAATAGTAGGAATGGTGGAAGAAGTCTTAACATCTCAGTAGAAAAATATAAACCCTTTTTTCTTATTCCTTAATAATTATCAAAGAAGATTATGGGAATTTAAAAAGAACCAGCATAATAAAGATGACCAATCATGTCAGTATTAGTAGGGTAGTCACAGCAGAACTAATGAATAATTGTGTCCTTCCATTGTTCCTCGTTATCAATTCACAACAATTTCTTGTAAAAGAAATAGCAAGTTTATATAATTTTCTTATTTCAGTATGCTCTAGCTTTGTATCCGTTGCATGGGTGTATAGTTGTGCTCCAAAAGACCTGAAACAAGAGGAACAACCGGTATCTTTAGGCATAAGTAGAAGGAATAAAATAATTTTGTCATTTGGAAAAGGCAGGGAAAAGGAATACAAATGTTCTTCCTTTGAAAAGAAACAACAAAAACTGAAAGTGTCATTCCTTTGAAAAAGGAACAGCAAAAACCAAACATGTTTTTCCTTTAAAAAAGGAACAACAGAAAACCAAAAGTGTCGTTCCTTTGGAAAAGGAAAAATAGAAACACAAGTTCTAAAAATTGCCATTCCTTCGGAAAAGGAACATCAAAAACACAAATGTCGTTCCTTTGAAAAAGGAGCAACAAAAATAAAAAAGTGTCGTTCCTTTGGAAAACGAACAATAGAAAACCCAAACACCATTCCTTTGGAAAAGGAATAGCAGAAATCAAATGTGTTGCTTCTTTGGAAAAGAAACAACAAAAACACTCAAATGTTGTTCCTTTGGAAAAGGAACAGTGGACCAAGCGAATACCGTTCCTTTGGAAAAGGAATAGCAAAAATCGAAAGTGTTGTTCCTTTAGAAAAGGAACAGAAAAGGTCAAAAGTGTTGTTCCTTTGGAAAAGGAACAGCAGAACAATCTAATGTTGTTCGTTTGGAAATGGAACAACAAAATGAAAAAAATAAAAAGAAACGGCTGAAACAAAGGTGTTGTTCTTTTGAAAAAGGAACATCAAACAAAAATTTTGTCTTTTTAGAAAAGAAACAGCAAAAATGATAGTGTTGTTGCTTGTGAAAAAGGAACAGCAGGAAAAATATTGGAAATACAAAAATATATACAGAATAAGGAAATTATGTACAAAGTATAAAAAGGTGAATTACTTAATGAATTACAGGTATGGAAGATTGCTCTTCCCCCTGTAGAATTTGCATATCGGGGTCCTCGCGTAATTGCTGACAGAAGGATTCCCGAGTAAGTGGTTTCTGGTATAATCAAACTCGGTGGCCATTTACTTTAAAGGTATGTCTAGATCCATCAATAGCAACTAGAGTTAAGGTTCCATTATTATGTACCTTCAGGATTTCATATGGCCCTAGCCAGCGAGTCTGTAGTTTCCCAAGAAAATCCTGAAACCTGGAATCATATAAGAGTGCCTAGTCTCCTTCGCGGAAGACATTGTTTTTAATGAGTGTGTCATGCCATTTAGCTCGCTATTTTTGGATTAATGCAGTATGTTGAAGGGCAGAGAGCCTAATTTCGTCTAACTCATTGATTTGCTGTAATCTATTAATTTGTGCCTCGTTTAAATCTAGGCCGACTTCTTGTGTTGTTCGCAGTGTTTGGGTTTCGAATTCTATGGGGAAAATGGGTTGCTTTCCAAACACCAATTGATATGGTGAATCGCCAGTTTTGCTTCTCCACATTTTTCTATAAGCCCACAAGGCTTCTGGTAGTCTTGCAGCCCAATCGCGTCTATGTGATGCAATGGTTTTTGTCAGGATTGCTTCTATTATTTTGTTGCTTCTTTCTACTTGACCGTTTGCTTGTGGGTGGTATGGAGTAGTAATTTTATGCTGGATATGATAGTTTTTAAGTGTTGCAGCAATCTTATTACCAGTAAACTATGGTCCACCGTCTGTAATTATGTCTCTTGGGAGCCCATATCGCACAAATATATGAAACAAGAATTGTATGATAGAATCCTCTGTAGCTCTCGGTAATGCTTCTGCTTCAACCCATTTGGTGACATATTCTATTGCCACCAGAATATATGTTTTCTGATTCGAGGATGGGCTAATTGGACCAACAAAGTCAAGTGCCCATCAATTGAATGGTTCAATAACCAGTTGTGGGTTCAGGGGCATTTCATCAGCCTGATCAGGGCGTCCTACTCTTTGGCAACTGTCACAAGCTTGAACGAACTTCTTTGTGTCTTTGAAGATTGTAGGCCAATAATAACCTATTTGCAGCACCTTATGTCTAGTTCTTTTATCGGAAAAGTGTCCGCCACATCCTTCGTCATGACAAGCTTTTAAAATATCGAAAATTTCATCCTCACGTACACATCTCATGATGTGCATATCTACTCCTATATGGAACAGGTAGCTCCCAATCCAGGAAAATCGAACACTTTGCTGGACAATCTATTTTCCTTCATTGGGGGTCAGATGTTTTGGTAATCTACCTACTGCTAAGTAATTCGCAACATCAGCATACCAAGGTGTTTTAACAGTGACATCAAATAAGTGCTCATCTGGGAATTGATCTTCAACTGCTGCTACATCTACTGGTTTTGGCATTCGCGAGAGAAAGTTAGCCACAGGATTTTTTTTTTTTTTTTTTTTTTTTTTTTTTTTTTTCGGGTCTGTCCTTGATCGTAATATCAAATTCCTGCAATAAAATCAGCCATCTAGTTACTCTACCAGTTGTGATTGGTTTATTTGCTACATATTTTATGGCAGAGTGATCTGCATATAAAATAACAAGATATCCAATAATGTAATGCTTGAACTTATTGATAGCATGTATTACAGCTAGAAATTATTTTTTAGTAACAGTATAATTTAATTCAGTAGGGGATAAATTCTAGCTAATATAATAAATTGCATATGGTTTTTTACCTTCTTCCTGCCCAAGGACTGTTCCAATAGATGTATCTGAGGCATTTGATGAAATCTGGAATGGTAGGTTCCAATTTGGGTCACGAAGGACTGGAGCTGTGGAAACAAGCTTCTTCAGATCTTGAAAAGCACGGTCACATTTTTCTGTTTGAAGAAAGTCAACATTACTTGTCAATGCGTATAGAGGTGCAGCAATATGTGAATAATGTTCTATAAACCTTCTATAATAACTAGAAAATCCAAGAAAACTGCGTACCTCTGTTTGAGAGGTAGGGGTGGGAATTAGCAAAATTATTTGAATTTTGGCTGGGTCTACTTGTATGCCAGCTTTTGAGATACAGTGGCCTAGAATAAGTCCTTCAGTCATCATCATATAGCATTTTCATGGCTTAAGCAAAGCCTAGTGGCAATGCAGCGCTGCAAGAATTTTTCCAGTGTGTCCAATGCTAGATCAAATTCATCTCCGTATGGTGTAAAATCATCCATATAGACTTCGAACCCCTCATTTATTAGGTCTGAAAAAATGCTAAGGATTTCTCTTTGAAATGTGGCAGGAGTATTGCATAAGCCAAAAGGTAAAACTCTGTAGGAAAATGTTCCCCAAGGACAAGTAAAAGTAGTTTTGTCTTGGTCTTCAAGGGAAATCTGAATCTGATTATATCCACTAAAGCCATCTAAGAAAGAAAAGAATTTATTTCCTACTAAAGTGTCTAATACTTGGTCAATAAATGGAAGGGGAAAGTGGTCTTTTTGTGTTGCTTTATTTAATTATCTATAGTCTACACAAATCCTCCACCTTCTATTCTTCTTCGGTACCACAAAAAGTGCAGAGACCCATTTACTATCAGAGATAGGGTAGATGAAGTTAACATCTAAAAGTTTTTGAAGTTCAGCTTTTACAGCGTCTTTTAGATGAGCATTAAGTCTCCTTTGTGGTTGGCGAACTGGTCTCGCATCCTTTTCTATATAAATGTGTTGTGTACATAACTGGGGATCAATTCCTTTCATATCAGGGTAGTGTCATGCAAATGCCTCTTTATGTTTCCTCAGTAACTAGATGAGTTTCTTTTCTTGTTCTAAAGTCAGGTTGGCATTAATGTTTAAAGTCTTTCCTGGGTCAATTTCCACAATTTTTCTATTCAAGACAGAGGTAGTAGGTATTGGTTGATCGTGCGTATCTTTAAGAAAATCCTCTTCTAATTCATTATCAAATGTCGCTTCTATCATGTGACATTGTACGTGGGATCTGGGTTCAGCTTGGCTAATGAAATTATTAATGGCATCGTCTTCTGTTTGGTCTTTCAAATTGAGGGCCTCTTGTATGGTTAATGGAGATCTAATACTTTCTGTGAGATATGATACAGGGTGCTTGTTAGTTTTTATTATGGTGACACTTGGCTGCGCTGGAGGATATAAAGCTAAATTCTTAATATTTGTCCCCCTAGAAATGGTCATATTTCCTTGTCAACAGCTACTATAAGCATCGGCAGTTTTGAGCCAAGGTATGCCTAAAATCAATGGATGTCCATCAAGTCGGTTTTTGGGGTTTATTATCAGAAAATCGGCTGAATATTCCCAGGAATCAATAGATACCATGGAATCCTGTAATGTGCCCTCTGGCCTAACCACAGATCGATCAACCAGTTCCAATAAAATGGAGGTTGGTTCTATTGATGTAATGCCCAGTTTTTGGCAAGTAGCAGTTGTTGAGATGTTGATTGCAGCTCCTAGATCAGCTAAGGCATTTGAGAAGGTTTGACCATAGATCTGTATGGTTACTATTGGATTTCCTGGGTCTTCGTATTTAACGGGTGTTTCTTTTCTTGATAATAAGTCAGATAAAGTGCCAACTATTTGGACTTTTGGGTTGTTTGTTATTGTCCTCCTTGGTTTCTTTATACATAGTTATTTGATAGTCTTTGCATATATCGGGATGTCTTGAATGGCTTGGAGGAGTGGAATTTTTATGTACATGTTTCGCAATTCTCCCAGAATTTCAAAATCTAGTTGTTGTATAGGTCGAGGTATAATTACGCATTCTGGGAATGTAGGAGAGGATGCGCTCACGGGTTCATGAATTTATTGTCTGGGCACGTCCTCTTCTTGAAACGGTTGTTCTACGGGTAACTGATTTTCAACTTGAACTATTTTATCTCCCTCTGTGTTACAGGGAAAAGTGTCTACACAGAACTGCTTATCCCACTAAGGTGTGATAGCTACCTTAGAAACAAACAAAGTATTATGAAATATAGATGAGAGAAGAACAAAGAAGACCAACCTCTGTCTTGCGATAATCTCCTAGTTTGATTCCTCTCTCTCTTGATAGTATTTCGCTACTTGTTCCCTTGCACGCCCAGCTTCAAAGAGTACCTGTAAGATCATAGTAGCATAGCACTATACAAGAACATGGATCTATAATCATAAACAATCTAGGATCAGATGTAAATTGACCATAGAAATGTATAAAAAAAAAATGACACAAGAGTATGGAGGAAAACTTGAATAGCTTTTATTGATAAACAAGAAAAAGCCAAGGGGAGTTACAACCAGTTGCTCTGACCCAGCATCATCCTCTCAGCAAGGAATCCCCTCTTCACCTCATGCAAAGCTTAGATCACCCAACAATCTGATGTTGTCTCAAGAAACCAACAACAATTCCTTACAATATGCAAAATTCCAGCCTCTGGATCTCTGGGATGAGGGATCCATATATAGATATCTGTAAGGGAGATGAGTCAGCTTGTGATTTGATTAGTGTCTTCCCTCTGATAGTTCTTGCTTCCACTTGGAGATTGATGATCTCTTACTCATCCTTGGTCGAATTCAGAGAGGCAAGTGTCAGAGGAGAAGTTTCTAGAAGTTTCCAAACCTCTCGACCTCGCGGAATGACACTGCCATTTGTCACTTCTCACCCATCGCACCCCATATAAGGGCTTTTTGAAATGAAACGCACCCACACAGTTTATTTAGGTGAGATGCAACGCACTTTGCCTATGGAGCAGCTGAAATGATCCTGTTTTGACCAGTTCTGAGCAGTTTTTCATGGAGAACTTCTGGGAGAAGCTATAATCAGTTTACCTTGTTCCTTTAGGGGTTAGAACAACAATTTTAGGGACTTAGGAGCCCTTGGTTTATGAACATTTCATGCTTGGGGTTGTAGTGCCCAAAAATGTCTATAACACTCTGTTTCAATGATATGCCCAGATCTCAATTGAAGGTCATTACACTCCCTTAGATCGATTCCTATCTCTGGTGTTTCAATTATTTTAATGGTCTTGACTGGTTTGTTATTTCGATTGGGATTGGGTTGGGCTAGGAGTTGCGGTCTTAAATTAGACTGGGGCTTTTGTTGTAGAGCTGGCAGTGTAGGTTGAGGGAGCGGGATAGTTCCTATTGGCTGATTCATTGGTCTTTGCCAGTTTGTCTGCTAGGTCTGATTCTGTGAAGTAGGAGGAGTCCATTGCGGTGGAAAAACATTGCTTTGCCAATATGGTGGGGTATAGGGAAAAGTTGGCCAATTGGATTGGCATACTTGACTCGGCCATGGAGATAATGAAGGGAATGATTGTTGTGACCAATTCGGAAAGGGTGGTTGGTTTTTCCACATTGAGTTATATTGTTGAACATGTTATTGCTAAGGCTAGAAAGAAGAAGCTTGGTTTGAAAACATACCTGTTTGTCATGGCTACCACTGACGGCCCTGATTAAGTAGATACACTAGTTCTGGCTCTTTTCTACTTCCTTGTATACTGCTTTCAATCTAGGAAGTGAGGGGCAGCTCTCTGTGGAGCGGTCTTTTGTACAAATGGCGCAAACTTGAACTTCATCTAATGGACACTCCTTGTGGCTGTGTTTCTTTCTGCATCTCAGACAGAAGATTGCCAAATTCTGTTTTGCTTCTGCTTGCTTCGGTTTAGCCTGCATAATATCAAGTTGTGTTGTTAGCGTCCCCAATATGTCAGTCTTAA